>JAYDZK010000112.1:3561695-3586481 GCA_034509185.1 Euphonia xanthogaster | reverse complement strand
CAGCTCGAGCTCTGGCTGTCTCAGGGATGTCAGTCCAGCAGCATCACTTCAGTGCTGCCAAGAAAAGCAAGTTGTGCTAATTAGGAATTCTCTTAAAAAGGCATTGAAAAGGTTCCCAAGCAATGGGGAGGTGATGAAAGCCCGGAGCAAGAACTTCCCCCATCACAGCCACCCCAGGCAGCTTCCAGAAACACTCACCCCTGGCTGCCCTCTCTGCTCTGAGCAGGTGCTGAACTGTTCTGAGATCTGGCCCCAAAAATCCCACAGCACTTCTGTTATCCAGCCCTAAATAGCCCCATGGCCATAATGCCATGTGTCAGAGCACACCAGGAGCAGGAGGGGTGCTGGGACACGGTGACACTGCTGTGCCAGCAGCCAGGCACAGCCAGCAGCCTGGTGTTGGGAGGAACGAGCTGCTTTGTGCCTCCCACTTCCCAGGAGACACCTTCCACCCTTTCCCCAGGGTTTTCCCAAGCAGAAATGATGTTTCCCATGCCCAGGATCCTTGGAAAAAAGGGCAAATGCAAGACTCTGCTGTCTCACATGACCATGTGCCATCTCACTGTGATTTTCCCAACCTAAAGGCAAGACTGGTGCTCCCAGGAAAGCTTTGGAGACCAAAAAATGCCTCATAGTGGTGTGGACACATGGAATGGGAATCAAACACTGCACCTGCAGCAAAAGGGGCACAAACCCAGGAAGGGAAATACTGAAGAGCAGCCAGTCTGAGGCCATGACAGGTTTTGGATAAATCTAGAAACTGTGGGCTTGGACTCACTCTCCAGTTCCCCTGAGCTCTGGGGGATGCAGATGAGGAGAGACGAAAGTAAAGTTATCCCAGGCACCCCAATCAGCCTGGGAATGGGGCTTCCAGACAGGCAGCTCTCCTGGCATGTCTGCTCTGAGAGCTCCTGCCACGGTGCCACTGGCAGATCACTGCCACAGGCTGTCAGGAGCAAGAGGAAGGGCTGGAGCAAGGCCCAGAGCTGGGAAGCACCACTGGGACGTTCACAGGGGACCAAGAAATGGGGCTCCCCATCCTTAGATGCTCATGGCAGCTTGGGGTGGAGCTGCTTTGATGTTTGTGCTTCCCCTGTCCTGCCTGTGCCAGGGAGGGATGTGAGCCCAGCAGAACAAGGATGTGGCAGCTCAGCACTGGCCCTGCTTCCCAGAGCTGCCCCCAGCAGCACCCAGCCCCAGCTCAGCCCAGGTTACCTTCCCCACCAAGGATCTCTGTCAGGGAAGCTCCAAATCCCAGGAAGGGGAGATCTGGACAGCTCTGAGCCCAGCTCAGGGTGTGGCAACACCACACACAAAACTTGGGTACAGAGGGCTGGGGAGAGCCAACTCAGGGCTAAGGACTGGGATTAAGGGATGCAAATGCAGGAGGCATCAGGTGAGATGTCTGAAGGGGGTCCCTGTCCCTCTGTAGCCCTGAAGTGCTTGCACATTTCAGACCCTCCCCATCCACCTAGCCCACGTTGCTGAATGGTGGGGAAGTGGTTTTGGTGCCTTTGGAGCCCAGGCCAGGCAGGGACTCACTTGGTGGCCACAGCTCAGCATCTCCAGGCTTCTCTAAGGGCTTCCGGGAGCAGCCTGAGGACCACAAGGCCTCCCCCAGGGCTCACAGGATGTCTAGGGGCCACACATACCTAGCTTGGGCACTGGCTGTGTGTCCCAGAACTGGTAGCTCCTCTTGCTGGCTTCCTCCATGGTTTTGGCAGGTCCCTGACCCACAGAGAAGAGCTCGATGGCTTTTTGAATCTCCTGGATCCTCTCAGCAGGTAAAGAGTTCACCTGAGGGCACAGAAGGAGAGTGGAAAGACAAAATGAGTAAGCTGAGCCTCCAGGTCTGCATGTGAGCTCCTCATCAGGGGAACCTGGAGCTGATCCTGTCATGGGGTGCTGGCAGGAAAGGGAGAGCAGGCAGGAACCTCCCTGCCCATCCTCAATCCTTGCCAGCATGCATGAACCCTTTCACCAGCCACCTGCCCCTCACCTAGATCTGGCTTCTAGGCACTCCCAGGACAAAGGGGATGGCAGAATTTTCTGAAAAATGCTTTCAGCTTCAGTTAAGTGGGTGCTGTGAGCCCCAGGAGCAAACCTCCCCACCTGAAATCCTGCAGAGACAGATGGATCAACCCACACCCAGCACTCAAGATGCTCTCAGTGGCTTTTCCCTCACTGTTCAGCCTCCTCTCTCTCAGCTGGATCTGTATCCACAAACTGCAGCTTCCAGAGGAGTCCCTGGACACCAGGGACTGGGACAAGGCAGAGAGGTTGAGTTAAGATGAAAGACACTTTCATCCTCCTCTTCCTCAGGGTGGATGGCTCTGCACTGAATTTCCAACCCCAGCTCCTCTCTGATCCCTGAGGAATTTAGTTTGAAAAACACAAAGCCCCAGTTTAAAGCTCTGCAGTGTCAGATGGACAAAATATTCAAAATATTTGGACAGGAACTGGCATCAGACAGAAAACAGCCTCTGCTGATGTGTCCCCTCTGCCACAGGACCAGAGGGGACAAGGGGGCCAGGAGGGTCAAACCCTGTGTGTCCCATGCTGCTTCCTGAATCACTGGCTGCTGGACAGGATCAGGCAAAGCCCAGAGGTGTAAGATAGACCCTGCTCTCCCCAGCTGCTGTTCTTGGGATCATTAAGCAAAAAAATCAACACCACCAGATGTCCCTGCTGCAGACAGGACTCACCTGGCAGGTGGCAGCTCCTGCCTGTGACAGGCAGCTGCTGTCTGGGAAGAGTAACTTGGAGGTGCTAATCTGACCCTGGAACTGGCTGAGATATCCAGCCAAGGACTGCATTACCCCTGGAGTGCTCTGCAAACACCTTCTGCACCAACAGGAATTCCCACACATGGAGAAATCGCTCTAAATCTGAAGTTTTTTGAGCAACCAAGTGCCTAAAACCAGGGCTGGGAACTCTTTTGGCCTAAGTAACAGTGGAGGGGTTTGGGATGGGGCGGGCTGTTGTGGGGGGCAGGATTCTGGGAAGGGGTTGGTCACCTTCACTGGCTGGTCCTGAGCCTGGTCAGGCTGGTCTCCTCCTCCCTTCTCTTTCTTCCGTTTGGGTTTCTTTTTCTTCTTCTTGGCTCCGCTGTCATTTGCTGGACTCAGGCCCCTGGGGAACAAAAGAAACATCATTGGAGCCTTGGGGTTTTCTTTTGGGAGGACATTTGGTTGGTTTCTGAGGCACTCTAAAGAAAATGCAGACTCCTGCTGAGTCCAAGTCTTCAGGAAGGGGAATGCTCCGTGCTCGGAGGGTGCAGCCAAGTGCCCACCCCATGGCACAGAACTCCCTGGGAGCCCCCAGAAAGGAACTAGCACTAACACCTCCCACCCCACAGGGGTGCTGGGCAGTGGGGACTGTGCCCTGTGCTGCCATGAGTGAGCACATCCCTGCTCTGCCACCCGGGCCCAAATCCACCCCGTGGAGCGGGGGGATGCTCAGCTTTGGCTTTTTCCTCTTCTCCAAGCCCAAGGATAGATGTGGAAGCAGAAAAGACTGATCCAGCCCCAGGGATAAGGGCCCAGAGCAGGTTCAGGCACCACAGAGAGGTCACTGGCCAAGGACACAGCAACAAGTGTCACCTCACCTGCAGAGGGGATGCTCTAGGGAGATGTGGTTGTTTATTGGGAAATTACTATATTGTTATCCTGGAGCTGGAAAATTAGGAGTGAGGAGCAAATCTCTGGGAGAGCAGGGTGGGAAGTGCCCACACCAGGGCACAGCTCCTCCTTCCAGAGCTGCAGGGCAGCCCTGGACATCCAGATCATCATCATCCCCAAACAGCTGCTGGTGTGAAACCCCTCACTGAGCCTGGCCTTTGCTCCAGCAGCATCCTGGTGCCAAAACCCAGGAGAGGTGCCTGCTCCCAGCATGGCAGAGGGCAACTCATGATGGTGATCTTGTGATCCTGCATGGAATGACCTGACACAGGACAGTCACTGTTATGGGGGAGCTGGGAGCTGGCTACAGCCTCTGAGACACTCAGGGTTCAGGGGGAAATGCAGTCCTGGAGAGGCTGGAGTGGGTCTGAGTGGAAGGAGCAGGGCCAGGAGAGCTCTGCCAGCTGCCAGCACATGGCTCAGCTCCATCCTGCCCCTCAGTGCTACCCAGCAGGGTCAGCCAGTGCACTTGAACTCTACAACACAGGTGTCCCCCTCCTTGCAGCCCAAAACAACTCCCACAGCAGGGACAACCCTGCAGATCTGACCTGCCCAGAGGCACCAGCCTGGAATCCCCCCACAAAAGCACAGTTTCATGTCTTTACCAAACACAAGATAGTGGTGAAGAGGGTGGAGCAGGAAAAAAAGAAGAAACGTGTTGGAAAATTTGTTGGAGCAGCATCCAGTTATTTATTTCAGCAAGGCCACAACAAGGAACTGGGAGGAAAACAGAGCTTGAAGAAATGCAAGTGGAAGGCGTCCCTGCCCAAGGCAGGGGGGTGGAACTGGATGATCTTCAAGGTCCCTTCCAACCCAACCACTCCATGCAATGCCTGGGCTGAGCAGCAAGGTTATGAAACTGGGGAAAAGTGGATGGAGAAATGTTTTTGGAGGGATGAAGCTGGGATGTGGAATAGAAAGGCAGCATGATGGGCTGCATTGCCCTGGGGAGCAGAGAAGGATGGTTTGCAGGACACAGAGCTGCTGGGCTGGGGAAGCTTTTCCTCCAGATAAAACCTGAAAGCAGCAGAGCCTCTGCAGACAGCACATGCTGGGGAAAAGGATCCCCATCCATCAGCAGAGCCTGTGTGGAAGGAGATGGAGCATTCCTGGCGTGGGAACGAGCAGTGGCTCAGGGCAAGCTGCCCCACAAAAAGGGGTGAAGAGAAGCCCCCCTCCTTCTCCAGAAGGACGTGAAGGGAGGGGAGCAGGAGCAAAGCCACAGCTCCAAGGACCAGCTGCTCCAAGGACCCACAGCCTGTGGTGCTGCTGCACCATCCCTGGGGGGAATGTCACCTTCCCTCCCACTGCCAGGAAAGGGCTTTGCCTCCCCCTGGGAGATGCTGCTTGGACATGCCAGCAGCAGCAATGCCAGCACAGCGCTGCTGACACCACTATTGATTTTAGTGACAAATGTGTGATGGCTTTTTTAACTCTCTGGGGAGGAGCACAGGCAAATCCTGGCCACACTGAAGTCCTGGGATGAGCAAAGCCACCTTGGAGCTGCAATAAACACATCCAAACCGTTTCCTATCAATTCTGACACCACAAACTGACAGCACCAGGAGGATTCCTGAGCACACCCCAAGGGCTGACACTGGAAGTTGCCCCTTCCAAAGGGGAAGGACACGTGTTCCCAGCTCACCTGCACATTGGGATGCTGCAGGTGTCAGCTGTGACAGACAAAATGCTCCCCTCATACTCTGTCAGCATTGCTTTGCTTCATAAATCAGAGCTGCCAACTCCCAGCTTGGTGCTAACGAGCTCAGCCCAAGCACGCCGGGCTCGCAGGTGAAAGCTCTGAGAAAATTCTTCCCTGATTTATGAGCAAAGCTGTCGTGACCTGGAAGAAATCAGGGTGGCAGAAGGTGGGATGAGGTTTTGCATTCCAGGTGGCATGGCCTGGGGAAGGGCCCTGCTCCAGCCAGGAGATGAAAACCAACCTGGCAGAGGAGGCACCAGCATGTAGGAAAGTGCAGGAAAACCCAAAGGTCTCACTCACTACACCCAGGGAAGCAACAATTACAGGTTATTTTTAATTTTAAATCTATTTAGGAAAGCAAATATCTCCTTTCTCCAGGGTAGCTACACCACCCAGATACTCCCCAAATTAATGACAATGCCCCACCAGTGTCCTGGGACAAGCCACCACCACCCAAAATCTCAGCTACTGCAGCTGGCCTGACAAACTGAGAGGGCTGGAGCAGCTTCATCCCCAGGAGGGGTGAGCTGCCAGCCCAGCTCACATCCCACATCCCACATCCCACATCCCACAGCCTTCCCAGCTGCATTTGAGGGCTTTTTTTCCTCCCATATCCCTTTGCATTCTGAGATGCACTGAGAGATGAAGTAGCTGGACAAAGGCACCTTGGCTGCACTGTGCAAACATCTCCAGCTCCCTGTGGGATCACCATGGTCTCTTTTCTGGCTAAGGAAAACACTTCTCCCTTCTCCTGGGAAGGCATCCCCACCACCATGGCCATTACTGCAATCCCTCCTTTTCTGTTTCCAGGTGGCTCCTTGAGTTGAAGGCAAAGGCTCCAGCCCCAACCACTGCCCAGAAAACAACCCCTGTGACCTGAGTGATCTCAAAAATAGATTTTTGGAAGCACTTAAAGACAGCAACCAGGCTTGTTCAGAGTGAGACCTGCTCAGACTGGCTCTGCTCCACCAGCTCAGCCCCTCTAGAGGCTGGAAAACACCAGACCCACCCAGTAACAAACTGGTGCTCAGCACCCACTCATCCATCCCTGGCTCCAGGGGTGTTCCCAAAGCTGAGGGAGGAAGCACAAGGGGAACAACTCCAGCTGTGGGCAGCTGCCTCAGCCTGGTGGGAGGCTGAAAGTGTGAGAAGGAGTAGATCCCTGCTCTCTATTTAGGTGCTGCAAAATCCTTCTGCCATCCCCAGGGCTAATCAGGCACGGTGCTTAGGCTGTAATCTCTGCAATCTCGTTAGGGGCTGGGGCAGGGAGGAAGGGAGGATCTGCAGATGGCAGAGCTCAGCCCCCAGAGCCCAGCACGCCAGCAGTGTGCTCCCTACAGCTGATCCCACGTGCTGGAGCTCAGTGCCTGTCCCAGGAACCCCTTCTTGTGGCCCAGAGCAGGCAGGGATTGCCAAACCCACTGCAGCCCCTCTGGAAAAGCCCCTCTGCCCCCTCACACCCCATCCAGCTGTGCCACAGGGCATTCCCAAACTCTTCCTGCCTGGAACAGCTTCCCCAGGTGGTTCTGAACTGTTTCAGGGGACTGGGACACTCCCATCCTTGCTGTCACCACTGCCCTCAGTGCCTGTGAGGTGACAAACCCCAGCAGGCTGAGCCCATGCAGGCTCCTGCCTTTCCAGATCCAGGGAATGAATCCCCCACAGCCACCAGGGACACAGCAGAAGCTCCCTCCACACAAAAAGAACCAAGAAAAAGAACCAAGTGGGATTATTTTCTTTGGAAAATCAGCTTGGATAGGCACAGCAGAGAGCAGTGCAGCCACTTCCCCGTGCTGACACAGGACTGAGGCTGAGGAAACTCAATTCCTCTTTCCTGTCCTTAAAAGGAAATGAAGTATTGCTTTCACTAAAGAATACTTTTATGTTTTAAACCTCAGGGCCAAAATCCAGTGACTCCCAGCACAAACTGGCACAGGAAGGGCTCTGAGTGTGGCTGTACAATGCCTGGCAGCTCAAAGCCCTTCCCCTGCCCTGTTTTTGGGGACAGTGTCACTGAGGTGACTGGAAACACTCCCACACCCTGCTGCAATGGGATGGATGGTATGGAATCAACAGAATTAATGACTGTGCACCCAGTAAGAAAACCATCCTCCTTCCCACCACTTGGTCTCTCCCTGGTGGCTTTTGGGAGTTTGCCAGAAAGCTCCAAAGCCTCCCTGCCTCGTGCTCCTTATGTGCCCACCAGCCACCCTTTTGGTGTTATTTCCCAAGATATCCAAACTATTTCCTACTGGATATTCCCCAGACTGCTTGTGGTGGCCCAGCTCCTTGAGGTGGCCAGAGTGTTGCCCAGGACCCCAGGAGGGCTCCAGAAAACACCTTTTCCTGGCAAAGGGCAGAAGGAACTGCTGGGCTGGGGAGCAGCAGTGACTGAGCACCACGTCTCCTGTGCTCAGCTCTGGCTTCCACAAACCTAATCATGTCAGAGGGAAAGAAAATAAAAATCTCCCCAAGCACAGCTAAACCGATTAAACTGAGACATGGTGCCACACCCGGGAGGCAAATGAAATAGAAATGGGCAGCTGGGCTGTCATAAAAAAAGCCTCTGTGATATTTCTTGTGTGACCTTTTACTCACTTTGGTTCCTGGGCAGGCAGGATTGGAGGGAGAAGGGTTCTCCAAGCCCATGGTCTCTGCTCTGCAGGGCTGGGGAAGCAGCACCAGGAGAGCAGGAGGAGCCCAGGGAGGCTCAGGTGCAGGAAAAACAAAGTGAAAACCACCGGGAACCTCTGGAAAGCCACACTTTGATGTTGCCATTCCCAGCAGGAACGAGGACAGAGCCTCTCCCCCAAATCCCAGGCATGGTGAGGCAGCTCTGCACCATATTAATTAAGGCAGTGAGTAATGAGGGTGCTACGTTAAGCATTCCAGCTCTTCCCTACTAAGATAAGGACCTGCCTCGCTGCCTGTGCTCGCTCCCTGCCTTGTTGTTGTTATTCCACCATTCCATAGCCCTGGAGACTGCGCTCCTACAACCACGAGACAATGTAGGCAGAGCTTTGCAAAACCCTGGGCTGTGTTTAGGATAACGACGGGATGAGTGTGCAGAAACCCGGGATTATTCCGGGGATGCCACATGCTCCGGAAAGCAGCATCACGCGTGCCACCACCCTGGGTGTCACCGCGGGGATGGAGATGCCACGAGTGGGCTGAGGCTTCTGTGGGAGGGCAGAGGGAATGCGGAGAGACACACCCTAACGCAAGGCCAGGAAGAGCTGCTAAATGGGCTCATTTCTGCCCGAAAAAGGCACTCGCGGCCCCGTCCTGGCCGCCCCGCAGGCACCGCGGCCGTCACCCATCCACGCCGCAGCCGCGCCCGACCCAGCTGAGCTTCGGACACGCTCCCGCAGCGGCCGTGAATGGGCGCCAGCGGCACCGCCCCCCCGCCAGACTGACCGGCGCCTCGACCAATCGCTGCCCGGCATGCTGCCCAGCGACCAATCAGCGCGCGCAAGGGGCGGGGCGCCTCTCACTTCCCGGCCGTTCCTCGCCTCAATGGGCCCGGCCGCCGCCGTGGCCCGCGGTCCCGGCCGCCGCTCACCCCCGGTTGGAGCCATGCTCCGCCTCGTTCTCGCAGTCGCTGCAATGCTCGTGGTCGTTCTCCTCCGCCACCGGCCGCGAAGGCCTCGCCGGTGGCCGCCTCACTGCTGTCTCACTGTCGTCCGCCATCTTGAACGGGGCCTCCGCGCGTGCCGCACCCCCGCAACAAAGCGCTCCGCGATTGGCCGGCGGACCGTGAGGCATGCCGGGAGTGGTAGTCTACGTGGGCTTGCGGGGGCCGGGCCGCCCTGGGGCCGAGACTACAATTCCCGTCAGGTCGTTGGGGGTGTCTAGGGGCGGGCCGTCGGTGGCGGGAGGGCTCCCTCCCACCGGGCAGCCGCGTGGATGCCCCGGCGGACGGAGAGCCGCAGCCCGTCCCCCCGCTCGCCCGTTCCCCGCTGAAGCCGCGGTGCTCGCGTCCCACGCCCGAGGGATGGAAGGGATGCTTGAGGGATGGGTCGAGTCTAATGAGGGCGGCGCCGATTGGCTGGGGGAGACGCCCCCGCTTCCCGCCAGCCAATAGGCGCGCGGGACACTGCGGCGCGTGCGAAGCCGGGCGGAGGGTGAGTGGTGAGGGTGGGGGCCATGGCGGCCCCGGCGCCCGTGGGGTCCGTCAGGGTGTTTGTGGTGGCGGCGGCTCTTTCCCCGCCAATTAACGATGATTCTTCCCTTTGGCTGCAGCCTCCTCCAGCCAAACACCAGCGCTCTCAGCCCCAAGAGAAATGAGGAGGGCCGGGTGAGGATGGTGCTGGAGGACACGGTGCAGCTTCATCCCCAAGCCCTGTGCTTGCCGGATGGATGGGTTGAGGCTGGCAGCTTGTGCTGTGCTCAAAACCCCCAGGAGTTGGGACACGGGAATTTTTAGGCACTTAATTCTTTGAAAAACATTTCGTCAGTGACCTGGGTGCATCTCCCCATTCCTCACTGCAGGAACAGCTCACTGAGTTTTCCTGACCAGCCTCTGTGGCTCATGTTCTGGTTTTTCCCCATGTCTGGTTTAGTTGGAACAGGCCAAATATATCCCCCAAAAATGCTGTATTTGGGGGAAAACGAGTTGTGGCTCCTGCCAGTAACATCTGCAGGAGCAAGCTGCCCTCTCCCCTCGTGTGCAGTTCAATCCAGAGCTTGTTAAATATTGATGCCTGAGATCTGTGCAGGCCCTTGGACAGCACAAGTGTTCAGATCCGTGCCTGGCCCTGCTTTCCAGGATAACCCTTCCAAGGGCTGCTTTGCCCTGCAGTAATTCCTGTGGAGGAGGGACAGAAATAGCAGGGGTTTGGGAGCAAGTCCCAGCTGAGGCTGGAGGCCAGAACGCTGGGTTTAATGCAGTTAAAGCCCTGTTTACAAGGGCAGGAGAGTTTTCAGTGTATTTTTTCGAAGTGTATTTATTTCAGTGTATTTTTACAAAGCATGAGCCTCCACTGCCATGATCCAGCTCCTCCTGATGCCTTCTCCTACAGGCTGCAGCAGTGGAAGGATAAAGTCCTGGTGGGACGGCAGGATTTTAGCCTGCTGGGATAAATAAACAGCCCCTCTGTCACTCCAAGCCCCCTGGGACACCAGAGAGGCTCCCGTGGGGGCAGGTGCTGCTTGGGATGTACATCAGCCCCCCCCCCCCAGGTCACTGCTGTTTGCTGTTCATGTTTTGGCCCTCTCTTTCTCCTGTTGGATCCCCCCTTGTTGCTGCAGGGGAACAGATGTTCCCATCAGACAGTCCTGGTGTCTGGAAAAGGGAAGGAGCACAAGCTGCTGCTGCTCCAGCTCTGCCCCTTCCCTCTGCCTCCAGCTGCCACAGGACTTGTCCACCCCCTCCTCCCCCCCAAACTGTGGGTTTGGGTCCTGCTTGTAGGACTGAATTGTGACTGAAATGTCTTTTTTGTTGTTGTTTTCCAGCCAAAGGGTGGCAGTGCTGTGTTCCCAGCCATCCTGAGCCCTCCTGCAGCCCTCTGTGCCCGTCTGCTGTCCTGGGGTGCCACTCCTGGGGGGCACTGTGGGCAGTAGGTACCTGGTTCCTTTATGGGCAGAGTTTTTGGGGGGCTGGTGATGTCTGGAGGGAGGGTGGAGATCAGAGCCAGGTTAGGCAGAGTGATGGTGACTGAGCTGGGTCTGGGCTGCCCAGAGGGAGCAGGATCTGGGCAAGAGGAAGCCAAAGGGTGACTACAGCAGCCTGTGGCTCCTGGCCAAAGGTGATGGAGCCAATTCCTTCTCAGCTGTACCAGTGGGAGCTTCAGCCCCTCACCCCTGGTGTCACCCTGGATGAGGTGACAGCAAAGGCAGAGCTGCTGTCCCTGGGGCTTTGCAGGACTCAGCTGCTCTGGGCTGGGCTGCAGGAGGGGCACTGGGTGTGCACCCTGCTGGGGCTGCTATCTTTTGGGATGCAGATGCTCATAGTCCCCTCAGCTCCCCAGAGCTGCCTCTGTGTGCCTGAGTCCTTTGGTTTGGAGAGGGCACAAGCAGGATTTAGAGGATTGCAGGGTCTGCACTGAGCAGGGAGGTGTCTGTGCAGGAGCTGTGGCAGCAGTGTTCCCAACCCCCTCCAGTGGGGCCAAGGGCAAGCACAGATCTGTGCTCAGGGCAGCTCACAGACACCAGTTTGCTGCTCAGAGCTGTGAGTTCCCTGTCCTTAGGGCTGCCACTGGTGTGGGAATGGGATTCCCTGAGTACCTTGTGGGGCTCTGGTGGTGTCAGAGGTGGCTGAGCTTTGATACCTGGCTGCAGGGATTGAGCAGGGCTCTCCCTCTCAGGCCTCATGTGTCCCAGTCCTGGCTCAGATATTGTCTGAGTTCTGCCCCTTTTCACTGCTCCTGGGTCACCCTCCACAAACCTGCCAGAAATTTCCTGGTTTCTCTGAGCAGATCCAGAGGAGGCCATGGAGATTCATCAAGGGCTGGAGCCCCTCTGCTCTGGATCCAGGCTGGGAGAGCTGGGGGTGATCACCTGGAGAGGAGAAGGATCCAGGGAGAGCTCAGAGCCCCTTCCAGTGCCTAAAGGGGCTCCAGGAGAGACTTTGGACAAGGGCCTGGAGTGACAGGACAAGGGGAAATGGCTTCCCACTGCCAGATGGAATATTGGGAAGGAATTCCTCCCTGTGAGGGTGGGGAGGCCCTGGCACAGGGTGCCCAGAGCAGCTGTGGCTGCCCCATCCCTGAAAGTGTTCCAGGCCAGGTTGGACAGGGCTTGGAGCACCCTGGGATGGAAGGTGTCCCTGCCATGGCAGGGGGTGGAGTTGGATGGGCTTTAAGATCTCTTCCAATCCAAACAATTCCATGATTCCTTGGCTCAGGGTGCTGTAGATGGGGCTGTGGTTTGATGAGTGGAGATGCTAAAGGGGAATGAGTTGCTGGAGGTGCAGATAAACCAGCTGGAGGAACTTAGGGCTGGCTCAAGTGGCACATCCAGAGCTGGGGGGATCCAGAGAAGCATTGTTAAATCCAGCTCTGTCCTCCAGCCTGTGGAACACCCAGCTCAGAGGGTGCCAAAATCCTGCTGATGTCTCAGTGACACCCTGAGAAAGTAGGAAAATGAGCTTTGAATGAAGTTGCCTGTTTGGGACTAAATATTTGATGTGCTCAGCATGAACAGAATGGCCTGTCCTGGCATGTTTTCCAGCTCTTCTCTTTCCCCTGCAGAGCACCATGTTCCTGGTGGGACTCTCGGGTGGCATCGCGTCGGGGAAGAGCACGGTGGTGGCCGTGCTGCGGGAGCTGGGCTGTGCCGTGATCGATGCCGATGTTATTGCCAGGCAGGGTGAGTTTTCCAGAGCTGCTCCCGCTCCCTGACGTTCCCCTGACAACCGGGATCGCTGCCGGGAGGCGCTGACGGCAGAGGGTGCTCTGGGTACATCGCAGAAGGGTTTCCCTCCTGCTTCCCAGTCCCAGCTGCCCCGGGGAGGGGTTGGAACGGGGATATATTTTTAATAAAGAAAAAAAAAGAAGATCATGACCTAATAAACACCGTGGGGAGGCTGTACTCTGAGTTTCCATCCCCTGGTGTGTGATGCTTCCCAGGTTTGAAAGCCAGCTCTGGACAAAAGGAAATGTGGTTCCCTGTCAAGTGGGATCCCTTGGCGAGTCTGACACGCCCCCTGTGCCCCAGGACACCAATCCTGTCACTCAGTTACGTTGGTGGCTGAAAGAGAAAGTCCCTCTGTGCTGGATGTTGTTCTTCTGGTGATACTGAGAGATCAGGCCACAAAATTAATGTGCTCAAAAAACTCCAAAAAACAAACAACAACAACAACAAAAACCCAAACAAACAAAAACCCAAATCAAAACAAAACAAAAAAACCAAACAACAACAACAACAACAAAAAAGCCTTGTGCTGCTTGGGCTGGAGAAAAAACCCAAAATCCCAGATCTGTTGACTCAGTAGGACCAGAGCAGAACTTGTTTTCCCTGATTACCTGTGAGATGTTAATCCCTTCATCCCAACAGGATAATGAGGAGAGCAGAGGTTGCCCAGAGCGGCTGTGGCTGCCCCTGAATCCCTGGAAGTGTCCAAGGTCAGGCTGGATGGGGCTTGGAGCAGCCTGGGACAGTGGAAGGTGTCCCTGCCATGGCAGGGGGTGGGACTGGGTGAGGTTCCCCCCCAAACCAGTCTGGGTTTCTGAGAGCTATGGACCCTGCATGGTTTGGGGTCTGCTGCTGAGCCATGGTGCAGTGGTGTCATTTGGAAGTGCCTGAGCTTTTCTGTTTGGTGAAGAACTTACTGTGTAGCCACTCAAAGCTGTGATGCTTTAACATTTTATTGCACTGTAATTCCCCTGGAGGTGCAGGAAATTTGCTGGAGGTGCTAAAAGCCCTCGGAGATGGTAGGAAAACACTACAGATACTCTGTGAAAGTTTTCTGCCAATCACTTTATTTTGCACCAATTCCTTTTTTATATGTGTTTGTTTACTATATGGATTTCACCCATCCTGAAACTGCCTCCATGTGATATTCCACAGGAGAAAAAAATTGGTCTTAAAGACTTTTATGAGGTTGGCCTGAGGTTACAACCTGTGGCAATGTTCCTGGATTTGGGAGAGATGATTATCTGTGGTCTGTCCTTCGCTGTGGTTACCCTCAGCTGGAGCTTAATTATGGCTTTATTGCTTCATCCCTTTTGTTGGGGATTTTTTTTTTTTGGTGGCTTTAAAGTTATACACTCCTGTAACGTCAGAGCCTCTGCAAGGGCTGATTGGGGATTGAGCTTTCAGAAGGTTTTTCTGTTTATTTTCCTGAAGAATTTAGTGACTGATGTGAAAGATAATAAAAAAAAAACCACCTCAGCAGCATCCAGAGCCCAGCTACAGCAGTGAGTAACCACATAGTGCTGAAGTTTCCAGCTGGTCCTGGTTCCTTTAGGATCTCCCTGCTCCATCCCTGGTGGGAATTGGCTCAGCCCAGCTGCTCCCCCAGCCTTGGCATGTGGCCATGGCCGTGTCCTCCTGCCCGCCCTGCTGACTGGTCACCCTGAGCACCAGCACGTGCCAGGAGGGTTGTGGTGCTGAATTAATGTCTGCAGGACTTCCATCTTCCAGGTGTCAGCCCTCAAAGGGACCTTGGGCTGGCGGGAGCTGCCAGGCTGTGCAGATGTGGTGCCAGGACAGATGTGCTGGAGGCAGATGTGCTGCCACGGCGAGCATCAGCTCTGTAGTGAATGAGCAAAGCCCATCTGAGGGTGACTGCTGATGCAAACACCAACTGTGCTGTAAAACTGGCTCTCACCCCCAGCTGTTTGATGTTCTCAGTGGTGCAGCCCTACTCCAAGGCCCATCAGCAGATCCTGCAGCACTTTGGCACCGAGATCCTCCTGGAGAACGGCGAGATAAATCGCGAGGCTCTCGGAAGCATCATCTTCTCCCAGCCAGAGAAACGGCGGCTGCTGAACTCCATCACCCACCCTGAGATCCTGAAGGAGATGCTGAAGCAGATCCTGAAGTACTTTGTACTTGGTAAGAGGCCTTGTCCAGCCTGCCAGGACTCCTGCTTGGGCAGGAGCCATCCCTGCTCCCTCTGCTTTTGGTTTGAATGTGGGGAGAGGGACAGGGATGACAGAGAAAGGGAAGGGACGTTGAGTGACAGCCTTTGTGCTCTGCCTGTGGTGGCCTTTGGTGTCAGTGTTTGGAGGATTCATTCCTGACTCACTCCTGCCTTTCACTGCTGCCCTTCACCGCCTTCCTCTGCAGTTTCAAGTGTATCTGTAGGGCCTGGGAGCAGCTTTGCAGAGATTACCCACCGGATAATGCCACGCTCCTGAAATGGCCACATATCCCTCCCTGCCCCCAGCCTGCTCCAGCCTCACTGCAAGCTGTGGAGCCCTCTGAGTGTCGATAAGGTGAGGAATGGGCTGACAGCTGTGGCTTCCAAAGTCCCACATTCCCCCTGATAAATGGAACAAATGCAGCTGTCAGGCTGGGCTGGGGAAATGCCAGATAAGATCACCAGCTGTTCCAGAGGTCTCCGTGTAGACAGACAGATGCCTTAATAGAGTCAGTCTGGATTGGTGGTGCTTATCAGAGCTGAGCCCTGGGAGAGCTGAACAGGCTGGGGCACCACAGGGCCGAGCTCTGCTGCGGGGTGAGGAGGAGGAGGAAACACAAAGGAAGCAACAGGCAGGAATGCCAGGAGCCAGAGATGGAGTCTTGAACTCGAGGCTGCAGGCTGAGGAGGCGGATGCTGTCCTGGCCCTCGGCGAGAACTCTGTGTGGCTTCAGCAGGCTGCTTTGTCCTCATTAGTCAGGATTTAATGATTTGGGATAGCTGGATGTTGTCTCTGAGGATGGCTGTGTAAGGAAAGCTCTGATCGATCAAATCAGAGGGCAGCAAGAAGCCTCTCAGGGCGGGGGTGCCGGTGGAATGGTGGCTCCTTGGATGATGATGTCTTTGTCAAGACTTTACTTGCTGTGGGCAGCTCGGTTTTAGGGAGGTTAGAAAGAGGAGACACCAGCCTGAGATGTCCCCATGGCTGGGGGACGCAGAGGGAAGTGATTTCCTGACTTAGAGCTTTCCCCTCTCCTCACCCTCTCCCCCAGACTCAGCAGGACATATCCCACCCCCCCAAGCACTGGCCAAGGGCAGAGGCATGGAGAGAACCAGGGGGACAGTGATTGACTGTGAGAAGTTCTGCTCCCGGTGGTGTCAGAGGTTTTAAACCAAACTCAGCCAGTTTTGGTGAGAGTTCAGCCCTTGGGCTGTGCCTGGAGGCTCCCCTCACATTTCAGTGTCACAGCTGCAGGAGGTCTGCAGGGATTTCCTTGCTCCCCTTGGAAAAATGGAGCTGTTTAGCCAAAGCTTTTCATAAAGGGAGGAAAGCTGGACTGGGAAGTGTTGGCTCAGATGGCTGCAGCCTGGTGAAGTCTTGGACAGGAGAAGGAGTGGAGAGCAGATCCTGCTGTGGGCACTGCTTCCCGGGAGAGGCCAGCACAGCACACAGCTGCTGCTCCTGCCAGCCAGGCACTGCTGCTCTCATTTCAGCTCCTCGTTTCAGCTCCTCATTATATTTCTGCAGTTTCACCTTTGGTCTGGAGCAGCCAGGTTAGGGTTGTTTTTTTTTTTTTCCTCTGGAAACTTGGAATGAAACCATTTCCTCCCTGTGAGAGGGAGGAGGGCCAGCAGGCTCTGCTCTGCTTGGCTGTGATCATGGAGTTGAAGAGCTCCTGCTTGCTTTGCTTTTCCTGGCCTTGGTGTGTGTGCAGCATGAGGGATTTGGGAATGGGGGTTAACTCTGTTCCCTTTTTTGGGGAATGTTGCCATCTCCACAGGTTACCGCTACGTGATCCTCGACATCCCTCTGCTCTTCGAGACCCGTGGATTGACCAGGTTTATGAAATACACAGTGCTGGTCTATTGGTAAGTGCTCCAGGAACTGTGAGGACAGGGACAAAGCCACCTCTCTCAGAGGGGACCATCATGTGCCTCCACTCTGGTGAAGGTTCAGCCTCAGCCCAGGTGCAAAGCCTGTTGAGAGAAGCAATACCTCCCTTTATAGTGCTTGAGGGCCTTCCTGGGCTTTCCCTGGAACCATCATGGAGGCGAATTCACTGCCTTTGGGCCTTCCACAACTCATGCTCTATCAGGGCAGGATCTGGGGCACTGTTACAGGCTGTGTGAATGCTGAGAGCGGCCCAGGCAGCAGTGGCTCTGCTGATCCAAGTGCAGGCTGACTGTGTCAGAAATTACAAGAGGGCACCTCTCTCATTCCCACTTTATCCCAGTGATTCCCCCTGCTGCCCGAGGCAGGCAGATCCCCCGTCCCCTCCCAGCCCCAGCTCAGCCCCGTGCTCCGCCCGGCAGTGATCCCCCGACGCAGCTGGCGCGGCTGATGAAGAGGAGCGGGCTGGGCGTGGCCGAGGCCGAAGCTCGGATCAGCTCCCAGCTGCCCCTGGAGGAGAAGCGCAGGTGGGCGACCCACGTCATCGACAACTCCAGGGACTGGGAGAGCACTCGCCGGCAGGTCCTGCAGCTGCACACCCGCCTCGAGGATTCCCTGGATTTCCTCTGGGCACGGCTGGTGGTGGGCACGGCTGTTGCCGGGCTCGGCGGGCTGGTGTTCCTCCTCATCCGGCATTTCATCTCTTAATTCACCTTTTCTCTTAGGCAGGGAAGGGGCCTGAATTTCCCCCTTTGAAAAGGGCAGTGAAAGGCCACCTCTGTTAATGAGCTTTGCCAGCTGAATGCAGACAGCGGCACGAGGCGTCTCCTTGCACACTTCCCAAGGTGAACACAGCCAGGGGTTTTTTCAGGCACATTCTCCCTGCTCAGGTTCTCACCCACCAGCTGTGCCTGTGGGATGATGCCCTTGTCCCCATGTGGGTCTGTTGTGGGTCTTCAGTGAGCTGAGGCACTTTAATCTGGGACAATCTCACTTTAATCGGGTACAATCTCACTTTAATGTCTTCCAGGACAGTCTCCTCCCTAGGGCTGGGTGCCTTCTCAGGCCCTGTTATTGCCTGCAGTGTCCCCTGGGGTGATTCCCTGTAGCTCAGCCCTCCTATTCCAAATTTAGACTTGGGATTTCCCCTCTTTCATGTTGATTTAATGGAAACTGGTTAAATCAGTGAGGGGGAGGACAACACGTCATTCACATGGATGGGGTGTTCGCCTTGCTGCTCCTCCCCCCTGCCCTCTGCCTCTGTAGTCATCACTCATGGGTCACCCTTGGCTTTGGATCCAAGGGTGTGACCCACCCTGGAGCAGGCTGAGACCTGGGCTCTGCCTCATTCAAACTCATTTCCTGCTGTTTGAGCTTCCTTCAGCAGCAGTTCCCCAGTGGGAGAGCAGAGCCTGGGCGAGGCGGGTGCTGGATCTTCACTTTTGTTTTAATAAAACACTGAAAGCAGCTGCTCCACATCCCATGGCTCTTCCCAGCCTGCTCCCAGGCTGTTCCTATGCCGGGGCACGGCTGCACTCTGTAAAGTTCAGCACACGCAGGAAGAGCTGCTGGCTGCTCCTGCTTTTCCCAGTAAACATCCCTGAGCTGCTCCAGGAGCTGCTTGGAGCATCATCCCTGCCATGGCCTTCCTTTTCCTTTTGGGGGGGGCCGTGGCTCAGTGTTGGCTCTGGGCACCCCACAGGGTGGGTCTGGCTTGCCAGGATGTGATCCTGGACCTGCTGTGGTTCTCTGTGGCCAGCACGTTCCCTCTGGGGTACCCCTGTCCCCAATGCCACTGCTTGTCCCTACACTTTGAGAAAGTGGGTGCTGCCAGCCCCTGGCCACCTCCCTGCATATGGGATCCTCTGGTGTGTTCCCACCCTCCTGCCTGGCCTTGGGCCTGTGAGGCAATGTCCTGCCTTTAGGATGGCTCCAGCCATCCTGGGGTGTCTCCAGCCAGCACCAGCCCGTTTTTTGGGCCAGGCACTCTTCCACCTCCGTCCTCCCCTGAGCCCCAGTGTGCACCCACAGCTCCCATGTCTCACCCACCTGGAGAGACCTGGTGCAGCCCCAGGGAGCCTCCCTGAGCTGGAGCCCCCACCTGGCCACCCCGACTCTTCCAGCCGTACCCGAGCGCTGACCCCTCCTGCTCTAAATGCTCCGTAATTGTGCCGTGCCGCTGGAGTCCCTCGCAGGCAGCCATCAATCAGGGCCGGAGCGGGATTTCTCGGCCGAGATAAGAGCCAGTTCCGCCTCCCTGCCGCCCGCCTCCGCGATAAATGGGGCCCGGGGTGGAAGGATGGAGCGAGACGGGCCGTAATCGCATTTGGCGCTTCGCTCCCGCCCGGCTGACGTTCGCCCGCCGCTAACGAGTTTAGCGGGGCCGGGAAAGCGAGCGGATCTAGGGGCATGCTGAGGCACCGGGCTGCCCGCGGCCGGGGGAGCCGCTCTGGGGTGCCTGGGCTGAGCCCCCTGCGTGGGCTGCACCCACGGGGGAAGGGCTCTGGAGCTTGGCTATGGAGTTGTGTCCATGGGAGCTGTGTGGTGCCCATCCGTGGGAGCGGCCCCAGGATTGCCTCAGCACCACCAGTCCCACTCCTGCCCATCCCACGCCCCAGCCAAACTCCCTCGGGGACAAGTCCATGGCTACCAGTGGCCGTGTGGCCAAGCCTCAGCCATCCCCTGTCGGTGACAGATGGCTCAGCTCCCTGGACCGGGCGGTATCGGCGATCAGTGGCCATGGAGGGGGCCTGGAGGACGCCCTGGCTGAGCCCCTGCGCTCCTGGAACAGCTTCTGCCCCCTGAGCGGGCTCCACGTGGGCTCCCAAGGCCCGCGGGTGCTGATGGAGGATCGCGGGTGCTGATGGAGGAGGATCGTGGGTGCTGATGGTGGGGGATCGCGGGTGCTGATGGAGGATCGCGGGTGCTGATGATGGAGAATCGCGGGTGCTGATGGTGGAGGATCATGGGTGCTGATGGAGGATCGCGGGTGCTGATGGAGGATCGCGGGCGCTGATGATGGAGGGTCGCGGGTGCCGATGGAGGATTGCGGGTGCCGATGGAGGGTCGCGGGTGCTGCCCCTCTGCCCCAGCCCCGGCACAGCCCCGGCCCCGCGCGTTGAGGCCGCCCCAGCTCGCAGCGCGTCCCGCCATCGATCGCGGAGCAGCCGCCACCGTCACCGCGGGCCCGCGCCCACCGGGGCGGCTCGAGCAGAGCCGGCCCCGCGCCGCGAAGCCAAATATTTGACTGTGCAAATTGGCGGCCGGATCGGTTCTGCTGCGGCTGGCGGGGGCTGGTGACAGACGGGCCCTCCTCCTGCAGCACCCCTGCCCCTGCAGCCCCCCCGGAGCACTTCCTTCCCCAGTGCCCCCCTTCCTGGGGCACCCCCTCTCCTCTGCACCCCTTCCTCGGAGCATCCCCTTCCGCATTCCTGAAACCTCCCTTTCTCGGAGCTCCATACCTGGCGCACCCCCTTCACAGAGCACCCCCTCCCTGGGGTGACCCCTTCCTCAGAGCACCCCTTCCCCGGTGTACCCCATTCCTGGAGCCCCCCTTCCTTGGCACACCTACCATGGGACACCCGCTGGGCCGGGGGCTGGGGTCAGATGTCCCCTCATGAAGCTGCAGGTACAGCGTGATGTCCCCCCATGGGACGTGTCCCCAGATGTGAACTGGCTGGGCGGCTCAATACCCACAAGGGGGAGCAGGCCGGGGCGGGGTGAGTGCGGTGTCACTGCATGGCGTCTGTTGTCACAGGTGTCGCTGTCACTGCACGGCCCCCGGGGTGTGGCACAGTGTCAGTGTCACTGCACACCTCCCTGGGGTGGCACATGGTGTCACCATGGCTCCAGAGCCCCACTCGTGTCACACGGAGCTGCTGCACAGCCCTGCGGTGTTGCACAGCTTCACTGTTGCTCCCTGGAGTGTCACATGGTGTCACTGTCACCGCGCAGTGCACAGGGTGTCACTGTCACTGTGCGGCCGCCGGGTGCCACGCAGTGTCACTGCATCTCCCGTGGATTGTCACACAGAGTCACCGTCAGTGCCTGGTGCTGGGGCTGTCACACAATGCTATGTCACTGCGTGGCCCACGGGGTGTCACCCACTGTCACTGTCACTGCCGGCCCACAGTGTATCACCCAGTGTCACTGTCACTGCATGGCCCACGGGGTGTCACCCACTGTCACCGTCACTGCACAGCCTGGGGTGCCAATACCGTCACCGTGCAGGACACTCCCCAGGCCACCCCTGCACACCCCATCGCTGGCACTCACTTGTCACTGCGCACCCCCTCCGTGTCACACCCCTCCCCCGGCGGCCGTGGGGCACCCCCGCGACAGCACAGCTGGTGCCGCACCCCAAATCCCGGCTGCTTCCACCCCATGTCCCCCTGGGGGACACGTCCCCGAGCCCGTCCCCTCCGCCAGCCATGCGGCCGTCGCCTCGCAGCACTCACTGCCGGCGCTAATTAACTGCCGGTGTTGGCAGCCCTTAATTGCCGCGCGGTGGGAGGGTGACGGGCCCCGCCGTGTCCGTAATGAGAGGCAGCGTGACGGGGACAGGGACGGGATATGTGCCACCCACACCTTGCCCTCCTCCTGCCTGCGGTCGGGCTCTCCCCGCTGGGCAAGGGGCAGTGCCTGGTGTCGGGCCGGGACATGCTGGGATGGTGCTGGCCCCGGGGCCAGCCCCTGGGTCCACTGGCTGGCCACCAGCCAACTGCTCAGCTAGCCAGACCAGCAGACAGGCAGCTGGACAGACTGGTGGTCTACTGGCCAGCCAGCCAGTAAGTCATCTAGCCAACTGGCCAGCTAGGCAACCAAGCCGCCAGCCAGGCAGCCCATCCCCATCCATCCATCTGCCCGGCTGGCTGTCCCACGAGCCCGCTCACTGCCAGCAAGCCAGTTGGCCACCAAGCACCAGCTCACCGACCAGCCATCCACTTGTCCTTCAAGGGCAGCAGGCTGCTCGGCCTCCCTGACCGCAGCTGAATGTCCCCCTCCCATGTCCCATGTCCTTCCAGAGCCCATCATGAGGACACAGTTGGAATTTGGGGGACAGCATCCAAACTCCTCAGGGCCTGCAAACGGCCGCTCCCTCCCCAGGCTCATCACCGTGGGCCGGCATGGGGCTCCTTGGTTGTGTCCAGCTCTGTCTTAATTCCAGCTGAACCACTCCTGGGCTGAGCCCGCCCGTGCTGAGCCACGGTGGCACAATGTCCCTGTCCCCCTGGCCAAGCGTGGTCCTATGGGCAGCGTCTGCCACAATGCTAGGAGGGGACACCGAGGCATGGCACAGTGCCGGCCCCACGAGCCCCCTGCCCTGGCCCGGCCACCTCTACCCTTCCCCAAATCCTCCTCCATGAGTTCCACAGCAAGCAGGAGGTGGTGGGCACAGCCACCCCCGGCCAAAGCTGCGCCCCTGGAGCATTGATTGTCCCCGTCCCTGCTGCCGGCGTCCCCAGCACGGCCCACCCGCCCCCGCGCCGCGTTGCCAAAGCAAACAGCCGAGGGCTCAGGGCTCGGCCGGCATCGATTCTGCGGGAGCTGCTGTTTGCTTAACCTTTGCAGAGGAGCGGCGGGCGTCGAGCGGAGCCGCAGCCACCGCCACCGCCGCAGCCACCGCCGCAACAGCTGCAGCCACCGCTGCCGCTGCTGTCCCCACAACCACTGCAGCCACCGCTGCCACTGCCGTCCCCACAGCCCTGCAGCCACCGCTGCAACCACTGCAGCCACCGCTGCCGCTGCTGTCCCCACAACCAGTGCAGCCACCGCTGCCGCTGCTGTCACCACGACCCCTGCAGCCACTGCCACAACAGCCACCCCTGCCACCACAGCCCTGCTGCCACTGCTGTCACCACAGCCACCACAGCCGCTACTGCCACCAGCATCACTGCAGCCACCACCGCGACCACTGCAGCTGTGACAGCCGCTGTTGTCACCACTGCAGCCACCATTGCAACAGCCACAAGCACTGCTGCCACCGCTGCCACCACAGCCACTGTGGCCACCACCACTATCACTGGAGTCACTGCTGCCATCGCTGCCACCACAACCACGGCAGCCACTGCTGCTGCCACCTCCCGCCTTTGTCCCTTTCCCAACTCCTGCACTCCCGACTGTGGCCATTTGGAGCTTTGCCGATCCATTCCCTGCTCCCAGGTGGATGGAGCTGATTCGAGGGGCTGCACTGCACCCCATGCAGGGCTTGGGGACAGGGAGCTCCTCAGGGGCTCCAGCCAGTGTCACCTGGGCTGTTGTACCCCCTATACAGTGCTGCTGTCCCACAGGCTGTCCTGGCTCTGGACCTGGCTGCAGGGCCACAGCCTGGGGACATGGTGGCCAAGGGTGGTGGCCTTGTCATAGGGACAGGGTAGCCCAGAGTGATGCAGTGGCCTGGGGCGGTGGCTATGCCAAGGGGACACAATGTCCTGTGGCAACAAGGTGACCTGGGGCTGTGTCCCCACCATGAGGATGCAGGAGCCAGGACCAGGGATGCCCCCTGAGCCTCCAGGTGAGACGAGTGCCCTGATGCAGCCAGTGTGGTCCTGTCCTCCCTCTGTGTCCCCGCCATGGCCACCCTGTCCCCACGCAGAGCCCCCTGCCCACCCGGGCCACCCCGTCCCCACGCTGCTGGTGACTCACGCAGCCCGTGACCTCGCCAGGCGTATTTTTAGGCACTTGTTAAAACAGAAAGATAACGAGGAATGGGGGGGTGTGGAGGGGGGGCGACAAAAATGATGGAGAAAAGCATCAGGGAAACAGCTGGTGACATAATGGTAACAAACTTTGAGGGGGGATACGGTGCTGGCAGCACCCCCACCCCAAAATACTCTCCCCCTCCCCAGCCTTGTAAAGACCCCAGGAATAATTGCCTCCTTAAAGGTAGCTAATTGATTTCTGCTCGCTGATTAAAGCCTCTGCGGGAGCCGGGGAACATGTGGGGGCGATCGATGGCTGTCAAAAGTCCCCTTGGTTCCCCCTCTTTTGGGGCGGGGCTGGGGCTTGTCCCCCGTGTGTCCCCTGGGCTTTGGCACCATTGCACAGGCGTGAGGGGGATGAGGGGATGCACCCCCAGGGTCTTTTTTGGAGGCAGGGGGATGATGACCCTGTGGAGCTCATAGGTGCCGCTGAGGTTGATGCCACCTCGGTGTTGTCACCGACCCGCTGTGGTGGCCCCGGGCCGCTCTCTGCCTGTGTGTCCGTGTCGCCCTCCCCCATCCCCGCGTCCTTCGCTCACCCCCGGCGCTGGCGGCGCCTGTCACTTGCCATCGCGTCCCGCTGTCCCCGCCGAGGCTGATGGAGATGGCAGGGGACGGAGTGGGCGCAGCCGCGTGTCCCCATGCCATGAGCCCGCCGGCGCTCGGCCCCGGGCACGGCTCTTTCGCGCAGCCCGGCCACGCCGGCGGTGGCGCCTGCGGGTGTCCCGTTGTCACTGCGGCCTTTGCCACCAGCGGTGACATCCCAGCCCACGGACCCACGGCTGACCGCGATGGACGCTTGGCCACGTGGGTGTCACCTGGGCTGTCCCAAAGTGTGGTCCCTCGTGGGAGGGGAAACTGAGGCAGGGAGTAGGGGCGGGCCCTGGGGACCAGCCTCCGTGGGTGTTCTTCTGTGGTGACACGGGTGACGGGTTCCAGGGTTGTCCCCAGCTCCATGGGGGCGCTCGGAGTGCTCGGGGCCTGGCGTGGGGACAGGGCGTGGCTCGGGTGACCACGAGGGGCCGGGTCACTGAGGGCTCCCCCCCTTGGAGGAGGGGGGTCAGTGGGGCAGCCCGGGGCCGATCCCACCTCCCTGCCTCAGTTTCCCTCCCTCGGAGAGGGGGGGGTCGCGGGTGGGCGGGACGGGGGCGCTATCATGGGCGTGGCTAACACCGACGGAGGAATGTCCGGGGTGGATGGGCAGGATCGAGGGGCGTGTCCGGCGGCAGGGTGGGCGTGGCCCGGCGGGGTGGGCGTGGCCCGTGCGGCGCGGGGCGCACCGGAGC
>JAYDZK010000112.1:3526674-3540546 GCA_034509185.1 Euphonia xanthogaster | reverse complement strand
GTCTGCTGCCAGCCAGGAGCCAGGAGGCACCTGGGACCTCCCCACCCCGTGTCCCCAGGGCTCCCAGCTGCTCTCAGGTGCAGGCACAGAACAGTTTCAGGCTGTGTGGTTTGGGGTTGCTGCTGTATCTCCCCATTCCCACAGAGCTGCTGGAGGATGGCTCCAGTTCCAATGTCTGCATGCTCCTTGAGGTGGGGAGGGTGGTTCAGCTGGAAGGTGCAGTGGAGGGACAGAGCTCCCCTGGCTGGGAGAGGCCTCAGAGACTCCCCCTGGGCTCTGCTTCCCACTCCCTCCCTGTGCCACCCTTGCCAGTGCCCCCTTAGAGCCTCCCGTGAGCCTGAATCCCCTTCAGGCTCCCACAGCCTCCCCTACAACACATCCTGACATCCCCTAAAACCACAGCTTCCCCAGTTATTCTGCACCCACTTTTGGCTCCCAAAGCCCCTCTCCCAGCTCCCCTTTGGGCTTGCACTGGACTCTCCATGCAGGGTTCAGGAGCAGCTCCCAGCTGACCTGGCCTGAAAAGGGCGCTTGCTCTGGGCTTGGGCTGCACTGTGGCTTTCCCCCATCTCCATCATCCCAGGGGTCTCTGGGGCCTCGGCCTCCTCTTCTGGGCCCGGGGAGGTCTGGGCACCCTGCTCAGTGTCCCAGAGTGCAGGTGAGGGGTGGGGGAGCCACCTGCCCTCCTGGGACCTGACACTCTGTATATTGACAGGGAAAAGGTTTTGTTCTGCATTCTGTTCTGTATTTGTTCTGTTCTGTATTTGTTCTGTTCTGGTTTTGTTCTGTATCTTGTTCTGTATTTCCCCCCTGCTCCAACCCCATCACTGCCACCCGTGTGACACCCCCACCCTGGGACAGAGACCCCGAAGCACCCGACCCAGGGACCCCTGTGCCCCCCTTTCCTGCCGCGCCAGGGCACAGCTGGCACTGTCAGCTCTGGCTCCCTGCGCCGGCTCCTCACAGCCGCCCCCGGGGCGCGGGAGCGGGGCCGGACCGGGGCAGCTCCGGGCGCGGCTGTCCCGCGGGGCCGGGGTCACCGGCTCCTCCTGCTCCTTCCCTGCCCGGCAGCAGCTGAGCTCGCCTTTGTCTCCTTGAGCCTGGAAGCTTCCAATTAAAACTCCCAGCCCGCTCTCCGTTCGTTTTCTTATTAAGGGGGGTCGGGGAAGAGGAGGAGGAGGAGGGGGAGGGGGAGCCCAGCTCTGCCGGCAGTGGCCGCTCCCCTGCTTTGATGCAGTGCGTGGGAGCCGGGAGAGAATCAATCCCTGGGGAGCAGCGGGTGCCCACACAGGACCCCAAAGTTCCGCAGCCCCCGCTCTGCCCCCGCTCCGCCCCACTGTGCACCCAGGGAGGGAGGTGTCCTGTCACCAGAGCTGTCACACAGCACGTGCCTCCAGGGATGCCGCTGTTGTCTGGGGACACAAGAGTCACTGGGGATGTGAGGGTGCCCCAAACCTGGAATTTTTGTGGGCACAACCCTTGGCGACAGCAGGACAGCCAGGGGAACACGGGGCTGGCTGGAGACAGGGAGCTCCTGGGGTTAAAGAAGGATGTGGGAGCTGTCCCAGTCCCTCCAGTCTCACCACTATCGTCCCTGCCGGCTCTGGGTCTCCCCAGCCTGCACCCACAGGGACGCAGCCGCTGCCACAGCCCTCCGCACTGGCCAATGCTGGTGGCCCGGTGGTGGTGGCCGTGGTCCAACGGGGTGTCCCCGTCCCACGGCAGCCAAAAGCCTTTCCCGGCCATCGGCTGCCATCTACTGCCAGCGACGGGACCAGTCCCTGTCCCCGTCCCCGTCCCTGTCCCCGTCCCTGTCCCTGTCCCTGTCCCTGTCCCTGTCCCTGTCCCTGTCCCCGTCCCTGTCCCTGTCCCAGCCCTGCCCCGTCCCCGTCCCCGTCCCTGTCCCTGCAGCAGAGTCCCAGGGACACCCCTGTCCCCCTGCTTCACCCCGGCTGCCTCTCAGGGCACCCACCCGGGTGCCACCACGTGTCGCTCATGTCCCCATGTCCCCAGCCCACCCCCCTCGCCGGGCCGTGCCCAAGACCCCTCCACGCCCCAGTTTGTGGCCATTACTGGGAGCTGTGACAGGGAGGGACGGGGCTGGCGCTGGCGCCGTGCCCGCCCCTGGATCAGCCCCCCGCGCTTCCCGGCACTGCCGTGCCCTGGCACAAGGGCTGCTCCCGCTGTGCCACGGCTCTGGCTCCGCACAAAGCCCCTTTCAGCCGCTGCGGAAAGCCCCTGGCAGCCCCTGCCGTGTGCCACCGGGGGCAAAAGTCCCCTCAGACCCCGTGCGTGTGTGCCAGTGCCATGCACACTCAGCTGTGTGGGACCAACACCTTCCCGCCGGGACCCTGGGCCATTTGGGACAGGGATCGGGGCTCCAGGGCCACCAGCCAGTGCTTCCACAGGCCCATGGGCATGGGGAGGACCTAGGAGGCTGCAGCCACCCAGTTAACAGCTGGACCTCATTAGCAGCACTCCCAGTGCCCCGTGGATCGCACCCAGCCTGGCACCTGCTCCCACCCACGGGGTGCCAGCGCTCTGTCCCCACCCTGGCGCGATCCCCGACCCAGGAGCGGGGGCAGCGGTGGGCAGGGGCTGTGCCGCGGTGCCCGGGCTGGCTGCCAGGGCACAGCCGCCCCTCCGGGCGCCACAGCCTGGCGCCGTTCCCGGCCCGCTGGCTCCCGGCCGGGGGCAGCGCCGGGCAGGACGGGGGCTCCATAAAAACCCTCGGCGGGCACACCGCGCCCATCCGCCCGGCATGGAGAGCCGGCGCCTGCCCTCCTACGGCCGCCGCTTCGGCCCCTCGGTGCCCGGGCACCGGGCGCTCCCCGGCAGCCCCCCGGGCCGGCTCCGGGCGCCCCGCAGCCCCCAGCTGAGCCCCCGCCCGGGCTCGGCCAGGATGGACATCGCGCTGGCCGCGGCGCTCAACTCCGAGTTCAGGGAGACGCGCAGCAGCGAGAAGGTGGAGATGATGGAGCTCAACGATCGCTTCGCCAGCTACATCGAGAAGGTGCGGCTGCTGGAGCAGCAGAACAAGGCGCTGCTGCTGGAGCTGAGCCAGGAGCGGCAGCGGGAGCCCTCGCGGGCCGGCATTTACCGGGAGGAGCTGCGGGAGCTGCGGCGCCGCGGGGAGCACCTGGCCACCGCCAAGGCCCGGCTGGAGATGGAGAGGGACAACCTGGCCGAGGAGCTCGGCAGCCTCCAGCAGAAGTAAGGCCCCGAACAGCTCGGGGTGGCCCACTTGGGATGGGTGTCAGGGTGGCTACCAGGACCAGGGTGGCCACTGGAACTAAAGTGGCAGCAGGGACCGGGATGGACACCAGGATGGGGATCAGGATCTTCCTGGTGATGGAAACCATGGTGGTGACAAGGACCAGGGTGACCCCTGGGACCAGAATGGAGTCCAGGTGTAACCAGGGCCAGAGTGGCCCCAGAGACAGGAGCAGGGCAGCCCTGGGGACCAGGGACTGGTGTGCACCAGGATTGTGATGGGATATGGGTGACCCCTGGGAACACTGTGGGATGGTGTGGGTGTGTGGAGTGGGCACAAGAGCTGACCTGGGTTTGGGGGGTGCTGGTGCTGTGGGGCTGTGTTGGTCTGGGGGGGGTCTGTCCGTGGGCTGAGAGTGACCAGCCACGGTGCTGGATGTGTAACTGTGCCTCTGCTCTGGCACAGGCTGCAGGACGAGGTGACCCTGAGGCTGGAGGCCGAGAGCAACCTGGCTGCTTACAGGCAGGTGAGGGCAGGGGCCAGATCCCAGCTTGGCTTCCCTTGGGAATGGGCAGGGATGGGGTAGAGATAGACAGGGAGGTAGCAGGGACAGGAAGGGATGGGCAGGAGCAGGGACTGAGGGACAATGGGCAGGGAATGGAGCAGGGATGAGTGAGAAGGGCAGGGACGGACAGATACGGAACATGGATGGGCAGGAATGGCAGAGCAAGCAGTGAGGGACTGGGAAATGCTGTGATGGGCAGAGAGAGGCAGGGCTGGGTGGGAGTGGAAGAGAATGGACGTGAGCAGGCAGCTCAGGACCCAAGTGGCCAGCTGGGACAGTCCCTCCTGTCCCCCCATGGTGACAGGACGTGGACAATGCTGCCTTGGCTCGCCTGGACCTGGAGCGGCGCGTGGGGACCCTGCAGGATGAGATCGCCTTCCTCCACAAGGTCCACGAGGAGGTAACCCCGCTCTGGGGCTGGGGGCTGGGGCTCAGGGACCCTGCCCTGACCCCGCTGTCCCCACAGGAGCTGCGGGAGCTGCAGGAGCAGCTGGCCCAGCAGCGGGTGCACATCGAGGTGGACGCGAGCAAGCCGGAGCTGGCGGCCGCCCTGCGCCACATCCGCAGCCAGTACGAGGCCATGGCCGCCAGCAACGCCCAGGAGACCGAGCAGTGGTACAAGTCCAAGGTGCAGTGGGAGCCCCACAGATGCATGGCCTGGCTGTCCTCTCCCGGGGTGTCACCCTCTCGGGGCTGGGGTTGGTGGTGTGCAGGGTTCGGGATCTCTGCTGTCCCCACTCGGGCCAGGGATGTTCCTCCTTGCCTCGTGTTCCCGGGGCTGTGTCCCTGCTGTGGAGCAGAGCAGGGCTGTGTTCCCCGTGTGCCACCAGAACACGTGCCTGCCCCCTGGTGCCATCCCATGGCACACGTCCCTTGTCCCAGTTCGCAGACCTGACGGACGCGGCTGCCCGGCACGCCGAGGCCCTGAGGGTGGCCAGGCAGGAGGCCAACGAGTACCGGCGCCAGCTCCAGGCCCTCACCTGCGACCTGGAGGCTCTGCGGGGCTCGGTAGGTGACATCCATGGGGTGCAGGAGCAGGGACACGGCCTCAGGGAGCTGCCAGCACTGGGGGTTCCCTGGCAGGACCACCACTCACAGCCAGGGGAACGGCTGCTCCCCAAGGGTGGGAGATAGGTGGGCATCGGGGACAACCCCCAGCTGCTGGGGGAAGGTGGCCATGGGAGGCTCACAGCCCCCTGTGACCCCCAGAATGAGTCCCTGGAGAGGCAGCTGCGGGAGCTGGAGCAGCGCTATGCCCTGGAGACGGGCAGCTACCAGGACACGGTGGGGCAGCTGGAGGGGGACATGCACAGCCTCAAGGAGGAGATGGCCCAGCACCTGCAGGACTACCAGGACCTGCTCAACGTCAAGCTGGCCCTCGACGTGGAGATCGCCGCGTACCGCAAGCTGCTGGAGGGAGAGGAGAGCAGGTGACAGCTCCACCCTGTCCCTCACCCCGGCCCAGCCATGTCCCCAGCCCAGCCCAAGTCCTCGTGGTCCCTCTGGGGTGTCCAGCAGGACCTTGTGCTCTTCCCAATGCTCCCATGGTCCCTGCAGGATCACCATTCCTGTGCAGAGCTTCTCCAGGCTGCAGATCCGAGGTAAGGCTGTGCCCCACGTGGCAAGGGGGAGCAGGATGGTGGCACACTGGTGGCTTCTGGGGGCTCTGTGGCAGGAGAAGCCACCTTGGCCATCTCTGTCCCATTCAGAGGGATCAGGAGGTTTTTCTCTGAATCCCAGGGAACCTCCTGGGTGCTCCCAGGGTGGGGGGAGGAGGGTGCCATGGCCATATCCCCAAGGCTGAACGTGTCCCCAAGGCCGGTGATGTCCCCAGCACTGATCACATCACCATGTCCTCAATGACAACCACATCCCTAATGCCAACTGTGTTCCTCAGTGACAACTGTGTCCTCAATGACAACCCAGTCCCCAAGCTCAATCACATCCCAAAGACACCCATGTCCCCATGGTCCACAACATCTCCAAGGCCAGAAATGTCCCCAGCTGTCCCCACAGCCCAACAGTGCCGCCAGACACATCAGATCCCACAGCCTGCCACATCCCCAATGCCAACCATGTCCCTGAGGCCAGCCCTGTCCCTGAGGCTGGCTGTGTCCCCAGGGCTGCTCTCTCTCATGGTTCAGGGGTTTCCAGCCCAATCCATTTTCTTTGGGCTTCTCCTCTTGAGTGTGGCTGGAAGGGCCATACCCCGGGCAGGGTGTCACTGCTTTGTCCTGCCCATGTCCCCCAGAGACCAGCCTGGACACCAAATCTGTGTCGGAAGCTCACGTGAAGAGGAGCATCGTGGTCAAAACTGTGGAGACCCGAGATGGAGAGGTGGGAAATGCTCATTTGTGTCACCCACGCTCCATCCCCACCTCCCCACAGGGTGTCCCCAAGGGACTTACACGTGGGGCCACCATCCCCGAGCCCCACAGGCAGCCCAGGCAGGGAGCCAATGATCCCTGAGGGTGTGGCATGATCTGACTCTGGGTCATGGTGGAGCTGAGGCTGGCAGCTCACAGAGAAAACTGTCCTGTCCCCGTCCCTGTCCTTGTCCCCAAGCTCGTTCAGAGCCCGCGCAGCCTCAGCCGGCGGCAGACCCCGATTCGGCGCTGACGGTCCCTGTGCCTCCCCCTGCAGGTGCTGAAGGAGCCCAAGCAGGAGCCCAAGGAGGCGCCGTAGCGCGGGGGAGCCGCAGCAGCCGCAGCTCCGCAGGTCCCGCGGGAGCCCCGGGCCGGGCACCGGAGGGACCGGTGGCGCTTTGGGGGCACCTCCCTCCCGTGCACCCCTCGCTTCTCCCGCGTCCCCCCGTGCCCAGGTGGCACCCCGTGAGGGGCTGGCAGCCGGCAGAGCTGCGGTGGGACCGGGCGGAGCCGGAGGGGCCGCGCTCCCCGCCGGGATGCTCTCGGGTTCGGGGGCCCTCCCTGCCTCATCCTGGGCCTCCAGGGACAGACTCTGACCTGTTTCATCTCCGTGCAACCTCAGACAACACGATGGTGCCCAGAGCATCTCCCTGCACCCACTCTCTGGTCTGGGAGGCCTCCCTGGATCTCCCTGTGCACCCAGACCCTGAGACCCTCGGCTGGGGGGTGCAGGGGGAGGTACCAGGGACATTCCTCTGTCACCAAGGGCTGGGTGAGCTCAGCTGGGGAGCAGGGCAGGGGGGAGGATGGAGAGGCAGGGGTGGAGAAAGAGGATGATGGAGAGGAGGAAGAGGAAAGTGGAGGAGCAGGATGCTCTTGGGATGGTGTCAAGGGGTGACAAAACAGGCATCAGGAGGGGTTCCTGAGGGTGTCTGGGGTGGGTTGTGGGGCTACACAGTGGCCTCAAGGGCTTCTCCTGGCACAGAGCCATGGGGCTGTCCTGATCCCACTGGGTGACTGCCACCAAGGTGTCCCCAACACAGGAAAAACCAGACCTGAGGGGCTCATGGTGAGGGGTGACCCACGGCCCTACGGCAGGGGAATCTCATGCAGGTGAAAATGGAGAGGAGGAGGAGGAGGAGGAGGAGGAAGGTGTCATGGCACTTGTGAGGGTCTCACAGCCCAAGGTGCCACCTGCAACCGAGGAGTGAGGGGGGAGTCTCATCACTTGGGGGTCACACTGGGAGCCACACAGAGCCTGAGCCCAGGCTCCGTGGGCATTCAGGATGGGATTGGAAGAAACCCCTTGTCCCTGGGCTGCACGGGGCCCTGTCCCCACCTGACCTCCCCCAGGGCCATTGCCCAGCCCAGGGCTCGCCCACAGCTCCATCCCCACCCTGGCTGCAGCCACCGACCACGAGCAAGACCTGCCTGGTGCCACCTGACAGGAACAGCGACCCAGCAGCACCTCCCGTGTCCCGACAGCCTTCGGGATGAGCACACGGCTGCCCTCGGGGATTGTCCCCTCTGTCCCCTTGGTCAGGTGCTGGGGCTCTGCTCTGACTCCAGACACAGCACCCAGGGCAGGAGGCGTCATGGGAGAGCGGGGCGGTGCCGGGGCAGGAATGCAGGGGGTGGGACACCACGAGCAGCCTCCCTCGCCACCGAATTAATGCACTAACGCTGCTGCAGGATGAGAATAAAGCTAACAGACACACTGAGCTTCCATGGTTGTGCCTGCATCCACCTCTCTGCAGCCAGCACTGCGGGATTTTGGGATTATCTGGGGTGCTGGGGACCTCTGGGAGCCCAAACCAACGCTAATGTTGCAGGAGAAGGTGCTCAGGGCTGAGCCCCAGGGCACGGATACACTCCAGGGGCCAACAGCCACAAGGCACCGAGCAGAGGGAGGGTGCAGGGATCACACCCACAGGCAGCAGTGGGGTGGGAGAGATCCCCTTCAAGGATGGGAATCAGGGATCTCCTGGGGGTTCTTCACCCTCAGGCCCAGCTCCTTCCCCACTCAATCCCAGGCTGCAGCTCCTGGAGGCTGCCAGGGCTGGCTGCAGCTTTGGGGGTGGATTGGAGATCCTGCACATCATCCCTGCACTGGGACCCTCAGTGCCCTCCTGGACAGAGGAATTTCTGCTGAAATCCTCAAGCCACATCCTCAGGAGAAAGAGAAGAGCCTGGAGGGCACATCCTGCTCCATGTTGAGGATTTAGTGTCCACCAAACCCCTGCAGAGATGTCACAACCTTTGGGGGATGTTTGAGGTGACTTTGTCAGGCACAAACATTGACTCCCAACTGTGGGGAGCTGGGTGAGCTAAAAACACCCCAAAAGCAGCCATTTCTGAGAAAATCACCAGATCAGTTTGAAAAGTTAAAAAAACCCAACATCAACAAAAACTAAAAGGAATGGGTTTGCTCCAGCTGAGGAGCTCAAAAGGGACACTGAAGGGTTTGGGACACACAGTTCTCAACATGGAAAACAAGGCAAACAAGGGTGAGAAAAGCAAGTATTAATTGGATTTAAATAGTTTGGTGGATGTTTTTAGCAGCCTCTTAGAAAAACAGCTGTAATAAATCACTGGTGCAGATCAAGAACTCTACAGCTTGGCCAGAACATCTTGCACCGGCTCCAAGTTTTCTTTTGAAAAGGATTTTATTGAGCTTTAACCCCCACTGCCAAGCAGTGGCAGAGCCAGGAACAAATCCTGGCAGTGTGAAATCCCACCTGGAGCAAACCCTGGCACTGTCAAACCCTGCCTGTCCCTACTGAGCTGTGCCCAGAGACTTTCCCACATCAGTCCTTGCTGTCCCACTGCTGCCCTGAGGGGAGGGAGAGCAGGAATTTGGCAGTGTTTGCCTATTGATGGCCAGAACCTGGGGAATTTCCAACGGGAGGATGGCCCAGGGTGTCCAAGTGCCCCTGGGGATGATGTTCCAGCCTGGATGGACTCTTGAATGCCTGCCAGCAGTGGCCTATGTGGGCAAGGATGATGATGATGATGATGATGATGATGATGATGATGATGATGCCCATGTTTGCTTCCTGTGGACCCTGTCTGGAAGCCCAGATGGGCAAGGATGATGATGATGCTCATATTTCCTCCCCACAGACCCTGAGTGCCCATAGGGGCAAGGATGATGAGGATGATGATGATGAGGATGATGATGATGCCCATATTTCCTAACCCCACAGACTCCGAGTGCCCACATGGACAAGGATGATGCTGATGCTCATGTTTGCTCCCCGTGGATCCTCTCTGGATGCCCAGGTGGGTGAGGATGAGATGATGATGAAGAAGATGATGATGAAGCTCATGTTTCCTGGACCCCACCTGGCCCCTCAGCTCAGCTCCCAGCAGCTCAGGTCACACCATGAGCTGGCTGACCTGGAAAGGGCCCCAGTGGGTCTCACAGCCCCATCCTCTGTCACCATCCCCACGTTCTCTGCTCCACTGCATTTCTCCTGAGTGTTCCCACCAATCCCCAGGGATTTTGCCTTTCCCAAGGGATGGCAGACTGCTCCCAGCCTTGCCATCCTCACCCTGAGCCTTGGCACCACTCAAGCAGTGTGCCTGTTCCCACCAGAGCTGTGACTGTTGTGCTGGGGCTGTTCTGGCATCAAAATCCTCCATCCCAATCTTGGGCAACTCCAGGATCTTCTTTTGCTGAAGTCTCCAGTGCTCAGCTGTCATCAGGTGTGCAAAGGCAGGAGGAATGGCACCATGGCAGAGTGCAGGGACACACATGTCCCCTCAAGTGGTGCCACAAAGGCCAATATTCCCATGCCAGGCCTCAGGGATGAACCTGGACCTGCCATCAGGTGCCTGGTGGCTTCTCCAGGGCAGGTGGGAGCAGGTGCTTCCAGTCTGCTGGGGTGGCTCTGCCATTTGCTGCACTGGGTTTGGGAAAAAATGGACCTGAATTGTCATTGTCATCCATTACATCTCCTAAGACCCCCTCAGTAACTGTGGACAGGGGTGGAAGAGGAAAGGGGCTATCTGGGTTTGGGTTTCTCCTTTAAAACTAGCACCCTGTTTTCTCTCCCTTGGTTTTCTCCTTATCCTAGAGACTCTCCCATACCCATCTGTGAGGACACCCTGCTCAGAGACCACAGCACCACAGCCTGGGAGCTAAACTTTATTGTGCCCAACTTGTGCCCCAGGTGATGCCAAAGTCAAGCTTTGAGGTTTCTGCTCAATCCTGGTGCTCCTGCTCCCTCAGCTGACCTGGTAACACTTCATCAGCTCCACCACTGTCCTCTCCTCCTCAGTTTCCTTTTCCAGGTGGGTCTCCACGGGATGGGCTTCCCCCTGGCAGCCAGGCTGGCCAGCAGCCTGCTCACCCCTGCTCTGCAGCTTCCTGAACAAATCCTGGCTGCTCTCCTTCTCTGCCTGGCTCAGCAGAGCCACGTTCAGCCCGAAGCGCTTGGTGCCTGCCAGGCCCTGCAGGATCTGAAGGACGGCAGCTCTGTCTCCAGGATGGATGTTCTCTGCCAGCACTGCCAGGAATTCCCCCAGGAGGCCAAAGCCCACATCAGCCTGGAAGATCCTGCCCAAGGCCTCCCCTCCAAGCTCCAGCAAAAACTGGTATTTCTCTGTCCCACTTTTCAGGCATCTGCGCCAATCTCGGTGAAATTCCGCAGCGGAGCCAGGCAGCTGATCCAGCTCCTGGAGGAGAAAGGGACACTCAGCTCCTTTTGTTTGGGTCCCACTTGAAGACTTTGATCCCCTCTCCCTGATCAGCCCATGGACAGCTGGGATGTTTTTACCAGGGTCTTTGGCAGCACAAGGAGCTGCTGAGGGGGAAAAGGGGAAGGCAAAGAAATGCCAGGTGCCTTTAACCCTGAGAAACCAGGAAAATCCAGGGGGAAAAGGGAATGCCAGGTGCCTTTAACCCTGAGAAACCTGGGAACTTCAGGGGGAAAAGGGAAGTGTGGATGAGGTGTGACACCCAGTGTGAACACAGATGGCTGTGGAGTGACCCCAACCCCAACCAGAGTCAGACTCTCTCACCAGCACTGCCTGGGAAGGGATTTCATGGAGACTGGGGCAGGGCAGGGAACACTCTGAGCACAGAGAGGAAAAACCAGGGAGTGGCAGAGAAAAGGTGGGAGATGCAAACCCCAGAAAATGTGCGAGATGCAAACCCCAGAAAATGTGCAGGTGCCCTGTCTGGTATCACCTGGCATTGGTGGGTCTGTGGCAGAGCAGAGAGCTGAGCTCCAAGTGGCATTCCCAGGTAAAGGAAATCCCATTTTATACCAGCTCTAATGAACTGCTGAGCCCAGCCCTGCTGGGTCACCAACACACTGGCTGGAGGAGGAGGCAAATGTGCAGCTTTCCTACAGCCAGGGAACAAAGCAAAGTGACATCAGCTGGGGCTGAGCACAGATGGAGAAGCTCTGCAGATCTGAGCCTGCTGCTGATGGGACCAGGAGCAGGATTTGCTTGGGGAGATCATTGCTCAGTCCAAGCAAACACAGCACCCCTCAGGAGAGCTGCAAAAGATGTTACAATAAACAGAGGTCAATGAACCCCAGCATCATAAACAGCCCTTGAGACTGCTTATAAGGCAATCCATCAAATTGCCTTATCATGGGAAGCGTGCATGGGAAACACCCAGTGACCAGGACACCCCAGCATGGACAGAGCCCATGGCAGGGGCAGGACTGAGGTGACTCCAGCCACAAATGACCTGGACAGAAAATGTCCTGTCCCTGTCTCCCACTGCTGAGGGACCCAGTGAGCTCATCAGGCTCGGGCAGGATTAACCCAACCCAGCTCCTTTCCATGCCCATGAAACCATGGGCAATTCCCTGTGCTCAGGGAATCTCTGCAGCCAGAGGCTGCTCCAGGGAGGATCCTGGTGCACAGCCCTGGCTCTGGGCAGGCTGCAGCAGCTCCCAGAGACTGCTCCTGGCCACCATGGGGGCACTGGGAGCTCTGGGTGTGCAGCCAGGCCTCCATTCCCACAGGGATGGAGCAGATTCTCCCTGAAGGGGCCCAGCCTGATCCAAACCCTGATATTCCAGGGGCCACGAGGGCTGGCTCACACCCAGAGTGAGTCCCGAGTAACTCCTGCATCCCAGTTAACGCCCAGGTGATTCCCGAGTCATTTCCAGCTGTGGATGAGGCCCCAGCAGCCTCTTCCTCACCTGTGGGATCTCCACAGCATGGGTGGGTGCTGTCTCAGCTGGGGCTGCACAGGGATTCCACAGCACATTCCTCCTCTGTCCCAGCCTGTCCTTCTTCTCCAGAGGCTTCAGGTGAGAAGCCAGCACAATCTCCCTAAAGGGAACAGGGACAGGAGGGACACTTTGAGGCTCCAGGCTGCTGCTCTGAGCCACTTTCTGACTTTGGGCCGTGTGGAGCACCCAGAGGGGCTGGACAGGCTGGAGGAGAAGGCCCTGACCAACACAAGGATAAACCAGCCTGAAATCCCTCAGGAACGCCATCAAGATATTTGGGGGAGAAGCCCCTTGAAGGTGTTTTCCTGCCCCTCAGGGATCAGGTGGCAAGGGGGAATGAGACAGACATGAATCCATGAATGGAATTTGAGCTGGTCCCAGAATGTGGGACCATGTCCCAGGTGGGGGCAAAGTCCTGGATCTACCTGTGGATGTTCATGGACAGGGAGCCCCCAGATGGATCCCTGGGGAATCCTGGAGTTTGGAGGGCACTGGGAGTGCCCAACACTGCCCTGTGGGGCAGCCCTGCCACCCCAGCCTGCTCACACCCACGGGACACGGCAGGGACACAGCTGGGAGCAGGGACAGGCTGGGAAGAGCACAGGGGACACAGGGGACAGTCACCCTCTGCTCTGCACTCCCAGCATGGCCTGGGGCTGTGGGGAGAGACGGGGGCTGGGGTGGGACTGGGAGGAGGGGACAGTGTCCTGGGGAGGGGAGGGTGCCACTCCACTGCTGGCTACAGCCAGGCCACCACTGGAGCAGGGACAGATCTCAGCGCACACGGGGCCACCTGAGGAGTTCTGGGACAAATCTCAGCCACGGCCGAGTGGGCTCTGTCCTCGGGGCTGTTCCGGCCCCCCGGGGCTGCTGCCCCTCGGGTCCCCCGAGCAGTGCTCGGCCCATCAGACCCCGAGGGGTCCCGGAGCCCCCGAGCGAGTTCCCGGCTCCTCGCGGCCCCTCGGGCCGGTGCCCGAGCCCCGGACCTGAACTGGCCGTAGTCGGGGACGCCCTGGCGCAGCGCCCGCAGCTTGGCCTCGCCCTCCCGCTGCCGCCGCTCGTCCTCCGCCAGCGCCGCCCGCAGCTCCCGCTCCAGCACCGGGAACGCTCCGGCCGGATCCATGCCCGGCTCCGTGCCCGGGCCGCGGGGGCAAAAGGGCCGGCCTGGGGGCAAAGGGACCCCTCCTGTCGAGACAGCCCTGCCTGCGATGGCCTCGAGGACACACTTCTGTCACAACGGCGCTGCCAGGACGGGCCCGACAGCCCCGATCTTATCGTGACAGTCCCGCCTTGTGACCCCCACTGTGACAGCCCAAGGCCGCGCACGTGGGTGGCAGCTGGGATCCTTTGCCCTGCCCGAAACCCCCTGACACACTGCTGGCCCCGCGGCCGCGCTCTCTATCGCGACAGCCCCGCGGGGTGACGAACACCTGAGCCCCAGGGCCGCTCTCCCTATCGCGACAGCGCCGCGCCCGCCGCCGGAGCGCCGGGACCGCGCAAGGCCCCCGGGGCTGTCCCGGCCGCGCC
>JAYDZK010000112.1:3500850-3525607 GCA_034509185.1 Euphonia xanthogaster | reverse complement strand
TGGGCTGGGCCGGGTCTGGCTGGGCCGGGTTCGGCTGGGCTGGGCTGGGCCGGGTCTGGCTGGGCCGGGTTCGGCTGGGCTGGGCTGGGCCGGGTCTGGCTGGGCTGGGTTCACCTGGGTTTGGTGTCAGGCCCGTGGTGGGTCCGTGTCCCCTCAGGGCCCCTCGGGAGGGAGCTGAGGCTGCCACAGGGAGCTGGATCCTCACAGGGGAGGCAGAGCAAGACCCCACGGACACGGGGGAATTGAGGGAGCCCCTTCCCGAGCCCTGCTGGTCTGTGGGTAGGGGTTGTGTTCCTGGGTGTGGTTCCTGCCTTGGGCTGTGTGGGGTCGCTGCAAATCCAGGGCTGCTCCTCCAGGAGCTGCTCCCAGGGCACCCCTGTGGGTGCTGGGGCTGCACTGGGGGTCCCTGGCTCGGGGGTGACCCCAGGCCTGTCCCCCTGGGGGGCTCCATAGCAGCTCAGGACGAGCTCTGATTGCAGCTGGAGGATGATGACGATGATGATGACATGGGGGAGCACGATGAGGAGCACCCTGGGATGGAGGTGGTGCTGCACGAGGACAAGAAGTACTACCCCACAGCAGAGGAGGTCTATGGGCCTGAGGTGGAGACCATCGTGCAGGAGGAGGACACACAGCCACTCACTGGTGAGTGGGGAGGGGGTGGAGGGACGAGAAGGCTCTCAAGGGATCCTTGGAAAGGGGAAATAATAGATAATATTATTTAATATTAATATATAATTATTATATATTTAATATGAAATATAATATATTCCCTCCTGTCCTGCCCCTTTGGAGCCCCCTCATAGCCTCAGGAGCTCTGCCTGGCGTGTGCAGATTTGGGCACGTGTGGTTTTTGCAAACCCAAGCAAAGGTGTCTTTGGAAGAACAGGAATCAGCAGAGATGGGAAAGTGATTTAAGGGAGAAGTAAATGCATTTAAATGATCTCCTTTGATTCCTGCGTACTGGAAGGGCCCTGCTGTGGCCATCTCCTGCAGCTTTGACAAACAGTTGAGAGAATCTGTCAGCCAGAAAATCGAGGAGTTGTCAGCTAAAGTCCCCATTCCTTGGGGGCATTCCTGACCCTGCTGGTTCAGGGGCTCTGGGAACAGTTTGTTGTTCTGTCTCTTGTTTCAGAGCCCATTATCAAACCTGTGAAAACCAAGAAGTTCTCCCTGATGGAGCAGACACTGCCAGTCACTGTCTACGAGATGGAGTGAGTGTGGGGCTGGGGGGCAGATCTGGGAGTTTCACTGACTGAGAGCAGCCAATTCCCAGGTTCTGAACCCAAAACACGAGGAAGTGCAGGACAAACTATTTCACTTTCCCTCCCCGTGGAAAATGGGCACAGGGTAGGGTTGGACACAAAGCAGCACAGGGGAATCTCATCTCAGGGGCTGAGATCAAGCTCCATAGCAGCAGCTTGTGGCCCAGGAAACCTTCTTGGAATGGTTTGGGTTGCAAGGGACCTTAAAACCCACCCAGTCCCATCTCTGCCATGGCAGGGACACCTTCCACTGTCCCAGGCTGCTCCAAGCCCTGTCCAGCCTGGCCTTGGGCACTGCCAGGGGTGGGCAGCCACAGCTGCTCTGGGCACCCTGATAAATGTACACATGGTCAGTGTGTAGCACGCATCATATTGGCACATTTTGGGTTGATCCCAGTCTCAGATTAGGTCCCATCTCTTCCAGTTTCCATTGGGAATTTTTCTGCTGCTGGGTGACTGCAGAGTGCTGTGCAGTCAGCAGGACACTGCAGCTGTGCTGGGTGTCCCAAAGCAGCTTCTTGAACACCAGGGCTGGGAGAAAACCTCCTGGAAAAAAAAATCCAAATGCATTTAGAATTGGAGATGTAATATATCAAATGAGTTTTCTGTGGAATAAAAACCCTTCTTGGCTTTTCCTGGTGGAAGCCTGATGTTGGTCTGTGCATTGTGGTGGGCAGGGGGTCCGTGGCCCTGTACCTGCAGTATGTGTGTGTGTTGTCTCTCTTTGGGATGGGCAGATGGAGCTGTGGGGGTCCCCTTGGGCTCATCTCTCCACTCACCACTTTGTGGCCTGTCAGGGCTTTTCCCAGTTTGAATGTTCCCCTCCAGGTGCAGGTGTGGCCGAGCAGCAGTTCCCTGGTGGTGGGCAGTGCCTGGCACCAAGCAGCCTCGTGTTTTCCAGAGGGGACAGGATGTTCCTGGAGCTGGTGTTCCCTCAGGGGTCCCTCAGCTGCCCAGGGCTGTGCTCAGTGCCTGGGGGGTTCAGTGGAGCTGGAGCAGAGCCCAGGAGCTGCTGGGGCTGGTTTTTCTCAGCCCTGACCTGGGCTCTGCATTATCCACCACTTCCCTGATCCCTGTGTGCTCTGCTCATTCCATTTGTAATTAATTCATTTTTCTCCTATTTGTTGGTATAAATGGTTAGGATGGGCCACGAGAAATTCCTTGTGGGATGTAGCCAGAAACCTGCAAGCTTGGTATTGATTTCCCATTTAGCCTTATTTTCAGACCAATTAGGAAGGTTCTAATCGGGGTTAGTATTGATTGCTGTATTTTTTAGCTCTTAATCAAAATGTTTTACATTAAGAAGTCTATTGCATCAGTGAAAATTTAATCTGTTTAAAAAGGAAATTATTTGACAGCGCTTATTCTCTGCAGGCCTCTGGCAGTGGCTGCATGTTTTATAGCTTCCCATTATTTTTTAGGGGTGGTAATTTAGGATCTCAATTATCTTTTGGCCAGCATCCATCCAGAAGTGACCAACTCATCATTACCCAGCTCAGCTGCTAATTTGAAAAAGACTTAATTCCTTAAGTCCCTGGAATGTCACTGTTTTAAGGCTTGAAAATCAGAATTAATGGTCTGTGGAGTCTCTGGCTGCTTTCAGAGCTCCATGGGGTGCTTGTTATCCAGCACCACGATTTACCTGACTGCCTGCCATGGTTTGAGTGGAAGTGCTTCATCATCTGAGTACATGGATGTGATTTTTGCTCCAGTACTGACTAGAAGAGAAGAAAAATATTCAATAATATTCAATTGCTGGCAGCTTTACCAGCTCTGTATCCTCCCACCCACTGCCATCTGTCTGGGACTCCAACTCTCTTGTCCTCCCCATCTGGAAAGTGGGATTCTTCCTCCGCAGGGCACTGCCAGGATAAAAGTTTGGCAAAGATTCAGGGGGCACCTTGGATAGAAAGTGTAGCTGAAAAGCAGCACCTACTTTTCTTAGACACAGCAGAAGCCTCCAACAGCCTTTTGTGTTTTGTTCCTGCAGTTTCCTGGCAGATCTGATGGACAACTCGGAGCTGATCCGGAATGTGACTCTGTGTGGGCACCTGCACCATGGCAAGGTGCTGTCAATGTCCAAAATATATCCCAAATACAGGGGCAGTGATGGTGACCTGCTGCTTTGCCAGCCCTCCTGGCCCCTGCTTCTCTGCAGCAGTACCTTCTGCACCTCCTGCTCATGCACCTATTTACAGAATCCAAGGATGGTTTGGGCTGGAAGGGACCCTAAAGCCCATCCAGCGCCATCCCTGCCACAGGGACACCTTGTCCTGCCATGTCCTGCCACAGGGACACCTTCCACTATCCCAGGCTGCTCCAAGCCCCGTCCAGTCTGGCCTTGGAGACTTCCAGGGATCCAGGGGCAGCCCCAGCTGCTCTGGGCACCCTGTGCCAGGGCCTGCCCACCCTCCCAGGGAGGAATTCCTTCCCACTATCCCACCTATCCCTGCCCTCCTCCAGCTTAAGGCCATTCCCCCTTGTCCTGGCTCTAGGTTTCCCTGTGAAATGTATGGATATTTTTGTAGGTTGAATTTGTAGGTTTTCCAATACCCTGCTCAGCGTGCTCTGTGCTGCTGCTGGAGGGATGGGGCTGTGTTTGTGTCTGTCTGAAGAGAGGCAGCTCCTTTCTGTGCTCTATTCCAGACGTGTTTCGTTGACTGCCTGATAGAGCAGACGCACCCGGAAATCCGGAAGCGCGACGATCAGGATGTGAGTGAGCTGCTGGGGAACTCCCACCCTGGGGACACAGGGTGGCTGCTACACCCTGAGGGAGGGGGACTGTGCATGGGGACAGGGTGGTTCAGTGGCTGGAACGTAGGATTGGGAAGCCAGAGCTCAGTCCTAGTTCTGCTTCTGTCCCTTACTTGTCACCTTAGTGATGTGCCAGAGTTATTGTGTCCTGTTTCAGACTGAGTATCTGATACCAAAATGTGAGACTGATTTTTGTTTTGCCTTTGCAGCTCTGCTACACTGATATATTGTTCACAGAGCAGGAGGTGAGTGGTCTTGTAGTGATTTTATGCAGTTGTCTCATGCTTTACTCACAGCTCTTGTAGGCAGTTTCCTTGTCCATCTTAATGCCTTTCTGTGCCTTCCACATTTTGGCTATTTTCTTTATCAATAAAAAAATCTGCTGCTCTTGTTTGTCTCAGGAAGATTCCTGGTCCAGCTTCCTTCCCTCATCTCCATGTATGATTTTATAACTTATGTAGTGTTAAATCTACAGCAGAGTCACCCCAGTCTGGGGGTAATTCTTACTTTGAGAGAAAAAGGAGGAAGGGATTTGCAGTAGTGGTAGAAGAGGAAAAAATTATTTCAAAATAAATACATTTCTGCTTCTCTGACTCCATGTGGTTGGGCATGGGTGGGAATGTTATTTTGTGTCATGATCAGAACAATCCTTTGAAGCATTTTTTTTCTCCTCTCAGTGTTTATACTCTGTGTGATCAGATCTTGCGCTTTGAGGCGTAACTTGGTGGCAGCAGAGGGTGAAAGCACAAACAAACACCCACATTCTGTCTCAGGTGTTGCCTGTAGTACCTCCTCAGTTGAAATCAGGTGTGGAGGGTGCAGTGGTGGCTCACCAGTCTGACCAGTACAGATGGGAGAGCTGGGCTGGGTGATCTGAGGTTATAACTTTGGTGATCTGAGGTTATTACTCTTCCAGGATGAATGTTTGCTTCTTTCCATCTTTCTGATTTTTCCCTGATCTTCTTCTGCATCTGTACATGGTGATCATTTTGTTTATTTTTTTTAACCTGTAATCCTGGTTTCCTGTGTTTCAGAGGGGGGTGGGGATCAAGAGCACCCCAGTGACGATTGTTCTGCCAGACACCAAAGGAAAGTCTTTCCTCTTCAACATCATTGACACTCCAGGTGATTGTGCAGTCCTGAAAATCCTGCTGTGGCAAGCACTTAGCTGTGTTTTGTACTTTCTGTTGCTGACTCCAGCCTAGTCGTGAGCCTTCAGCTGAGTTCATTCCTGTGAAGTCACTTCCAGCAGTACTGACCCATAATTACCCAGGATGGTTTGGGGTGAAGGGACCTTAAAGTCCATCTAGTTCCAACCCCCTGCCATGGGCAGGCTCATGTCTGTGATTAGCTGGCCTGATTGAGGGCTGGTGAGGCTGAAGAGGTGTTTCTCAAGCAGCACAGGTGGAATTTTCTTCCCCAGGTATTGCCACGTGCTTTGCTCAAATGCTGTTGCCCCACAGTGATACTCAGCAAGTTCCTCAGGCCTCTGACAGGCTTCTGTGGAGGGAACATGATCACAGATGAATTTGTAAGAAACTTTAGGGAAGAGGGTCTTGGGACACATCTGCTGAGCTACAGCTCAGGATGAGGGAGGTTAGAGCGCAGGAGGAGGCTCGGGGGAGAGACATCTGTTGTCTTTGAGAAGAAATCTTCCTTCTTTTCCTGAAGTCCTTGCACAGAGCTGTGAGAAAAACAGTTACAAATGTGAGGAAGAGTGCCTGTTAAACAAGTTGTGTGCATTCTCAAAAAATAGCATTAGAGCTGAGGCTAAACCCCCATGGGGAGCTCTGGCAGCTGCTCCCAGGTCCCCGTCTGAGGAGGAACCATCTCCCTTCTGCCTCTTGGGGTACCAGCAGCCAGAGGAATCTGCAGAGCCCCACGGCTTCCCACCCTGTGTGCTGCTGCTGCACCTGGGCTCTCTGTGCTTCTCACTGCCCCCCTTTGTGTGGTTTTGAAGGTCATGTGAACTTCTCTGACGAGGTGACAGCCGGCCTTCGCATCTCGGACGGCGTCGTGCTCTTCATCGACGCGGCCGAGGGGGTGAGTGCCACCTCCTCCTGGGACTTGCGTCCCTCCCTCTGGAGTCTGTGCTCCTGCCTCAGCATGGAGGCCTGGGATGGGTTCAGCTTTCTGGGGTGAAGGGTTTTTGGAGGACAGTTTGGCGGTGTTTTCCATCTGAACAGGCAGCCAAGCCTATGGCTGCTGTGTCCAGACTGATGTGTTGCTGTGGCCTGCAGGCTGATTGTGTGACTTGTGTGCATCTCCATCCCCACGATACCTAAAACTGAGCAGGTTATTTAAATCAGAGTCGTCAGCAGGCTTGGATTCAAGGAATTTGGTTGGGTTAGCACCTATTTCTGAATTTCAGGAGGATTAGCTGGTTACTGAGCTTGGGCTTTTCTGCAGCCTGGCAGCAGAGTAAGGGTCACTGGTTGTCCCTCACGCCCCAGATAGAGCCCCAGGAAAGCCCCCCAAAATGCTGAGCTCGCTGCTCCCTGCAGGTGATGCTGAACACGGAGAGGCTGATCAAGCACGCGGTGCAGGAGAGGCTGGCAGTGACTGTGTGCATCAACAAGATTGACAGACTCATCCTGGAGCTGAAGCTGCCCCCCACAGATGCTTACTACAAGCTCAGACACATTGTAGATGAAGTTAATGGTCTGATCAGGTGAGGCTGCTTGGGCTGCTGCATTGTTAGTGCTCCTGTCCCTGTCCCATGGCTCTCTGTGAGCCCTGCACGTGCCTGAAAACTCATCAGTTTGTCTCTGGATATGTTGAGTCATAGAAAATGGACCAGGAAGAACCACTGGGACTTCATCTCAGCTGATACATTGAATTAAGGAGGATTGGCTCTTCCTGGCAAACTCCAGGCATTTTGTTTCCCCCACCCCACTTCATTTTTCCTCCATTAAAAAGTAGAGAAAGTGGACATATGACCAGAGCAGGGAATTTGTGCTCTCAGATGTCTCAAATACACTGAAGTGATCCAGGTTGTATCCCTAATTGGAGTTTGAGATGTCTCAAAGCTCCTAAATACTTGCTACAAAACTAAAAGAGGATTTGCTGTCTAAACTCCTGAACAAGGATTGTGATACTGACACAGTCCAACCTCCTTGCCAGCCCTGCTCAGGAGAGGGAGGGACATCTTTGACATTTCTGTGGGTTCTTCTGCATCCAGGGATTTTTTTAACAGCATTCTGCCCTTCAAGTGTGTGTGTGTGTTTGCACACAAGCTCCCTGGCATGTCTCTGTTCAGTGTGTGCTGGGAGCAGGGTAATTCACCCTGCCTAACATGGCTGTGAGCTCATTAAACCTGTTTGGATTAAATTATATCCCATTATTATCTTTTCCCTTACTTGGTTGACCAACTTGGCTGCTTTTTAGAGGAAGAAAAGTTATCCCAGATAAAAAATCTGAAGCATTTGTGCTGGTGACTTTTTAGTTCTAGGATCTTTAAATCTTTGCATTAATGCTTGAAATTTATAGGCAGAAAATGTTCCTGACCCTGAGATTCTGAAGGCAAGCAAGCTGCAGCCTGTTTAAAGATGCTTTTTGGCAATGCAGGCTCCTTGCCTGTCACTGCTGTAGGGTGTGGGGAGTGGGCTGAAGTGTCTTCTTTGGTTCATAACATTGATTTGATTTTATTTTTCTCCTCTCAGCATGTATTCCACCGATGAGAACCTCGTGCTGTCTCCCCTTCTGGGGAACGTGTGCTTCTCCAGCTCTCAGTACAGCATCTGCTTCACACTGGGGTCTTTTGCAAAGATTTATGCAGACACATATGGTGAGGATTAGCCAGAAACCTGGTGCACTTCAACATCTCATTTCCCAACCTTTCTTGTGGGGGTTTTCTAAGCCATTCAGCTTCCCCTGCACATGGCCAGTGTTTGTGTTCTGGAATTGCTGAGAGCTGAGTGGTGCTGCAGAGCTGAGCCTCGGGGGTTAAAAGCAGAAACACGGTTTTAGCAAGACATTTTCTCCTGATAAATGTTTTTTGAGTCAGAAGCCAAGATTTTTTCATACCCTGAGCAGAAATAACAAGCAGTTGAAGGCAGGTGCGTGTGTGTGTTGTGCTTTGCCTCCCTGTCAGCAGCTCAGGAGTGAAGCAGTTAAGCTCTTCCTGCCTTTTCCCAAAAGTCCAAGACTCAGCTGCAGCTAGGCACAAGCTTTGCCCACAAGGTTTTGCACTCTTGCCCTCTTTCTTTTTTAAGAAACTGTCTTTTTCTGGCCTGGATTTAATTTTCTGTTCCCCAGGTGCCTACTCAAGGCAATCTGCTGCATGTAGCAGTGGGCTCCGTGCTGGCATTAGCAGCTGCACAGCCCAGGTTTTTGAAGTCCCCCACTGGGGAATTTGAGGATCTGGAGGAGCTGAGAGCAGGGGAAGAAGGAGGTTGTAAAGCAGCTGGGCCAGCTCTTGCAGAGAACTTGGCCTGGGGGAGGATGAAGTTGTTGAGGTCAGGAACTGATGGTGCCAGGACTGTCACATGTCCTGGGAGTTTGGAGCAATAAATGAGCTCCCTGAGTGTCACAGCATTAACTCAGAGCCTGCTGGGGTGAGACCCCTCCTTGGGGGACTGAGAACAGCACAGTTGGCAGAAGTAGCCAACCAGGTGGGGAAGGCAGGAGCTGAATGGGTGCTTGGGGTTGGGAATAGTGAATTCTGGTCCCCAGGAATTGTGTATGCAGCCACCACATGTCAGCTGACAGGAGCTGGAGCAGCATCGGTGTCCAGACTGCAGCCACCAGGCAATTCCTTGTGTTCACACGTCTGCCCACAGCAAAAGCTTGGTTGGAACCTGCTGTAGGTTCTCATTCCATCCTGGTATTTGTAAATTCACCATGACAGCCAGCACTGCACTGGACCTTCAGTGCTGGGTCTTTGGCTGTGTGCTTCCTGAGAAAGAGAAAGGAGCCTGGAGATGTTCAGCAGGGCAGAAGATGCTGGTGCTGAGCCTGCAGGGCCGAGGGGTGGAGGCCACCCCAGCACCTTGGCACTGCAGCAGCAGTCACAGCGTTCCTGTTTGGAGGTGCAGTAGATGAGGCTGGGCTCCTGCAGCACTCCTCAGCTCTGACCCTGTGGGTAGCAGAGAGCTGGAGTGCTCCTGGGCAGTCAGTCTGTGAGCTGCAGTGTCCCTGGGCTGCTGGGGACATCCCCACGGGACTCTCTGCTCATCTCTGCCTGGGCTCCCCAGGACAGCGCTTAATCTCTCAATCAGAATTGGGACGAGGCACTCACTCATCAGCATCAGTTCATTAAATTGAATCCTCAGGCTTGTTTTAAAAGCCAAAATATAAAGATTTCTAAGCTAAGAAAAAAGCAGTGACATCTGAGAGGCTTTTTCATTTGCTTTTTCCTTTAGGAGACATCAATTACCAGGAGTTTGCGAAGCGGCTTTGGGGCGACATCTACTTCAACCCGAAGACGTAAGATGAATGTTTTAATGTTGCTTTATTCCTGGGTTTTGCTCTCCTTTCCCTGTAAAATGTGGACTAGATGACCACCCAAGGTCACTTCTGATCCTATGATCCTGTGGTGGAGTAGTATCTGGGAAGGCTTGAGTCAGCCCTCCTGGCTAATGTGACTCCATGTGGTCCTCAATGGCACAAGCAAGAGCAGAGAGGCTCCTCTGGCCTTCATTTGGAGTAAGCCTGGCCCATGTGTCCCTGACAGCTTCCCAGGGGATGGGAGGGAGGAGAGGAGAAGCTGGGAGGAGCAGAGGCTGTGTAGGGGTGCTGGCAGGCTGCAGTTCTTGGTCCTCACCTCTCTGGTCTCCAACAGCCGCAAGTTCACCAAGAAGGCCCCGACGAGCAGCTCCCAGCGCAGCTTCGTGGAGTTCATTCTGGAGCCCCTGTACAAGATCTTGGCTCAGGTCTGTCATGGGTCATTCTCCCTCCCACAGCTCCAGGCAGGAGAAGCTGGGGCTGGGCACTGGCTCAGGTCCTGTCCTGTTCTGGAGTGGGATCTGCACAGGGGGGTGCACAGTAATCATTATTTCTTACAAGTGCAGTGCTGTATTTGTGGTGAATAGAACAGTCCTTGCTCTTCCTTGTGTGCTCTGATAGCAGCCAAGTGGCAGTGCTTGGACTTGGAGCAAAGACTTGGAGCACAAGTCAGATGAGGAGGAGTTGGGAGGGGGCTCAGCCTGGAGAAGGGGAGGCTCAGGGGGACCCTTCTGGCTCTGCACAATTCCTGACAGGATGGGGCAGCTGGGGGAGGTTGGGCTCTGCTCCCAGAGAACAGGGACAGGAGGAGAGGAAATGGCCTCAGGTTGTGCAGGGGGAGGTTTAGATGGGGGATTAGGAAAAATTTCTTCCCCCAAAGGGTTGTCTGGTCCTGGCACAGCTGCCCAGGGCAGTAGTGGAGTCACCATGCCTGGATGGATTTAAAAGCCATGTAAATGTGGCACCTGGGGACTAACATGGTTTAGTGGTGGCTTTGGCAGTGCTGGGGAATGATCTTAGAGAGCTTTTCCAGCCTTAATGATTCCATGATTCTGTGATTTGACCCATCTGGCTCTTGTGTGAGCTATAATCCAGTGCAGATCCAGAGCCCTGCGGGTGGTGGCTGGTGTGTGATGCTGCACTGGGGAGTTACTGACTGGGACCCCCACAGTGAACCTGAGAGTGGGACTTGTTGTCTTGCAGGTGGTGGGGGATGTGGACACAACCCTGCCCAGGACTCTGGATGAACTTGGCATCCACCTGACCAAAGAGGAGTTGAAACTGAACATCCGGCCCCTCCTGCGGCTCGTCTGCAAGAAGTTCTTTGGGGAGTTCACAGGTACAAGCTCTTTGTCTTCCCCTCCACAATCCTCCTCAGATCCCCAGTACCTCACACCAGGAGTTGAGGGTTATATTTTGGCCAAAGTGCACAGATCCTGCTCAATTTCCCAAATCTAAGCTATGACACCACTTGCCCACAGGACAGCCTGAGACACTGCTCACCTCTCCCCTGCTGCTTTGGGTGCTGCAGTCACCGTGGCTTTGCCTTGTGTTTATGGAGTCCATTTCTTTCCTCTACACTGCTTAACCCTGTCCTCACCAAGTGTTCCTGTTGCAGGCTTTGTGGACATGTGTGTGCAGCACATTCCCTCCCCAAAGGTGGGGGCCAAGACAAAAATTGAGCACACCTACACCGGCGGTGTCGACTCCGACCTGGGGGAGGCCATGAGCGAGTGTGACCCTGACGTAAGGAAACTCCTGTGTTTGCTCTGAGTGCACAGAGCCAAGGCCAGCAGGCTCTGCTCCCCCTGCCCTGCCAGGGCAGCTGCCTCCCAGCCAGCTAGCTGCACAGATTTGACTTGCAGCACTCTGAAACCTCTCATCCGACACTGGAACAAATCTCTTCACTCCAAGGAGCTTCAGCTGCCTGCCAGGGCAGCCCTGGAGAGAGGGAATTGTTTCACTGTGTTCAGAGCAGAACAGGGCTAGGTCAGGACTCCAGAGCATGTGGGAGCTGCAGGGTGGTTTTGTGTCCTTTTGCAGTCTTTTTGTCCCTTTTCCTTGAAGTTTAATTCTCTCTCCAAACTCTAAAAAACTGCATGGTGCTGATAAAAATAACCCTGTGTTAGTTAGTCAGCACCTTTCCTCTCCCAGCCCTGCAAACCCTTCCTCCTCCAACAGCTTGCACTGAGCTGTCATTTGGAGTTGTCTGGAGCCACCAACGCTGGCAGCTGAGTGAGAAATTTGCCTGTGACTTTTGCTCTGATGTCTGCAGAGAAAATTATTTTAATGAGTTGTGGTTATCCACATAAAACTCCACAGTGGTGACTGTCACCATGTCACCAGTGTGGAGTGACCGTGTGGCACTGGAAGCTGTGATCTTGGGGAGCTCAGGTGCTCTGCCCTGAGCAGGTTTGCAGGCCAGCAGGTGACATTTTTCCTCATGGCTTTGTCCCAGCATCATTTGCTGCTCTACAAGAGCTCTACAGGAGCTCCAGAACAGTCCACCATGGTCATTCCAGAGCTTTCCATACAGGGCAAGGAGATGTAGGGCTTCCAGTGGCAGGAACTGAAGGAGTTGGCAAATCAAAACAATTATTTCTAAATTCCAGCCCATTTACCCCTTTTATCCACAAATCATAGAATATTCTGAGTTGAAAGAGATCCGTAAGAATCATCAGAGTCCAGTCCTGTCAGGTCTGTGTCTGTTTCTTGACTGTGTTTTGAAAGAAGCTCATTTCTGTCTCTCTGTGTCACGGGAAGGGTCCCTTGATGTGTCACACAACCAAAATGTACAGCACTGATGATGGTGTCCAGTTCCACGCCTTTGGCAGGGTGCTCAGTGGCACCATCCATGCTGGGCAGCCTGTGAAGGTCCTGGGGGAGAACTACACCCTGGAAGATGAGGAGGATTCCCAGATCTGCACTGTTGGACGCCTCTGGATCTCAGTTGCAAGGTACACAAAGCTCTGGCAATGTGCTTATTGGGAGAGGAGTCACCTGGTGAGGGACTGGGAGGGAGGGAGAGCTGCCAGAGAGAGGGAGGAGGAAGGTGCTGGAAGGTCTGAGGCTGCAGTGGTGCTCTCCTGTCTTTCAGGTATCACATTGAGGTGAACAGAGTTCCTGCTGGCAACTGGGTGCTGATTGAGGGCGTGGACCAGCCCATAGTGAAGACAGCGACTGTGACAGAGCCTCGGGGCAATGAGGAGGTACCAGGCCTGGCTGGCATTGCTCAGCCTTCCAGGGAGGCAGGGTGATGGGGTACAGCCCAAAAGCTCCTCTAGTGGGGTTAAAGAATCCCTGTCTGCTCCCATGGTGAGACTAAAGAATCCCTGTCTGACGTGGTGCTGGGGCACAAGAGCCACTGAGGGAAGGAGGAGAGCTTCACATGCTGTGTATTGCCCTGAGGACATGCAGGGATGCAGTTGCAGCTCTTTGTCCTGTCTGGTTCCAGGCTCAGATCTTCCGTCCCTTGAAGTTCAACACCACATCTGTTATCAAAATAGCTGTGGAGCCAGTGAACCCCTCCGAGCTGCCCAAAATGTTGGATGGTCTCCGCAAAGTCAACAAGAGCTACCCCTCACTTACAACCAAGGTACTGCTGGGGGCACTTGGATTAGATGATTTCCAGAGGTCCCTTCCAGCCTTAACTGTTCTGTGATTCTGTGTGTGTGTGGCTGTTTCCAGCCAGTGCTGGGGGCAGCCTCTGGGCTGATCTTCAAAATAATCAGGGTTTTTACTCCAGGTTGTTATGTTTGTTGTGGGTCTTTTCATGCTGTTTCAGTTGATCTCATAAATTATGTAGAAATAGCAGAAAAGTGTAAATCCAGCAGAAAAACACACACCCTGCTGTGCCAGGGAAGCAGCTTTCTGCAGAGCCCAGCAGCACTTCCTCCTGGAAAAGGCTCTGGGAGCTTTCCTTGGGGTGTTCTGGCTCTAACAAAGTGTATTTAAGGCTGATCCTTCCTCAGGCTTGAGGAGGAGCCTGGAAGGCAGGAGCTGTGAGCAGGGGGCTGCCAGCTGCATCCCTTTTTTCTCTTCCAGGTGGAGGAGTCTGGGGAACATGTGATCCTGGGAACAGGAGAGCTGTACCTGGACTGTGTGATGCACGACCTGAGGAAGATGTACTCCGAGATCGACATCAAGGTGAGGGAATCAGAGAGGGATTTTCCCACTGGAAACCCTGGACATCCTCTCTCAGAAGGATGAGAAAAAGAACCTATCTGAACATACAGCCTGGATTTTGTCACGTTCCTGTAAAAATAAAAAAACCCCAAACCATTGTTAGGGTGTGAAAAGGCCTCTTCCAGCCTGACTGCCACACCAGTGGGACTAAGAGTGGCACACTTGCTTGGAGAGGAGTTTTCCATATTCCAGCCTTCCCTGTGCTTCAGCCATTGCCTGGCTAGCATCAAATTAAATAAATTGAGCAGGATTTTTCATACCTGGAATTGGATTTAAATTTTCCTGTCTCATTTGAAAGCTTCAGTGCTTCATACACGATCCTGATTAAAAAAAACCACTGCCAGTTGAACTGGTTTTTCCTTGGAGGTGTTCAGAGGTTTCAAACAGTCTTTTTGCAAACAAGAGTACTGAAAATTTTACAAACCTTTTCTTCTTTTAGGTGGCTGATCCAGTGGTGACATTCTGTGAGACAGTGGTGGAAACATCCTCCCTGAAGTGCTTTGCTGAGACACCCAACAAGAAGTAAGGGCCCTGGGCAAGCTGGGCATGGGAGGGGGCAGAGGGAGGGTCCATCCCTCCAGAGGAGCTGTTCCCACTGACTGCTGTCCAGCAAGTGCCACATGCCTGAGTGAGCAGTGTCCCATGGACCTGAGTTCCTTGGGGACACACCAGAGTCCCAGGGATGTTCCTGTGCTGTGTAGAAGCTCTGAGAATGGAGGGAGTAAAGCCAGATCCACATCCTCTTTTTTCCCTAAGTGTCACACCTTCTCAGCAGTTCTGAGAGGTGTTTTGGGATCCTGGAGCAGGTGCCAAAGAGCCCAGTGCTCCCTTCAGTAACTTCCCCAACAGTTTCATGAGCAAGAGCTGTGTGTTCTCTTATCCATGTGTAATCTTGGATTTTTTTCTCCTGGTGATGCCCTGGAGCCTTGCAGCTGCTCTCATCTCCCTCCAGCACCTCACAGTGCATGTGACTGGAAGAGGGAGGCCTGGGAGAGAACATGGGGGAGATCTGAGTGCACAGGATGTTTCCATACCTGAATTTTCAGAGAAATCATGATCTGCTGAAGTTGACTCTCCTGTGTTCTCCTGTGGTTTCTGGTTCTTCTTGCCTGTCTTTATTCTGAGACAATCTCGCTGTGTTTGGCAGCCTTATTTCTGGGAACAGAGAGGTTCCAGTCCTCACAGAATCACAGGATAGTTTGGGTTGGAAGCAACCTTAAAAACCATCCAGTTCCAAGCCCTCTTGAGGACAGGGACAGCTTCCACCAGACCAGGTTGTTCCCAGCCTTAGGTCAGGTTTTGGCCTTCTGGGCACATGGGATGGCCTGTGCTGGGGGCAGGTTTCAGGCATTGGGGGGTTCTCTGAGGCAGCAGCTGGTGTGTCAGATGCAGCTCCCAGAGGCACCTTGCCCAGCTCATGGCTCCCTCCTGCAGCCCTGGACAGGGGCTGGATGTGGGACAGGGGGGCTGGAGCCACACTGTCCCTCAGCTGTCTTCTTCTGGGGCTGAGCAGGCTTTGGGGAGCAGCAGCTGAGCCCTTGGGCTGTGTTCACAGGGACGCAGGAACAGCAGTGGATGCAGGTGGCTTCATCAACCCAGCTGCATCCAAGGGTGCAGTCAGAGAATCACAGAATTGTGGAGTTATTAAGGTTGGAAAAGACCCTAAATGCACTACCATCATGTTCACCACTAAACCATATCTACAAGTGCCACATCCATGTGTTTTTTGCACAGTTCCAGGGATAATGACTCTACCACTGCCCTGGGCAGCTGTGCCAGGCCTTTGCAACCTTTTCTGTGTAAAATTTCCCTTAATATCTCACCTAAACCTCCTCTGGCTCAACTTGAGGCTTCTTCCTCTCACCCTGTCCTTTGTTCCCTGGGAGCAGAGTCTGACCCCCACCCCTGGCTGCCCCCTCCTGTCAGGGAGTTGTGGGGAGCCAGAAGGTGCCCCCTGAGCCCCCTTCAGGCTGATTCCCCCAGCTCCTCAGATGCCCCTGGTGCTCTGTTTCCTTCTCTGGACACATCCCAGCCCCTCCAGGGTTGCAAGTCCTTGCAGTCTTCCCAGTTAGTCCCATTTCCATCACTGTGGCTGATGGTGGCTGTCTCTCCTCAGGAACAAGATCACAATGATTGCTGAGCCCCTGGAGAAGGGACTGGCAGAGGACATTGAGAACGAAGTGGTGCAGATAACATGGAACAGGTATGAGCAATCTGGGAGGGCAGGAATGCAGCTGGAGGTAAATAACTGGGGAAAAAGGGAATGCTGGAATCTGCAGGGTGCACAGGATCAGGCAGCAGCAGCCTCTAGGCAGGGATCCTGGTTTGGTTTTCCTGCCAGCCAGTCTCTGAGCATCTCTGGCTGAGACTGTTTTGTGTCTGAAGGGAACAGGGTTGTAAATACATGGTGAGTGCAGGTCAGATTCTTGGTTCCTAAAGCTTCTTCCCTTTCTCTCTGTCAGAAAGAAGCTGGGTGAATTCTTCCAGACCAAATACGACTGGGATTTGCTGGCTGCCCGTTCCATCTGGGCCTTTGGGCCAGATGCCACTGGTCCAAACATCCTGGTAGATGACACACTGCCCTCAGAGGTGAGGAATGGGGGCCACTCTTCAGTGAGACCTTTGTCCTGTGGTGCCAGGAGATGCCCACTGCTCCCAGAACTTTCAGCAAGGCCCTGGTGCCTTTGGGGTGTTCATTGTTTGCCTCAGATCTGCTGCACTTTCCCCACAGTGATCCTCCACTGGTTACCAGGTCACCTGTTATTTTTCAGGTGTTGCTGTTTGAACCAAAAGGCAAAAAAACCCTTTTTTTTGTTTTGCCTTGCCTTTCAGAATCCCCAAAATGTGGCCTCTTAATTTATAGTGCTCTAGAAAATATATAGTGCTGATGCTCTTGGGCTGTGAGAGGGAGGGGTGGACATGGGGGCACAGGGAACACTGCTGCTGCTTTGGAAACTGGCTTTTAAACGCTGGGTGTTACTGGCTGTGATGAGGTGTGGGCCCTGAATCTGTCTGTCTGTTTGTCTGTCTCTAGGTGGACAAGTCTCTTCTGGGTTCAGTGAAGGACAGCATCGTGCAGGGCTTCCAGTGGGGGACCAGGGAAGGGCCCCTCTGTGATGAATGTAAGTGGGACCTGTGGGGAAATTGAGGCAGTGAGAGATTGGTTAAATTCTTGCATCTCTAAGCATTCAGGTGTTCCAGGCTGAGCAGGCTTGGAGCTGCCTGGTCTGGTGGAAGGTGTCCCTGCCCATGGCAAGGAGTTGGGCTGGATCAGCTTGAAGGCTCCTTCCACCCCAAATCACTCCATGATTCTGTGATATGCAGCGTTATGAAGTGGTGATGCTGGAATTAAATTTAGGAGAGCTGCTGGTGTCTCTGGGTGTGTGGGCATCTGGGGCTGTGGTTGGTGCTGGCAGAGGATGTCCCCTGGGGTCACTGGCTGTCATTTCTCCTCCGCAGTGATCCGCAACGTGAAGTTCAAGATCCTGGACGCGGTGATTGCTCAGGAGCCCTTGCACAGGGGTGGAGGGCAGATCATCCCCACGGCCCGCAGGGTGGTGTACTCTGCCTTCCTCATGGTGAGGGCTTGCCTGTGCTGGGCTGATCCCCACAGACCTGCCTGGGGCTGTGGGTGCACTCTGACTCATTCACCCATCAATGTCTGCAGCGCCCTTGTGGGCTGGCACACGGGTCCTGCAGGCCTGCATTGCAGCCTGGTGTGCATCTGCTCACTGCTCTCCCCTTCTTGCTTCTTCTGGGCTTGCTGGGAAGGGTGAGCATGGGGGAGAGGGAGGCATGTGACTCATGCCCAGAGGGAGAAAAGGTCCTTGCAGCATTTGTGCTGTTGGTTTGGGCAGCCATGGGGCAGCAGGATCCCTGTAATCTCATCAGGCACTGAGTTTGACTGTGCTGTTGAGCTGTGCTGGTGCTGTGAGAGGCTCAGTGGCTCATGTCCCTGTCCCCTCACAGGCCACCCCTCGTCTGATGGAGCCCTACTACTTCGTGGAGGTCCAGGCCCCTGCTGACTGTGTGTCTGCTGTGTACACGGTGCTGGCCCGGCGCAGGTGAGCTGCTCCTGCTGCCAGCAGTGGGGGCTTGCAAAGCAGCAGCGTTGGGATCTGGGCTGTTGGAGAATTCCTGCCACTGGTGTAGAGGGTGAAGTCTCTGTGAAGTGACAGTTGGAAGCTTCCTGACTGATCCTGGCCCTGAGCAGTGTGGGGAGGGATGTTCAGGATCACACGCAGCCTTTGGCTTGTGCCTGGTTCTTCCTGAGTGTCAGAGAGGAGAATGTGCAAGGCACTGTGCTCATCCCTGGGGCCCCAGCACAGGAGGGACTTGGACCTCCTTCAGTGGCTCCAGACAAGGCCAGGAAGATGCTCAGGGGGCTGGAGCAACTTCTCTGTAAAAACAGGTTGGGAGATCTGGGATGGTTCAATCCGGAGAAGAAAAGGCTGCAGGGAAACCTTAGAGGCCCTTCTAATGCCTAACGGGGCTCCAAGAGAGCTGGGAAAGGGCCTGGAGTGCCAGGGTGGCAGCACAGTGGGTCCCCAGCTGGGTAATGATTGACATAGACTCCATGTATTGCAGAAGGCTGATCATTTTCTTTATTAAGAGACTCACTGCTTTTTTATACCCTAGTTCACTGCGGGTGAACCTAATTGGTGCTTTACTTAAAGCACCATCACCACTGGCTAATTAAGAAACCACCCTTTGGTAAACAAATCCCCATAATACATTCCACATGTTCACAATAGCAGGTGCAGCAGGTTAAGATAAGAACTTTCTTTTCTCTGATCTTCCCAAGCCTTTCCCAGAATGATGCCTGGGAAAGTTGTCTGTTTTACTCTGTGGCCAGAGAGCTGCTGCCACACCAGGACAAGGGGGAATGGCTTCCCACTGCCAAAGAACAGGGTTAGGTGGGATATCGGGGAGAAATTCCTTTCCTGTGAGGGTGGAGAGGCCCTGGCACAGGGTGCCCAGAGCAGCTGTGGCTGCCCCGTCTCTGGGAATGTCCAAGGCCGGGTTGGACAGGGCTTGGAGCAGCCTGGGACAGTGGAAGATGTCCCTGCCCATGGTAGAGGGGGTGGAACTGTGTGGGGTTTGAGGTCCCTTCCATGATTCTGTGACAGCTAGGAATGCTGATCCTTTGCCACGTTTGCAGAGGCCACGTGACCCAGGATGCTCCGATCCCAGGCTCTCCCCTCTACACCATCAAAGCCTTCATCCCAGCCATTGATTCCTTTGGCTTTGAGACAGACTTGAGGACCCACACGCAGGGACAAGCCTTCTCTCTCTCTGTCTTCCACCACTGGCAGGTGAGTCCATGCCCTGGGGAAGGAGAACAGGCAGGATCAGGCACCAGGTAGGTGGCATAGCTCCAAGAGAGCAGGAAAGCTCTGGAGAGCATCCTGGGAGGATCCTGGGGAGGCTTTGTGCACCAGCTGTTCCATGTCTGCCAGGGCTTTGTTCCAAGTCCCGTCACTCCCAGTCCTAGTGAGGGAGCCCTGGAAGCTGCTGCTGGCTGAGTTTCAGGGTCCTGCAGTGCCTGGGGGGAGGACATCCCCCCTGGGGGAGGGAACCTGTTTGGGTCCACTTCATGCTCTGCAGCTTGGGCAGCAGAAGTCTTGGACTGAGGCTCAGACTCACTGATCTGCCGTAGAAGTTCGATCTGTGCCACGCTTCAGCTTTGCCTCTCAGAGGTGATGTTTTACACCTGTAGGAAACAAAGTTTGGGACAAAATACTGTTCCTCTGGCCACTTCTGTGTCTGGGGCAGATCAGGTCCTGTGGGAGCCACAGCTGTGAGGTGCACAGTGCTTTGGGGTACAGCTCCATGAGAGCAGCAGCTGCAGGCTGAGCCCTGGCCTAAAGGTTGGTGTGTCAATGCCCAAGGCTCAGCTCTGAAACAGTGTCTGGTTTGTGGAGGGGGTTGTGCTGACCAGGACTTGCATGGATTATTCTGTTAGGAGGTGTTATGGCGTCTTGCAGTACTCCCTGGGGAAGGGACATGCCCTTGGGTTGAGTTCTTAGCACTGTTACTGACTTCTCACAGGCATGATCACCAGCAGTGACGCAGGTGTGTGCCAGGAGAGCAGGGGGGTGTTGGGGTGTCTGTGGGACCCAGGGATGTTTCCTGTTGCAGCTGGTGTCTCCAGGAGGTTGAAGCAGCCCCAACATCCCTCTCACACCCTGGCCCTGTGTTTCAGATTGTGCCTGGGGACCCCTTGGACAAGAGCATCGTCATCCGGCCGCTGGAGCCGCAGCCAGCCCCACACCTGGCCAGGGAGTTCATGATCAAGACCAGGCGTAGGAAGGTGTGTCTGGGCCAAATCCCTGTGCTGTGCCTGTGTCCCAGCAGCTGAGCTGGTGCAGTGTTGTCCCTTGGCTGTGCCACATCCCCTCTGTGTTCCCAGAGTGGTCTGATGGCCTTTGTGCCCCAGGACCTCCTGCGTGCTGCCCGTCAGAGCCTGCCAGTCCCATCAGTGACTCCAGTCCAAACCAGGATCCTGCGGCCTCTGCTGAGCCCCGCTCCCTCCCCAGCCCCTCTGAGCCCTCAGTGGCCTGGTGTAGCCCCCTTGCCCAGCAGAAACAGCAGGAACTGGTTTCTGTGCTGGTTTAATGAGCTGGACTGAGGGGCTGCAGAGAGAATCAGGCTCTCCTGTGGGGAGCAGTGAGCTGGTAGATGTGCTCAGCAGCAGAAACCACATGTTTGCAGGTTCCTGAGGCGTGTTAGATGCCTTCAAGCTGCAGACAAGCATCTCATGCCATTTTTGGAGCCTGAAAATTTACCTTACTAGGTCTCTTCAGTGGGCTCTCTGGGCAGTGGCTGTGTGGGGAATAACCCTGGCTTTGTGTTACCTGCAGGGCCTGAGTGAGGATGTGAGCATCAGCAAGTTCTTCGACGACCCCATGTTGCTGGAACTGGCCAAGCAGGACGTCGTTCTCAACTACCCCATGTAACCCTGCTGCCCTGGCATGGGGGCTGACCCGAGCCCTGGCTGGCACCTGCTGGTCCCTCCCCATCCCTGCTTGCCCAGCCCTGGCTCCTGGAGGCTCAGGGCAGGCAGGGAGCTGCTCCTCAGGTCACTTCCATGGCTGTAGGAGTCTCCATGGACCAATTGTGAGCAGCCCAGAGCCAGAGCCCTGATCCATTTTGTATTGTTGGTCTCCAGCTGCTGTTGCCTCCAGGGAGATTTTCCTTTTGGATGGGCTCCTCCAACTCACAGAGCTGAGCAGTGTCAGTGTGGATTCCTGAGGACTGGGCCTCAACTGTGTCAAGCATTTCAGGCAGCTGAGACAGGGGGGATGCTGGTGGGACAGTGCTTTACCAGCCTCCCCGGGAGGAGAAATGTGGCTTTGACCTGTCTGTACCCCTTTTGTGAACCCTTTTAAACGTTTAGTACAAACCTCCAGGCTGGGCTTGGTCTGATTGTGCCCAGACATGGCAGTGCTTGGGGAGGCTCTGCTTTCCCAGTGTTTCCAGTACACAGAGTCAGGATTTCTCCCACCCTCAGCTCCAGTTCCCCCTGGCCTGAGCCCTGTACCACTCCCAAGGACTCCCTGTCTCCCAGCTATCCCACTCCTGCCTGTGGCAGTGAATGGACCAGCCAGCCCAAGCCTATTTTTTTTCCTTTCTCACTCAATCTTGCTGAGTTTTCAGGGATTTCATCAGCTGCTCATCCTCCGAGAGGTTTTTGGTGCTCCCTCTCCACTCCCCTCTTCTGTCTCTCTCTCTAAACTCTGCCCCAGTTCTGTCCCAAGTGTGTGCTGTGAAACCAGGGCTGATTTACAGGGGTGAATGTCTCCTGGGGACATTCCTGCCCTCCCTGTCCCCTGGCTGCCCCCAGCCTAGGCTGGCCTGGCCCTGCCCTGATGCTGCTGTGCCGAGTTTGGCCCTGGCAGCCTCGTTCATCCCAGCAACACCCCTGGGAACCTGTCCCAGAGCATCCCTGTGCTCAGAGGGGCTTGAGATGGCCCTGGGGAAGCAGCACAGGGGGAGCAGAGGGTAAAGCTGAGGACAACCTCCTCCCCCACTCCCAAAACCTGCCAGCTGCTGGTGGAAACTGGGAGGCACTGGGCTGACATTAGCACGGGATAGGGAACATCCGTGGGACAGCACATCTACCCATACCAGCAGGTGCTGGGTCTGTGTGGAAACTGCATGTTGTGGGGAATAATTCAGGCCAGAGGAGCATCAAAAGCAGGGAGGGGAAGGATTTCCTGTCAGCTGCCATCGGCATCGCCCCCCAGGCCATGCTGCTGCCCCACCCCATGGCCCAGCAGGAGGGTGCCGGGCTCTGGCCTTATCAGCAGGCTCAGCTTTTCCAGGGATGCCCCTCTGCTTCTCCAGCCCTGTCACCAGGCTCATCCTTTCCTGCTGGGCAGTGCCAGGAGGGTCCCTCTCCCCTCCCACATCTACCCTGGCACCGTGGCCTCCCCTCTGTCCTGGGGGAAAGTGGGGCTCAGTCCTGGTTTGGTGCAAGCAGAATTCTACCCTGGCACCCCCATGGCCACGCTGGGGGTGCTTGTCACCTCCCAGTACAGCCCAGCACCAAACTGGGCCTGCAGAGACCAGACCAGGCATGTCCCGGAGCAAACCCTGGGATGCTGTGGTGGGATCAGCACCCGGGGCTTGGTGGTGCTGCCCTGCCCGTGCCAGGGCTCGGGGCTGGCCCTGCCTCCGGAGCCAAGTGCTCGGCTGCTCTGGGTGGGTTTGTAGGAAGAAGACATCCAGCATCCCAGCCTCGGGCTCCAGCATCCCAGCCTTGGGCTCTCTAGGGCTGGATAAGGGGCCGGACAGGGTGCTGGGGACACCCGCGGGTGGGCATCGCTGCCAGTCGGCCGGCCTTGGGAGAGCCGAGCCCCGAGGCTGCGGTGCCCGGAGGATCCCTGCGAGTGCGGGCATCGCCCCGGCCGCTGCCCAGGAGAGGGCGGCGGGACGCGGCCGTGGGAAGGAGCCGGTTCTCACGCAGGCTCTTCCCGGCAGCTGGAAAACACTGACCCGCGGCGGGGCCGCCAGCCCCGAGCCTGGCCCTGCGCACGGGAGCTGGGGATTTTCCATGGAAACTGCTCTGCCCTGGCAGTGGGGGTTTGCGGCTGGACCCTGACCCCAGCTCCTGTCATGCGGCTGGAATTTCCCTACACAAAGGATCTGTGCGGTGCAGGATGCCCCAAGGGATGGGCCTGGGATGTGCCTGCCCGGGCCGTGGTGCAGGTAAACTGAGGCACGTGGAATCACACCCTGGGAAACCGGGAGCTCCATCTGTGACACGAGTTGGGCTCAGCTCTGGGACATGCCCTGGGGATGTGCCCCCACCCCCAGCAGGACCATCAGCAATGAGTGACCCTGTGCTGACCCCCCCAGTTATTCCCGTTTGTCCCCATCCCCAGGGACTTGGGAGGTCCCCAGAGGATCCAGTGCCTTGAGCAGCCATCTCCATGTGGGATGAGCCCCCACCCTGTGCCGTGTCCCTGTCTCCATCCTGGGGACCCTGGCTGCAGCCCTGCTTCTACTGTCCTCATGCCTCTCTTGTCCCCAGCGCCTCCACCCTGGTCCTGGTGTCCCTGTCCACAGCCCTGTTCCCACTGTCCACTGCTCCGTGTCCTTGTCCTGCTCCTGATTCCCACACTGCTTTCGTGTCCCTGACCCTCCATCCTAACCCAGTCCCTGTTCTGCTTCTCAATGTCCCTGCCCCACCCTGCTCCTGCTCTCTCCACTCCCATCTTGTTCCCATTGTCCCCATCAGCCATTCTGCTCCCAGTGCCTCCATAATTTTCCTACTCTCCATATCCTAGTGTCCTTGTCCCTTTCTTGGTCCCATTGCCCCCATCCTGCCCCTGTTGTTCATCCTGTTTACACTGTCCCCATCATTGTCCTGCTGTGTCCTTGACCTCTTCCTGCTTGCAGTGCCTGTGTCCCTGTCCTGCTTCTGATTTCCCAATCCCACCCTTCTCCTGTCCCTATACTGCTCCCAATGTCCTTGGTTTCCTCCCTGCTCCTGATGTCCCCATCCCCATCCTGCTCTTGGTATGCCTGCCCTGTTCCCATCCTGCTCCCAGTGTCCTCATCCCTGTCCCAGACCTCCACCCTGCTCTTGGTGTCCTTTGTCCCCATCCCGTCCCTTTCCTGTGCTCCATGTCCCTATCTCCACCCTGTTCCTGATGCCCTCATTCCCATTCTGCTCCAGATGCCCCCATCCCCACACCTGTCCCAGTGTCCCCATCCTGCTCCTGTTGTCCACAGCCCTGCTCCCACTGTCCCCATTCTTGTCCTGCTCTCCATGTCTCTGTCCCAATCCTTCCTGTGTCCCCATTCCCCTTCTGCTCCTGATACCCCCATCCCACCCTGCCCCAGTCCCTGTCCTCATCCTACTCCTGTTCTCTCCATCCCCATCTTGCTCCCAGTGTCCCCATCACCCATTTTGCTGCCAGTGCCTCCATATTGGTCCCACTCTTTATGTCCCCATCTCCCTCCCAGCACCTTTGTCCCCTTCTTGCTTCCACTGCCTCCATCCTGCTCCTGTCCCCATTACTGTCCTACTCCCTGTGTCCTCATCCCTGTCCTGCTCCCGATGTCCCCATCCCACCTTGTTTTGGTCTCCACATCCCCACCCTGCCCCAGGCCCTGTCCAGCCCCCTTTGTCCCTGTCCTCATCCTATTCTTGCTTCCCCCATCCCCACCTTGCTCTCAGTGTCCCCATTCCACTCTGCTCCTGTTCCTGTTCTGCTCCCAATGTCCTTGTCCCCACCCTGTTTATGGTGCTCTTGTCCACAGCCCTGCCCCAGTGTTCCTCCCTATTCCTGTCCTGCTCCCCATGTTCTGTCCTGCTCTGTCCTTGTCCCTATCTCCTTGCTGTGTCCCTATCCTGACCCTGCTCCGTCCTTGTCCCTGTACCCCCTGCTGACCCCAGCCCCGTGTCCTTGTCCTTGTCCCCGCTGTACCCCTGTCCCTATATCCCTGTCCCGTGTCCCTGTCCCCGCTGTGTCCCTGTCCTTGTCCCTGTCCCGTGTCCTTGTCCCTGTCCCCGCTGTGTCCCTGTCCTTGTCCCTGTCCCGTGTCCTTGTCCCTGTCCCCGCTGTATTCCCTGTCCTTGTCCCTGTCCCGTGTCC
>JAYDZK010000112.1:3464594-3484605 GCA_034509185.1 Euphonia xanthogaster | reverse complement strand
ATATAGAATTATGAGATCAAAGCAGTGCCTGGACATCAGGGGCAAGAGTCCAGAGCCTGCAGAGATGCTGAGAACTTCAGCTGTGCCTCGCCCTAAGCACGGGGGACTTCAGCTGGGGCCAGGATCCAGGACAGCAAACTCGAGAGCAGAACACGGGGTGTAACCCATTGCTGCCGTGAGGAGGGGACCCCCAGCTCTGCCTCCTAGGGGACAGAGCTGCACTTTCCTCCTCCTCCGAGCCACTCCTGGCAGCGATGATGGTGAAACCGCGGACCCCTCGGGCCTCCCAACCTTGAGCTGATCACTTTCAATAAAGGCATTGAAAAGAGAAAGATCTGCCCTGTTTGTTTCAGTAACTTCATAAAGGGGTGCTGGTGGAGGGATGGGAAGGGCACAGGGGGCTCTGCTCTGGGCATGGAGGCGGCCCAGGAGTCCTGCTGTAGCATCAGGAGATGCTTCAGTGCTCTGGCCTGAGGGCTGGGCAGAGCCAGGCAGGTTGCAGGTTTTGGAGGGCCTGGCCATGGCTGCAGCACTTCCATCATTTCATAACACTGCATAAACCAGCTGCCCCCAAACCCTGACATATGCTCTGCTAATGGCACAGCGAGGCACGTTTTAGGATCAGTCCATAAACCATCGGTTGTCAGAGCAAGGATTAGTGCGAGCTGTCTCTCCTCAAGGGCTCTGGACTGCAGGCTGGCTCCTGGCACGGGCACCAGGGCACACACGGGGCTCAGACCACCCACAACCCTCAGTTCTGACCCCTCAAATGCCCAGTTCTTACCCTCAGATGCTCTCAGGGCTCCCCTCAGCCCCGTTGCCACAGGCTGAAGGGCAGCGGGACATCTTGCAGCCTCCAGGGAGGGCAGCGAGCATCCCACGGTGCCACTGCGCCTGTCCTCTCCTTTGCACATCAAGATCATTAACACCGCATTCAGGGCTGCCTGTCCCCTGAATCAGCAGATCCCAGCCCCGCTCCCGGGCAGCGAGCACAGCTGAAATCCAGCTGAAGGAGACACCATGGAGGGAGCAGCGCTGCTTCTCTGCCTGTCTGCTCTAGGAAGCAAAACCTGGGCAGTGCCACCTGCTCTCAGCCCAGCAGAGAAAACAGCAGAGCAGGGAGTGAGACATTCCATGCCAGGGTTTGGCTCTAGGTGTGAGCACAGAGCAGGGAGCAGCGGCAGAGGAAGGACTGAGGCTCCACGATTCACCCCCTCACTGGCTGTGCACCCCCAGGATTTCTGCTGGATGAGGAGAACCTGACAAGATCACGGCATCCTTCGGGATTCTTGTGGTCAGCACAAAGGTTAGGGCAGAGCCAGGTCTCACAGAGCCACTGGGTGATATAATAAATAGCAAATAAATAAATGAATAAAGCACAGAGAACGTGGTGATGCCCAGGGAGACTCTGAGCCCTGGCAGCACCTCGTGCTCCCCTCGCTGTTTGCTGAAGCTGCCACAGGGAAATTCCCAGAAAAGATGATTTCCCACAAGTGCAGGATGCAGAATGAGATCCAGGCCAGCTCCTGGGGACCCCCACCCCCACTGCAGGCACGGAGAGCAGGGTCAGCAGAGGTGCCACTGGAGGCACAACACCACAGGCATGGGCACAAACACCACGGGATGGCACTGCCAATCCCCTTCCCCCACCCACGTGTTCCCCTGGCAAAGGTGAGGACCCACCAGGAGCACTTACAGTGATGAGCAGGGCTCCAGCAGGTCCCACAGCAGAGGTGGGCAAGGTCTTCCCTCCCAGCTCCCCTCACTCCCACATCTGCTTCAGGAGCTTTTCAGGGCAGAAACTGGCTTTTAAGTGAATTTGTGGGGAGCTGCTGGCTAACAGGAGACCTCCAGCTTAAGCTGGAGCTCTCAAAGGCTCCTCTATTACAAGGCAAATTAAATATTTGATAGTGCTAAGCAAGTGACATTTGCAGTCTGGTCACGCCAGGGGTATCAGATAGAGACATTTGCAATGGGATCTGTTTAAATCCATGTAGTGCTTTGGATCTGTCCATCAAAACAAGCCCAGAGCTTTATTAAAATCAATGTTATCAAACACCCTGCTGGGGGAGGCTCTGGAGCCCACGTGGTGGGGCTGGGGGGCAGCTGAGCCCTGCTGAGCTGTGAGGCTGCAGTACAGTGCAGCTTTGGAAGAGATTTTTCTCAAATGTTAAAGAGTAGCAAGAGACTTATCCCTACCTGCAGCTGTGGGAGGGAGATTTGCTGCAGCAGAAAAAAGGGAAAGTGTTGACCCAGCCCCATCTGGAACCTGTTTTCAATCAGATCTCTTACATAGGAGAGATTTCTGATACCTGACACCAGATCAAACGTGCTCCCATCCCAGATCCATCAGACACACATTCCAGAAACTTCCATGAAGTTGTTCAGTGTGAGAAATGCCTGATTCCCTTCCCCACCTCAGCAGGGCTGCATGGAAACACACTTTGTCCAGGTGCAACAACACTATTTCCATGACCTTCCCTTAAAAAAAAAAGGGCTTGGAAACATAAAAGGCTGAAAGGGACTTTCTGCATCTGTCACAGGAGATGTGACAAAGTGACACAGTGTCCAGGCCACTTGTTGACAGTGACTTGTTGCCCTTCACGGGCAGATTTGGGGAAGATTTCCTTACCAGCATATGGCTCAGTCCCATCAGCTGTGGTGGCAGGGGAGGCTCCTGAGCACCAGGACTGCTCTGGCTCTGCCCTTGGGGACCCCCCAGGGGTCCAGGGACAGCAGGACACCCCAGCGTGGCTGAGGGGCCACCCCAGTGCCAGCCCCCTCTGCCCCAGATCCATGGCACTCGTCACAAGCTCCCAAACCTCCCAGCTGCTGGGAAAAGTTTGCAGAAGCATCTCGAGCTGAAAGGCAGGTGACAAGTAAAAAGAACCCCGAATTTATTGTTTTCTCAGAATTTAGAGTGGGAGGAAGGAAAATGGGACGACCCATGATTTTTTAATGCCTGCAGTTGGCAGCTCCATATTTAATGTGACAGCATCCCTTTAAGAAAAATATGTTCATACACAAGAAAGAAAATAAATTGGCAAAGCAATTTGCTTTCAAGCTAGGCTGACAATTCCCCACTCCAATGTTTTGCTGCAGCCTTGGGTGAGCTGCAGTGGCCAGCACTCCATGCTGGGCAGGGATCATCTCAGAGGTTAAGGATGCTTCACTGGGTGAGGAGCCCATCTGGGAGCAGTAATTTATCCCAGAGATGGTGCAAAGAAAGACTGGAAGGAATAATTCATTGTGTGTGAGGTGACAAGGAGACTGTGCTGTCATGTTAGCACACTGACAACTCCCCAGCACAAACAGAGATGCTTGTTACCCACACGATCAAAGGGGCTTCTGCATTTGGGGTAGGAAGGGAGGAAAAAAAAGACAGGGAGAAAGGAAAAGAAGAGCTAAATCAAAGCCTTGTTACCGTTTCTTATGAAAGAAACTTGTGAGAAATGCTTTCTGCAGAGCAATTAGTCACCAGGATCTGAGGCAAGAGCCCAGCAGGACCCACTGCTGCTGCCCTGGGGCTGGGGAGAGGAGCTGGGGGGGACAGCAGGAAGGACCTGTCTGACAGGGGACAGCACGATGGCACCAGAGCCATCATTAAGAGAGGCATCAGAAACCAGTTAAAACCACCCCTCACTTCTGCATTCCCCTCCCTGGGGGTTGGGGGTCCCCAGAGTGATGCTGCACACCCAGCACATGAGGGCCCTGCTGACAGGCAAGCCCCTAAAGCCTTGAGTTTGGTGAAGATGATGCCACACCCAGGGGTGCCACAAAACCCCTGAGGGGTCCCCAAGAGTGATGAGGCTGGAAGGACCGTGCTGCAGGAGCACTGGCCTGCAGCCTCGGTGCACACCTTGAAACCCTGACTTGTCTGTGAACAGCAGGATGCCAGAGCTGGCAGGCAGGGAAATGAAATGGGACAGAGGATAATGAATTGCCCACGTCCCTCAGCATCTCCTGGATGTGCAGTAATGAAGTTATACACTGCTCACTGGCTAGAGGACAGAAGAAGAGTTTCAGAGCTCGGCTTTCATCAGCTCAGTGACAAGCATGGCCTGGATTTGTTCCCTCCTCTCACCACAGTTTGGTTTCTGCACTCCTCTCCCAGCTCCTGGCTGCCCCAGGACTCAGCCCTGCTCCTGCAGCACTGGGATGAAGCTGCAGGAGCCCAGCTGCTGCAGTGTGGGAATCCTGTGCTGTGCTGGAGGTCTCTGGAGTCAGGAGAGAAGCACGTGTGCCCAATTAGACTGGGAAACCTCTGCTCCCAGAAGGGCAGAGGGCAGCCAGCCCTGGCTGGCAGCACAGGTGGCAGCTGCAGGGTTTATCTGGGCAGCACCACCAGGGTTATTTAAGGAGCTCGGGTGGGTCAGTGTTCCTGTTTGAAAGGAATTCCAAAATGGACTCATGATGTTGGGAAGGAGGAAAGTTTGACAAGAAAGTCTCAACAGCTATGGATGCTTAGCAGAAAGAATTTTGAATGTAGAGTCTAAAGAAGGAATAGAGATGGAAGCAAGTTTGGATAGAGAAGAAAAGAATTGCTGAGCCAGCCTTGTTGGATAACCAAGGAGGCAAAGGGTGTGTGAGTTAGAAGGGGTTTTCATGCCTTAGAGCAAAGGATAAACCCACCCCAAACAAGAAGATGTTTTTACCAAGCAGAAAGAGAGCACAGGCAGACAAGCCTGACAATGTGGCAAGTAGAAAAAAGGGCTCAGAATTTTCCAGTGCAAGAAAACTGAAAAACAACTTCTGGCTTAAACTGTAATGTGCTGACTGTGAGTGATTGGAGAACAGGAACATGAATGTGGTCATTATAGCAGTTATGATAGGCTAGAGATAAAAGTTAAGGGATAGATTGGTTCTGCTGTGTGAAGATGCTCAGCAAAGAAAAACATAGAAAGCAATGGAACCTAAACTAAGGGTCTGCAGGCCTGCCTGCAGCTGGAGCTGACAGCTGTAGGCACAGCTCTGTCACCCACAGCCCTGGGCTGCTGTAACCTCTTGGATGGAATGAAGTGCATTTTGAAGAGCCACCTGGAGTCTGTTGGCACTGCAGGCTCTGGCTCCCAGATGAACTCGAGTCAGGCTCAGCTCGTCCTGTCCTGGTGCTGCTGGGGCGGTCCCCGCTGTGCCCTGCCGGTCTTGGGGGTCTCTGTGGTCAGGATGACCCCAGATGTGTTGGAGAGTCTCTTTTCCCAGCCTGGCAGCAGAAGAAGGAGTCAGGATTCTTCTGTTCTCGTTCTCAAGGTTGTTTATTATTTCTTAGCTATAACATTCTTTCTCTGACCCGCTGAGGTCTGTCTGGCAGGTCGGGTTGAGGCACACTGACTGCCTTCAGGGTGGTGTTATCTTTTATACTAAAAACTGCATGTACATTATTTACAGTAATTTCCCAGTACCTATCACCTATGCTAGACAGTGAGTTTCTACCTTAAACCAATCTAAAAGTGCCAGCATCACCTAGAAGAGGGAGGCTAAGAAGAAGAAGAAGGAAGAAGGACAAGGCACGCCCAAATCCCTCCATTTTGGCTTCTGAACCCCCATTCTAAAAACTCAAAATCCTACTTTTCTGTCTTGTAACAAACTAACTGTCATTCTACTTAGGCTTTCGTGACTTGTGAATCCTCATATAAGGTTGGTAATTGTTTTTTCCAAGGGCTGAATCAGAGGCACAGGTGTTTTTGACTCTGTGCCAAGGTCTCTGAGCCCCCTGTCAGGGTCTCGAGTCCTCCAGGGCAGCCAGAGGAATGTCCTGGGTTCCGAGCGTTCTGGGGTGCCTGCCCTGCCCTGCACACGCTGCCTCCTGCAGCAGCACTCTTGCTGGAGGTGCAGTAAAAGCTGGTTTGGGCCAGCACAAAACACGTCGTGATTTCATCTGAATTTTGTCACTGCGGGGGAGTGTTGCTAAAATTGTCACTTGGCTTCCCGTGTTAGCAGTACCTAGAGGGCACGCCGAGGCGACCGGAGGTTCATGTCTTAGCTGCAAATTCCAGTTTATCTGTAAGCTGAATGCTTGGGTGGGTATATGTTGATTTTCAAAAAGACACATACTTGACATCTTTATTTTTTTGACAGCGCAAGAATCTTATTATATCCCTACCTCTTACCCATATTTTCCTGTTCTATTTTTATCCCACATAAGAGCTGTGGTCTCATAATTCAGCGTGGGGTTTTGTAGACTCGGGGGATTGGTCTGGGAATCAGCAGAGCCTTGTTAGCATGCCTGGGATTGGAAGGCACCATTCAGAAATGGTTTCCAAATTGACATTGACATTGTGGCTTTTTCCAAACCATTCTCTGCTGTTGCCACGTGAGCCCTGCCAGATGACAGAGGATTTATTTGAAAGAGCACTGTGTGCTCTCCAGAAAGTCCCAGCCTTTCCTTCCCAAATATTCTATCAGATTAAAAATAAAATGCAGTGCACTCTTCTTATTCCTTTTCATCATTACTGCTGAAAATAGGAGTAAAATGGGTGGGGATTGAACCCACTTCCTTCATGGAGGATAGACGGGTGATAGCTGTGAGTTGTGTTATCCCAGGGATATCCCCACATCCTTGCTCTTGTGTCACTCAGGAGAATGGGCACTGGAATTGCTGCTCAGGGAATGCAGGTGGCATCAGCACAACACTCACCAGGATTCAGGATGTGTTGGCACCATTCCAGTGCTGGGTCTGGCCGTGGCTCTCTGCTTTCTTGAGCAGTAAAGTCTTACTCGTTTTCCAGGTTAAAAAAAAAAGGAACCCCTCTGCTTCCTCAAAAGTACTTGTAAATCATGTAATTTCTTACTTTTCAATGTAAATGAGATCTGAATGAATAACACTAATTATTCGTTCATCCTAATTCAAATACTATTTTAATTAGCCTGTAGGCCCAATTTGACTTTCATGCAGCATGAAACCTCTTTTGATTAACAACAGAATTGCCATGCATTTCTTCTTTTTTTCCCTGCCCAGCACGTGTCTTTTTAAACTGCTTAAAAACAAAACAAAACAAAACAAATAAATCATTAATAAATTAATCAAATTTCATTAGCATGACCTGGGAAGACATAATTTAGGGAGGAAAAAAATCTGCTGTAGATGTATTCACTCTCCTTAACAACTGCCTTGAGGCTATGAAGCCTTCAGAGAGGCCTTGTCTGAGGAGGTGCTGGTGAAATACGAAAGTTTAGGGACCCTCCACTGCTCCCTGCCATCAAAGGGCAGGGACACCTTCCACTAGAGCAAGCTCCATCCAGCCTGGCCTTGGACACTTCCAGGGATGGAAGTGCTCTGCTCTGGGCACCCTGTGCTAGGGCCTCCCCACCCTCATGGTAGAATATCTCACATGTCCCATCTGAGCCTGCCCACTGACAGTTTAAAAGCATTGTCCCTATCCTGTCACTACAGGCGTTGATAAAATGTCCCCGTTTTTCTTACAAGCTCCATTTATACTGAAAGGTCACGGGATGGTCTCCCCAGGGCCTTTCCTTCTCCGTGCTGAATCACCCCTGCTGTCCCAGCCTGTCTCCACAGCAGAGGTGCTCCAGCCCTTGGAGCATCTCTGTGGACTCCCACCAACAGGTCCATGTCTGCCCCACGCTGGGGGCTCCAGGGAATTCCCCCCTTTCCTGCTGCCCACACTGCTTTGGATGCAGCCTGGGGGACAGTTGGATTTCTGGACTGTTGCTGGTTCACATCCTGTTCTTCATCCTCCAGTATCCCCAAATCCTTCCCTGCAGGGTTTCTCTCCATCCCCCCACCCCAGTCTGTGCTGCTGTTGGGGTTTGCCCCAGCCCAGATCCAGGACCCTCCCATTGGCCTTGTTGAAGTTCACGAGGTTGCCATGGGCCTGCTCCTCCAGGCTGTCAGGATCCCTGGGAGTGGCATCCCTTCCCTGCAGGACATCAGCTGTGCCCCTCAGCTTGGTGCCATCCTTGGGCATGCTGAGGCTGTGCCAGCCCCACTTCTGTCATTGATGGAATGACGTGAAATGAGTCCTGGTACCACAGAAACATCACAGGAGAGCTTGGATTGGATGGGATCCACATGGATCCACAGTCCAGCTCTGTGATCCTCACAGGCTGCCTAGTGCTGAACCAAACCAGCAATCCCTGCCCCCTCATGCCCAGGTGCTTTGGGCTGTAGCTGCCAGTTTGTGCTGGGCTGGGACCAAGGGGCTCCAGTTTGCACCGGGCTGGGACCAAGGGGCTCCAGTTTGCACTGGGCTGGGACCAAGGGGCTCCAGTTTGCACTGGGCTGGGGCCAGTGTGTGCTGAGGCAAGGCCAGGAGATGGTTCTGAAGGTGTTTGGGATTTCACAGCCTGGAATGAGGCTGCCTTGACACCCACCTGGTGCTGGCTGTCCTGCCCTCCAGGTGCCCTCCATCTCAGGGGATTTGGGACACTGCTGGAGCAGTTCTAATTTCCTCCTGCCCCACTGCTGTCCCTGCCACACCTCAGCTGTCCCATCCAAGGGTTGGATTTGGAGCATTTTACAGTAACTGCTGCTCCACAGTGCATCTCTTCCCACCCTGGGTGGCAGGAGGTCATCACTGTTTGAGGAGAAAGCTGAAAGGAGGTGAAAATTTGAATGTTAAAATGTTTAAATTCATAGCCAAGCCCCCATGGGCTGGGTAGATGAGAGGGCACACCTGAGGGGCATTCCCTGGCTGTGTGTGAACACCAGCTGTGTTAACTCCAGAAATTCTTCACCTGAAGCTGATTTCTTTTTTCTCATATACCTGCTCCAAATTCTTCTTCATTCTCTCTGGATGTCAGAGCCTGCAAAGCTTTAATTCAGGAGCCAGCCCACTGTCAGAGATAAGCCTCCTGATATTTCATCATGGATCCTGCCCGCTCCAAGGAGCCTCCTCCGCTGGAAGTGCTGAAGTGAACTTATGACAAATACAAGAAATGAAAATCTCTCTCAAATGCACTTTCTGGCATGACTTAAATTAGCTGAAATTGCTGACATTCTGCCTTTCTCAGATGCGTGTCAGTGTCCATAGACTTTTCTTTCGAACATTGGAAAATTATTGAGTTAAATGTTGCCAGAAACAGCAGCTGCAGGAGCGTGGGTGTACGCTGGGTGAAGGTTACTGTGCTGTGTCTGGGTGCTGCAGCACACAGTGGAGGAGAGGCAGAATGTGCCCCTCTAACCTTGGCTGATCCCACAGAACGGAAGGACACCACCGGAATTCCGCTTGGAAGTTCTTGGGCTTGTACTGCATTGAATTTGGATGGGCTGAACCTTTCCAAGACTTAATGACTGTCATTTTGCTTGAACCAAAACTTTTCCTTAAAGACCAGGAAGTTCTTTGTCTGCTCATGGGTCCTCCTGTGTTTGTCTCAGCACCTCTGCTCAGGACTGGGACTAAATGGAGAAAGTGACACTTTCTTGGCAAAGAGAATCAGCTCTTGGGCAGCTTCAGAGTTCCACAGCCAGGACCCGCTAATTGTCAGGTCCTGGTTGTTAACCACAGGTTGGGTAAATCCTCCTGCATCCCAGGGCTGTGGGAGCCCCAGCATATGTCTGTATGTAGGTCTGGCACTCTGTGCATTGATGCAACTGTTGGAATATGGGTTGGGAATCACAGGAATGATTCCTGTGTTGGTTTTGGTGCCTGTCTGCAGGTAGAAAATGCACTGTGAAAAGCTGGCACGTACCTTGAAGAAATTTCTTAGATGGGAGGTAGCAGCTTGTCTAAAAGTAAAGATTCTCTTACTGAAATCTGCACTCATTTCAGACTTCCCTGTCCTTAACTCCTGAGGAATGTGACAGTATATGAAAATTTAAAGGCTGGTTCCTGCTGTTACTCCAAATTTACATTGGCAACAGTGTTTAATTAATTTCAAATTTACTTAGTAGTTTACTGTCAGTGAAGAGTGTGGCCCTGACATTTTCAGCGAATAAGAATTAGCCTCCTTAACTCCTTTGGGTTTTGTCTCTTTTTTAGTTGATGAATCACGAGGTGCCAGTGGGGACGTGCCTGTGCTGTTGGTGCCCAGGGTGATGAGATGGACAGAGCAGTGTGGTGGGAGAGGGGTTTTGGGGCTTCTCTCCTCTGTTAACCTCCTGTTCCAGATGTGGCGTTCACCTTTGCTGTCCATTGCCTTCTCAGGCACGTGCAGGACCCCCAGATTCAGGTGCCCCTCGTCTGGAGCCCAAATCTGAGTGGGAAATGCTGAGTGTGGGGTGTCTGAAGCACTGTCTCATCCCACTAACACAGAACTCGAGTGGCAGAGCTGCTCTTTGGTGCCTTTCTGAAGTGGGGGTGCCAAGCCCTTGCTGCAGGGAGGGGCTGCACTGGGACTGGAGCCTGTGGTCTCTTTTCCTGTTAGAAATGGGTTATTTCAGCCAGTGCTCTATGGAATGATGGCAGCACGGTTGTGTTGAAGGGGAGCTTGGATGGAAGCCCTGGGGGGATTGCATGCACCTCTGGTAGCTGTTATCTATGGAACACATCTGATTCAAACATGTCCTTCTTCAGGGCTGAGTGCAGGTGGCCTGTCCACCTGAGGGAGAGCTGGGGATTTTTGTCCTAATTGGTAATTTCAATGACACATCATGATCCTGATGCTGTTGGGATTCACTTTCATTCTTTCATTTTCCTCCTATGTTTCCCAACTAACCAAATTGATCTTTGTAAATCACTCACTTTTAGGCATCTTCCCTGTCCCTCAGCTGGTTTTGAGGCTCCTGTACCCACTCTCTGATGCTGGAGCAACTGCTGAAGGATGCGGCCGCAGGCGCCCGGGGCTGTCTCGCTAACAAGGAGGTAGGATCACCCCCCTGGCTGCTGATGGCAGCTGACACAGCCAGGGCTCAATCCATCACCTGCACTCTATCAACAGCCCTCCCTGAGACCCTGATCCTTCAGGGGCCTTGCTCCCTTCCCTGTTAACTGAACACCCACAGCAGCCTCTCCCCCGTTACAAAACCCTGCTCTGCTGGTCCTGAGCTGCCCTGAGTGTGGTTCAGGCAGTGGGGCTGTTCCAGGGGCCTCAGCCTCCACAGCAATCTGTATTTTCCTGTACTGGTAACTCTCATCTCCAGTTCTCAGCCTGCAAACTCGTGTCCCATGGGCCTATTTTGTCAGCAGCCACTCCCCAGCTGAGCTTGGGAAGATCAGCCTGACTGCCAGGGATTTTCAGAGCTGCTGTAATTATGGAACTGATCTTGGACCTAATATGGGAGTCATTTGTCAAGACTTTTGTTACTTCTAATCACTTAATATGGCCTTTTTTAATACTCTCCTGTGCTATTTTTTTCTCCCACTGTCATGAAGGGATAAATCAAATGTCCTGCACAGCCCATCCACACCATATCCCTGCTCTTGGCTTTTCAGTGAAACACTGAATTCCACCAGAGGGAGATCACATTGATATCCTTTAATTCTGCATTGCTTGCATCTCCTTGCATTTCATTGTTTTGCCTATAAACAACTCTGTAGTTACATGGAAGAAGTCAAATAGTTCCGAGTACTAGTTTTCCTCCAGTCTCCTGGAATTCCTTCAGGTTAAGAATAAGAATTCTTAAGAATAAGAATTCTTCATTCTTATTCTAAGAATAAGAATTTATTCAGTTTAAGATCAGAGTGCTAGAGATTTGTCCAGTTCTGGGTTCAGGATCTGTCACCAAATATTTTTCTGATGTAATAATTTTTTTTTTAATAATCTTTATGTCAAACTGATGCTTGACATCATCAAAAGTCTGAAAGATGCCTCATCCCTTATTGCTCTAACAGTGTCCAACAGTGTTTTATCAGTTTCATTCCTTGGAGCTCCAGGAGGGCCTGCAGTGTTGCTGGGGTTTGTTCAAAGTGTTGCCAGACAGGAGTTTCCGAGGCTGGGATTTTTACTGTTAAGATTGCAAATTTATCCTGGAGTCCTGGAATGGTTTGGGGTGGGAAGGGACCTTGCAGCCCATCCAGTGCCACCCCCTGCCATGCCCAGCTTGCTCCAACTCACTCCAGCCTTGAACACTTGAACACTTCCAGGGATCCAGGGGCAGCCCCAGCTTCTCTGGGCAACCTGGACTGTGCAGGCATTGGAATTTGGCAGGGTTGTCCCGGCAGGCTGTGCCAGCCCCGCTCGGGAGCGCGGCCAGGCCCGGCAGTTCCGGCGCTCGCTCGGCTCCTGCCAGCGCCGTCCCTTCTCCCCTCAGCCCCCAGCACTCACTGCTGTGCAGTAGCTCTTCTAAAAGTTTTGACAGGTAGCTCTTTCTAACCAGATTTTCACTACAAAATCCACACTGAAATCTTTTCTGAACCTGGGAGGAAGGTTTTGAGCCTCCCAGAGGGGCTGGACCCAAATCCATCCACAGGATGGTTTGAGCATAGTTAGGGGCTCCTTGGCCCAGCCCTGTCCTTAGGCTGGCCCTGCAGGGTGAGGCTGCTCAGGGTGACACCAGGTTGTGCTGCCTTTGCATCACAGCTGGGCTGGGCCATCCCTTCCTGAATTAGGACAGCTGGTGCTGCCCTTGGGCACAGCAGTGTGTCCCATGGGTTGTGGCTGAGACCATGATCACCAGCCCAGGCTTTAACAAATTAAAACAAATCCTCTTGTCAGTGGTGGAATGTGCCCAACAGCACCCAGAAATCTCATGGGCACTTGTCTTCCCATCCACTGTGTTTTGGAGTCTTCAGCTTCCACTTTAAATGTTTTTATCAGCCTGTGACATACAGAGCAGCTGTGTCAGTCTCAGGCTGGGGAGTAGCTTTGGGAGCACTTTTTAAATGAAATTATACTGAACTGCTGCTTTTTCTTACAGCAGATTCCTCAAAAGCCTGCGGAGGAGACGTAGGATCTTCAAGCAAATTCTGGCAGCTGGATCCCGATAGCAGGTGGTGGTCACAAACATGGAGGGGTGTTGGGTGTAAAAGTCAAGTTGAGTTTGAACCATTTAGGCTCAAGCTGATAAACTCATAAATATGTGGGGGTTCTGTTTGTTTTTTAGATAAACTCATTTGACCACCATGAGTTGGAGTTTTCTGACCCGCCTGTTAGAGGAGATCCAGAACCACTCAACCTTTGTTGGCAAAATCTGGCTGACAGTGTTGATTGTGTTTCGGATTGTCCTAATTGCTGTGGGAGGAGAATCCATTTATTATGACGAACAAAGCAAGTTTGTGTGCAACACGGAGCAGCCGGGCTGCGAGAACGTCTGCTACGACTCCTTCGCGCCTCTCTCGCACGTCAGGTTCTGGGTGTTCCAGATCATCCTCGTGGCCACTCCCTCGGTGCTGTACTTAGGCTATGCCATCCATAAAATCGCCCGGCTGGTGGAGCACAGCGAGGCCAGCAGGAGAGCCAGGAGGAGGAGCTTGCCCATCCGCTGGAAACAGCACCGGGGCTTGGAGGAAGCTGAGGGTGACCACGAGGAAGACCCGATGATGTACCCGGAGATCGAGGTGGAGAGCGCCCGCGAGAGCAAAGAGAAGCAGAGCCCTGCCAAAGCCAAGCACGACGGCCGGCGGCAGATCCGGGAGGACGGGCTCATGAGGATTTACGTCCTGCAGCTCCTGGCCAGGGCCCTGTTTGAGGTTGGCTTCCTGGTGGGGCAGTATTTCCTCTATGGCTTCCAGGTGAGCCCCGTGTTCGTGTGCAGCAGGAAGCCCTGCCCGCACAACGTCGACTGTTTCATTTCCAGGCCCACCGAAAAGACCATTTTCCTGCTGATAATGTACGGGGTGAGCTGCATGTGCCTGCTCCTGAACGTCTGGGAGATGCTGCACTTGGGGTTTGGCACCATCCGGGACACACTGAATGCCAAGAAGAAGGAGCTGGTTGACTCTGGGACCCTTAACTACCCCTTCACCTGGAACACACCCTCAGCTCCCCCGGGCTACAACATCGCGCTGAAGCCAGAGCAGATGCAGTGCACGGAGCTGTCCAGCGCCAGGATGGCCTACAAGCAGAACAAAGCCAACATAGCTCAGGAACAGCAGTATGGCAGCAATGAAGGGAACATCCCCTCCGACCTGGAGATCCTGCAGAGGGAAATCAAAGTGGCTCAGGACCGCCTGGACCTTGCCATCCAGGCTTACAACAACCAAAACAACCCCAGCAGTTCCAGAGGGAAGAAATCCAAAGCGGGCTCCAACAAAAGCAGTGCCAGTAGCAAATCAGGAGATGGGAAGAACTCGGTCTGGATTTAATGTTGACTCAGTTGACATGCTGTGGTTTTTTTCCCCTAGTTTATCATAACCAGCAGTCCCATGAATAATGGCTTCCATTAAGGGAATATTTGACTCTGCTGATTTTCAGGGATACCGTTGGCTCGTGATTCAGCCCCAGAAAGGGTTTATACACTGACTCTAGGACTTTAGAACTTTATTCTTTTGTCTTCCAAGTCAGGAGACAAATAGGTATATTTAATTCATTCTCATTGAACGGTTTATGCTGTATGTACAGTATTATAGTACATTTATTATGCACAATTTTTTTTGTATTTGTACACTGGATCTGATGTTACACTTTTTATATCAACAAGGACAAAGCAATGGATAGCCATTAGCATTTTGTTAATTTTATTATTGTTGTCTGCAGTTATGTCATTGTTCTTCCTCGTTTTCCAAGTAAAACTTTTTATAAAACTTTTCTATGCTGCGTTTCCAAAGTGCCTTGAACATGCAGAAGTGGAGTCTCTGGGCAGCTCATGGGTGAGGAAGGATTTGGGAAACCTCTGCCAGTGGTGCTTCTTTACTAAATTAATGTGCTGCTTGCAACCTGGAAGTGTCATCCCATAAGCTCCTATGTCCTATGGGCTCTTTCCTTTATGGAAAATGACTTATAGGGAAAATTGTGTGTGTGTGTGTGTGTGTGTGTGTGTGTGTGTGTAGGGAGCAGGAGTTGCCAGTTGTGGGGCAGAGAGGGCTCAGGGTTCCCCACACACCTTGTGCAGCAGGAGGGAGGAGGCACTTCAAATTCCTGCAAAACATCCAGAAGAAAACTGAATAGAAATGACTGGATTCAGTAACTCGTGTTTCTGTGAGAGTGATGGGAAGAGAAATTTGTGAGGGCTCCTGTTGTGTAACACCCTGTGCCCAAGGGCAGGCAGTGGTACCTTTTGGGGAGGATTCCTGTGCTTTCCAAACTAATGGGGTCAGCTGGAGCCCTGGTAGCTCTGTCTGACTCTGGAATCCCCTCCCTCTCCTGCAGCAGCACACACGAGCTGGCTGGGGAGGCTCAGCCCTCTCAGAATATCAATGATTCTGCCTTATTCCAGACCCCTCTTCCTTCCATTCTGTCCAAGTTTTGTTCAGACAGAGCAATATGTATAATTTAGCTTTCTGCTTGAGAGACCAGTCCGACCTGGCATTCTGTGGGTTTGGCATTAAACTTGAATTTACAATTAGCAGAAGGGGAGTGAGGGACTGATGCCTTTGGCTCTGTCTTTCTGGCAAGGAGCCGGCTCTGCTGGGAGAGACGCTGATAAATGTCTCTGCTTTCTGCTGCTATTTATAAGGGATTCAGGACCTTGCTCTGCTCCCTTTCTTTTTTCAGGTTTCCATGCATTTTAATGTCTTTTGGGGGCCTGTTTCAAGGCTGCCTCAGTCCCTCGTCAGAGCTGGGTCAGGATTCATAGAATCATCAAATCCCAGAATGTTTGGGGTGGGAAGGGACCTTAAAGAGCATCTCATTCCACCCCCTGCCATGGGCAAGGACCCCTCCCATTACCCCAGGGTGCTCCAAGCCCTGTCCAGCCTGGCTTTGGGCACTTCCAGGGATGCAGGGGCAGCCCCAGCTCCTCTGGGCAGCCTGGGAGCAGTGAGGGATGAGGAGTGAGGCCACAGATAAATCCCTGCCCTCTTCCTGACCCTCAGAACATCCGGGGGCAGTCCCCACATTAAATTTGCTCCAAGGGGACATGAGCACGTCCTTGCTGTTCCCCTCTGCCCAAGCACCTCCTGCAAATGGGTGTTGTGCTGAGCTGTTTTGTCAGTTTTCCCTCTGGGACACCAGGCAGGCCAGGCATGGGTCCAGACTATCCCTGAGCAACCCTGCTGTGCCCAGAGCCAGCACAGCCCCTCGGGGAGCCCCTCTGGAGCTGTGGGGACTCTGGGAAGGGAATTGCCCCCCTGGCCTTTGGCACTGCCCCCTGGCTGCTCTGGGGAGCAGGTGGAGGAGTGCCAGGGTGGTGTCTCCAAGGAAGTGTGAGTGCCCCAGGACGTGTGTGGCAAATGGATGTGGGCAGGGATGGCCTGGTGAGCTGGGACTGGCTGTGTGGTCCAGGGCAGCTCGGCTGTTGTGCTCCTCTGATTGAACTGGCCTGAAGAAAGTCACAGTGATGGGCAGGGGCTCTGCCAGAGTGAGCTGAGCGTGGCTGGGGAGCTGGGTGGGAACCAGGTCTGAAAGTGTGAGGGAGAGACTTGGAGCCTGGGGAGGAGCAGGGCTGGTGGCCACAGTGCACTCATCACCCCCAGCACCCTGGCTGCTCCGTTCAGTGTCCCTGAACTCTGTTCAGTGTCCCAAAAAGGTGACATTTAACCCTGTGTGCTGCTTTGGGAGCAGCCTTCCCGCAGTGAGAGCAGGGAAAACCCTTCTCACTGCTCTCGTCCCAAGCTATAGCAAATTCCTGTCAAGGACTTAAAGCAGGCTCCCACCTGTTGCTCCCTGGTTTTGTGTTATTTCCCTGTGTGAAGCTGCTGCCTCAGGGCAGTCCTGTGGGCTTCTGCCCACCCAGTAAATCCCTGTTAATGAGCAGAGTGTCCACAATATTCCAATCCCAGCGCTGGATTCATTCTGAAAATCCCAAGTAATGGAGTTGTTCCTGTTGCTGCTTTTTATTTTCACTTTCATTGTGTACAAAGTGCACATTTGGGTTGAAGCTGAGCATGTGTTGCTGGTCCTGGGGTCTGCCCCAGCTCTGTTCTGGCTGTGGTTGGTTTTGGAATCTCAGACTTTGTTTTTCCTTTTGAAGAAACAATAATTTGCTTTAAAATGCTCTTGCTTTGGCTTAATTTAGACTATTTTGAAATAAACATCCAGGAGAGACTTTGGGACAAAGAATGGTGGATGGAATTTGGATTTGTGGTGACATTCTCTGGGTTTGAAAAAAAAAAAAAAGAAATGTATTAAATCCAGTGGATTACTCCAGTCTGAGTGAGATGGCTTCTTTTTTCCAGCAATAGAATATGGGGGGGAGGGAGAGGGATATTCAACAATTTGTCTTAGAGCCACCATTTGGAATTTTTATAGATGTGACCTTGTTTAGGTCAATAAAGAGTCAGCTCAGAATGAGATGAGAATGGGATGAGAACAACCGCGTTCGAAAAGGGAAAACCCACCAAGCTGGGAAGCCAGGCCTTGGGAAGGGTGGCAAAGAGGGAAATCTGCATTTCTGCAGATGGATGAGAGGCGGGCCGTGCCCAGCGAGCCGGGCAGGATTTGCTGCCCCGGCTGGGCACGGCCGGGGGGGCTGTGCCTGTCCCAGGGTGGCTCCGCTCAGTGTCCCCGCTGTCCCCTCGCTGCCAGCCTGACCCCGGGCTGCGGAAGGAGGCGTGCAGTGTTTGTCCTGCCGGCAGCTGGCAGGGAGCTGGGAGGGAGCTGGGCTCTGTTCCGGGGGCTGGGAACAAGGGCTGTTTGTCCGGAGGGAGGAAAGGGCAGCGGGGCTGCCCCTGCCCTGCTCCCGGGCTGCTGGGCAGGAGGGGTGGCGGCCACCCAGGCCAGCTCCAGCACTGACAACTTCTCTTTTCTGCGCTGCCAGGGCACCCGAGCAGCCCACAGAGTGCACAGCCTGGGGGAGGAGCACGGGACAGGGAATGCCTTTGCCAGCTCCATGCCTGGGAAGAGCAGCACCATGGCACGGGGATAACTGGGGCCAGGGCTGCTGCTGGACCAGTGCAGGGACCACCAGGCTCTGGGCTCCTGCTTCTCCCAGACCCCCCTTTACACTCAGGGTTATCCCTGGGGAGACCCTGCAGGCAGCCACAGCCCCCAGCTCAGCCTGGCCCTGCTGAGGTTTAGGGTCAGAAGCCTCTTGGGTTTAGGTACAGAAGCCTCTTGGGTTTAGGTACAGAAGCTTCTTGGTTTCAGGGTCAGAAGCCTCTTGGTTTCAGGGTCAGAAGCCTCTTGGGTTTAGGGTCAGAAGCCTCTTGGTTATGGGGTCAGAAGCCTCTGTTGAACAGCGAATTCGCAGTGAGAAGGTCTGAAATGATTTTAACCACAGCTGAAAAAGTGAGTACAGCCCCAGTACCCTGCCCTGGTGACACATCTGGGGGACAATGGTGGGGTAGAAGCCCATGCTGTGGTGGCTGTGGTTGATCCTGTGCTCGGGAGGAGAAGCAGAGGTCAAAGCTGGGATCACACACAGCCACTGCAGGCTCGGCTCAGCGCCCTGGGCAGATGTGCAGAGCTCCTGGAGGTGTCCCTGGGTGTTTGTGTAGCCTTCAGCTGCTGCTCCAGGAGGGAGCAAAGCAGCTCCCAGGGGTCCCTGTCACATCTGCCAGCCCCGGGCAGATGCCTGGGGTGCCTGAGGAGCTCTCCCAGCACCACAGTCTAGACGTGGTCCCAGCGGAGGCTTCGTGGTGCCTGCTGGCAGCTCCACGTGCTTTTCCTCTGCTGGGAAGTGAGGGTAAGGTAGAGATCCTCTCTGCAGAGTGATTTTCCCTTTGGAGGCATAGGTTGGGTGTTAGATATTGTTCATGTTAAGTGTCCCTACCCATAGTTCAGCTACGCTTTTGTAACAGCTTGTGTGGAAATGTGTTACATTCCTGTAGCTTGATTTGTTAATAATTCAGGAATTCCTGCTCCAGGAACACAATTTGCTGCTGTGAGGTCCCATCCAAAGGAGCTCTTCATTGAGGTGTGCTCAGTGCCTGAACCCTGTGAATGGGACAGCGTGGAGCAGTTCCTGGAGGGCAGAGCTGTTTGCATGAGTTAAAGGATGCTCTGTTAACCCCTGACTCAGTGTAACCCGCCCTCCAAAGCAGCAGAGGAAGGAGCCTGGGGCCTTCTGCTCCCAGGGAAATTGTCATTCATTTTCTCTGTATCAGAGGAGGCTCCAAATACCAGTTCATCATTGCTGGGGAAATGACATTTTGTTTTCTGCAGTGTGGCATTATCACTGTTGTGTAAATTCCATGTTGATAGCTGGGCAAAATGCCTTGGAAGGAGGATTTAAAGACATCTGATCAGTGCTTTTTGGGACTTGGGAGCCGTTTCTGTGCAGGCCAGGATTTGCTGTCCTCCTCCCTGTTGTTTTTATTGCACATGATATTCTGGTGACTCCTGGGCAGCAGACCCAAGGAGTGGAGCTGAGCTGTTTTCTGGGGTCCCCATCGTTGGAAGGAAATGATGACTCTGACTCCATGCTCTTAGAAGGCTAATTTATTATTTTATTATTTTATATATTAAAGAATACTATATAAAACTATACTAAAGAATAGAGAAAGGATACAGACAGAAGGCTCCAAAGAATGATGATGAGAACTCGTGACTCTCTCCAGAGTCCCGACACAGCCTGACCCTGATTGGTCATTAACTCAAAACAATTCCCATGAAGCCAATAACACATGCACCTGGTGGATAAACAATCTCCAAACCACATTCCAGAGCAGCAAAACACAGGAGAAGCAAAGCAGATAATGATTGTTTGCATTTTTCTCTGAGGCTTCTCGGCTTCCCAGGAAAAGAAATCCTGGCAAAGGGATTTTCAGAAAATGTGACAGTGACAGTGGAACTCCTGTGGCTGCTTCCACGTGGGCCCTGGGAGGGTGACACTGAGCCCTTCTGCCATGCCTGAGCTGTGGCTGTGGCTGCCCCAAGCCTGCATTCCCTCTGTGGGGTGAAGCATGGCTGAGCAGGAGCAGGAGCAGAACAGGGAACCCACTTTTCTCCTGAAGCCCTCTCGGGTTCTGTGCTGGAATGGCTCCTGAGGTGTTGGAAAGTCTCTTTTTCCCAGCCCCATGACCAAAGAAGTTGAGATTCCTCAGCTCTGGTTCTCAAGGTTGTTTATTTTCTCTTATCTGTTCCATTCTTTCTCTGACCTGCTGAGCTCTGTCCAGCAGGTCGGGCTGTGGCA
>JAYDZK010000112.1:3427799-3444455 GCA_034509185.1 Euphonia xanthogaster | reverse complement strand
CCCTTCCACCCTCCCCGCCCCGGCTGCCGCAGCGCCGCTGGCACCCGCGGCACTGCAGCACCGGAGCCCCGCTGGCATCAGCCCCCGGCCGGCGGCACCCCCGGCCGGCACCGGAGCTCCCGGTGCCATCACCCCCCGGAATGGTACCGGAGCCCCGGGCCGGCGCTGGGCACCCCGCACCAGCAGGGACCGGAGTGGAGCCGCTGGTGCCAGACCCCCTCAGCCAGATCAGACCGTGTCCCCCCACAGCCACCCGGGACAGGGACACCAGGACAGAGCTCCCCAGCCAGTAGTGGAACCTCGGGACAGAATCAAACCCCCCTCAGCCACTGCTGCCCCCCCAGCCAGTGCAGAACCCCCACACCAGTACCAGCCCCTCCAGCCAGTCCCAAACCCTCCCAACACCAGTACCAGGCTCCCCAGCCAGTACAGGGCCTCCAGCTGGGATTGGAGGCCCCAGCCTGCACCGTGCCCCCCTCAGCTGGTACCAAGTCCCTGACTTGTCCCCAGTCCCCAGCTGGTCCCCAGCCAGTCCCAGAGCCCTGCAGATTGTCCTGGTGCTTCCAACCAGTACCAGGACCCACACCATTATCAGAGCCCCCCAGCTGGGACTGAAGCCCCCAGCCAGCACCACCCTCCCAGCTGGGACTGAGCCCCTGCCTGGTGCCAGATCTGGTGCTGGCTGTGGCTGCCCAGCTGTGCCAAGGGGATGGTGCTGGAGCCAGGGAGTGCTGGTGCCCACAGCAGTGGGGACATGGGGCTGAACTCCCAGTCCACATCCCTCACCCTCCTCCAGGACAAATTTTTTGGACGTTTTTGGCCCATTTTTTGTTATGGTTCCAAGTCCCTCAGCAGCTCGGCCCGTTATCCCCAGGGCTGGCAGAGCCATCAGGAACTGAAACCTGAGAGGCAGCTGCACAAGAGGGGCTCCAGGACCTTCTCAGCCACACTCAGGGGATCCCTGGCTGGCAAATGGTCCTTTCCAGGCAGATCAGCATGGGGCAGGCAGGGCTTCCAAACTGGGACCTGCTGCCCTTGGACCTTCCTCTTCCTCCATGCAGCGAAGGGAGGAACTGCAGCATCAGGTGCAGCAGAGATGATCCAGCACCTGCTTGGCTCCTCGGGAGCTCTGAGGCTGCCAGCCTGATGGGGACAGTCCCTCCCAGTGCCCTTCTGGTGCTCCTCAGCACCACAGTGACAAAGAGCTGCTCAGCAGGGTGGATCTACAGCCGGTACCAGGGAAAGCTGTTCCAGTGGAAGGTGTCCCTGCCCCAGGCAGGGGGGTGGAACTGGATGATCTTCAAGTCTCCTCCAACTCAAACCATTCCAAGATTCTGTATCTCCAGCCTGAACATCTGACCCAAGGCCTACAGGGTCCCCAAGCTGCCATGAAGCAGCTGCTTCAGTCCCCCAGAGCAGGGACTCCATGGTGTGAGTCACTGGTCAGCACGAGGAGGGGGCAGATGGCACCTGGGGGTCTCTCCCCTCCCTGGAAGGGCCAGGCTTGGTGAAAGACAACTGCTGATCTCCCAGGTCAGCTCACTACCACGAGGTACTCCAGCCTCCACAGGGGTCACTTGGAGCTCTGGTCACACAGGCCAAGGGCCTGGAGGGGCCATTCCCCTGTCCCCACGGCAGCCTCTTTGCTGAGGGACACAGAGCTGGGCACTCCTTCCAGCTGGCTGAGCCCACCAGGCCAGGGGCTGGCTGCAAGGACAGCTCCATGGCAGAACCCTGAGCCCAGTGGGGTTCAGCTCCTGCCAAAGGTTTGATCAGCCCTTCATGACAGGGCCTGCAGCAGGTAAAGAACTGGAGTTTGGCTGTTGCACTGGAGAAGGACTTAGCTCAGGAGGAGCCTCTGAAGCCTCGTGTGTCCCATGTCCCTTCTCCCACTACATGATCCCACTCCAAGCCTTCCCTCTGAGCCTGGAGTGAACGAGGAAGTTGTCCTTCACTCAAGGACTGAACATCTCCAAGGACAGACAGACCCCACTCCTCTGGGTGCTTGGCCCTGGGCCTCTTTCTTTTCCCAACCCACACCTGGAAACAGCTTGACACCTGGCACCACAGAAGGGCTGGCTCCATTCTGCTTGGAACTGCCCTTCAGGAAGGCACAGGCTGCTTTAAACACTCCAGAACATCCTCTGAGCCAGCCCAGCCCACCCCTGACCTCCATACCTCAGTCCCATACCCAGGAAAGGTGAACAGGCTCCTACCAGCTGCTCTCCAGGGTCTCCACAACCCTCCTTGCTGGATGCCCCCTCTGCACTGGGTACAAGAGCTTCCCAGTGCCTGCTGGCCACACTCCTCTGGCAAACCACAGATGGGGTGATGTTGTGGGGCTGGACAAACTGCTGTGCCCCCTTCATCGTGGTGCCCATTGCCCACAGACCCCTTAGAACAAAGCTTCCTCCACCCAACCCCTACTGCTCTACTCCTGCCCCCAGCCACATTCCACCCACAGTGAGGCAGAGCAGAATCTCATCCCTCCATTTTATTTCGAAGTTCAAAAGTTTGTAAAAAAATCCCAAACAAGTTAAAACCATCTAAAAGTATGCAAAAACAACCCCCAGATCACATCAAGAGCACAAATCTCATCCCCATGACCCTTCTCTCACAAGTCTTTGCAGCTCTGGGGACCAAGTGAGAGAACAGCCCTCCCTCTGGAAGGGTAAGGAGCACACAGCTGTTGGATAGACTTCCAGAGGCACCACTGTGTCAGTGATGAGTCTTGTAAGGAATTAGAGGAATCTGCTGGCTCTAAACATGGCCAGGAGAGAAGGGAAGATCACAGCCAAGGACAGGGAAGCCACTGCATCCCCATCAATTCCCACCAGGAGAGCTGCCCAGGCTGCCAGTGCTGTCCTCACTCTTGGATGTGCCTCCTGGTCCTGACATGGAGGGTGCCTTGGTAAATCCCATCCCAGCCCCTCCTCAGCTCCCACTGAAGCTCCAGAGAGCAGCCTGGAGGTGGTTTTAGCTGCCAAACAACGTTCCAAGTATGGGGAAAGAGGCTCCTCGGGTCTCCGTGCAGCAGTTCCTGCAGCTCTTGTCCTCTCGGCCAGCCCAGGCCAGCTCCGCCTCCCCGAGCACGGAGCAGAGCTGAGACTCGTACCCGCTGTCCCTCACCCTGCCGTGGGGCTGCTGCAGCAAGTCCCTGTCCACAGCTGGAATCCTGCAGCCCTGGACACCCGAGAGGCTGGGAAGCAGCTGCACATCCCAGTCTGACTCCGAGGAGCTCCTGCTGAAGCCGGGAGCAGCCTCGGGGCTCTGGGGAGCAGGCGGGAGGAGGCCGGGGCTGCCCTGCCCGGGCACGCCGGGAGCTCCAGGGGCCGCTTCTGCTGCCCTGACACGGAGCGAGCAGCAACATCTGGCTGCAGCCACAGGCAGTGTGGGAGAGGGCAGGCAGCCAGCAGGGCAGCTGCTCCTGCTCGCTGTGCTCTCCAGAGCAGGCCTGTTCCCATCCCTGGGTGTGCTGTCACCGTCCCCTCCGTGCTGCTTCCCTTGGGACCCGTCCCTGCTCCGGCCATGCTCGCTGACAGTGCTGGCTACAGCTGCCTCCCCAGCATCCAAACCTGCAGCCACGGCTCCCGGGGATCCTGGCTGGGATACAGGGTCCCCAGGGCTCTCACACAGGCACAGATCCAAAGCAAGGGAGCTGTGAGCTCTGCTGGAGAGCTCTGTGCCCAGGGGCAGGCTGCCAGCCCCCCCCCCAGCGGGCAGGCCTGGCTCAGACACCTGCCCTGCACCCTGTGCCCCCATCCCACCACCCACCGGCTCCATCTGCTCACCCAGGGGCGAGAGGCCAGAACCCAGCTCCAGCCTGGGCCTCTTTCCCACCTGGGAGCTGTGTCTGGAGCACAGCTGGCGCTTCCTGGAGGCAGGCTGTGCTTGGGGAGGGGGGCTGACAGACCCAGGCTGTGTAGCAGGCTCACATGAAGAAGCCATTGCCTCTCTGACAGGAGTGGGTGCTGCACGAGGCTCCCAGCCCAGCTCAGGAGCCAAGCCTAAACCTGAAGCCCCCAGCCCAGCCTCCCCCATGGTAGCATGGGCAGCACAGACCCCTCTGCTGAGCCCTGCTCCCCTTGGCAGCTGCAGGGAGCTGTGCTTTGACAAGCCCCCTCCTCCTCTGGGATCTCTGACCCTGTCCCTGGGCAGGCAGGGGGAATGTCCCTGGGTCTTCAGGCCATGATCCAGCTCTGTATCTGTTACCAGTTCCACAGCATCCTGCTCAGGCTGCTCCCCTTCCTTTCCCAGCTCTGCTGGCAGCAGCTTCATTCCTCCAGTGCTGTGTGCTTGAGGAATTACACGTTCATCTGCCAGGCAGGACCAGGACACCCTGGGAGGAACCATCAGTTAATGCTCACCCAGCCCCAGCAACATTCCCCCCAGGGAGACAAGGCCTCCCCTGCAGTGCAGGGTGTTTGCAGCCCTTGCTCAGGAGCAGGGAAGCAGTTTTAGCCTGGTGAGGCTCAGCATGACTCTGCTGCTGGCAGAGATGGGCAGCACAAGGGATCTCAGCCTCCTCAGCCCAGTGCCCAGGCATGGGGGGGCTACAGAGCAGCAGGGTTTGAGTCAGACACAGAGACAGAAGAGGTAGGCTCAGCTGCCCTTTCTAGTTTAGGAGGCACTAGGAGTCCATGGGGAGTTCCCTGAAGGAGAAACCCCGTGGAAATGCAGGAACATCTCCCATGGTTTGTCTGAGCTTTGCCCAGCAGGTGCCAAGTTGGTCCTGCTTCAGCCTCTGATCCCCAGGCACAGGGACCCCATTCCATGGATGTGCCACGTGCACCCTGCTGCCTTTGGGCTCCAGGAGTTCCCAGATCCCCAGACTTACTTGGCTGACCACTCCACGAAGCTGTTGGTGAGCTGGGAGATGACACGATCCACAGGGATGTACTGGGAGCTGTCCCTGGCAAACCTCTGGTGCTGGGGGCTCTGGAGATGCTGGAAGGTGGAGGAGGCCCTTTAACAACACTCAGAGCTTTGCCACGAGGGGAATTTGCAGTAACAGGCACTTCCCACAGCCTAACAGACCAGAGGGCAAAGGGACAAAGCCAATGTCTGCCAGGTTTGGGAACACACACAGTGTCCTGTTCCCTGCTCCTGCTGATGGGGAGGCTGTGTCTGGATCCAAGAGCAGCCCACAGCCTCCCCAGCAGCAGGAAATAGACTCCACCACCACTGTCTGGCACTAACAGCTGGGCTCTAGAAGCCCCCTTTGCTTGGCACCTGAAAAACCTCCTCCCACCTTTTCAATGTGCCTGTGTCCCATGGCTGCCATGGAACAGCCTCTTCACCTTATGGATCATGCAGCAGGATGATCCCTGAGGCTCTTGCACCCCAAGAGAGGAGCACATTGTGCTCCAACCTTCAAACCCCCTGTGCTCTGACCTGCTGGTCTGGGCACACCACGTTCCCACCTCAGAGGCAGATCCTGCTGGATACAGCAATTCCTCCCGAAGGAGCTCATAGTGCTAACGAGCATGACACGATTAACAAAGCCTCTGAGTGCTCCCCACAACTCTTGCAAGGAACCAGCTCCCAGGGGAACCTTTACCTTCTGCAGCTCTTCAAAGGTCTCTTGGCAGCACTCACAAAACCCCCTCCTCTTCCTGGGCACAGTGACGTGTGTGGAGCGGGGGCTCTTCCCCCCGGCGCTCTGCAGGGCACAGCCCTCAGCACCCCTGCAAGGGACAGCAAAGGATCACCCTGCCTGCCAGGGCCAGCACGGGGCCACCATGCCTGCCAGGGCCAGCAGGGACCAGCACAGGGCTCCTTGTGCCCACACCCAAAGGCTGATGGCTCCCAGAGCCCAGGAACCAGCAGCGAGCAGGAGCAGTGAGCAGGAGCAGGGTGAAACACTTGCACAGAAGGAGCTGCAGCCTACCTGGCTTGGCAGGAATTGGAGAGGCTTTTCAGAGGCTCAAATGGGCTGGAGCTTTTGGGTGCCAGGAAGTTGAGGGCAGGAAAGCTTTGGAACTGGTGATGGAAGGGCCGGAATTGCCTGGAAGCAGCAGATCAGGACATTAGACTCACAGCAGTGCTGGCAAGGCTTCAGAGCTGTCCCTCCTGTAGCCTGGAGGGGGCTCAAGGTGCCACCTCATTCATGATGAGATGCTGCCCAGTGCTCTCCTGTGGCTGTGCCAGAGTTCCCATTTCTGACTTCACATGAGAATAAAATCCTCATTTCATTTAACACATTTAAAGTGTTAAACCCAGCTCCCAGTAACAGCCCCAGTGGGGCATGCTTTGGACAGCAGGCAAGTTTGCCTGCTCAGCCCAAATTCCACCTTTTGTCCCAGGGCAGGGCAGTCCAGTGCAGTATTTCCAGCTACCCCACTCCACAGGAGGGTTTTGATGCCCTGGCCACATCTCTCCCCTCACACTTCCCTGCATGCAGCATGTAAACCCCAATATCTGACTCTTAATTGAGATGCCTTAACTGTTGCCTTTGGAATAATTAATTGGCCCCAGGGATGCTGGTAGAGTTACAGACTCCTCAGAAACACCACAGGGATCAGGTCCCCTGTGCCCAAGGCTGTGCTCAAGTTACAGGCCCTGACCTCCTGTGCTTCAATCTCACTCCTCACTGCTGAGGGCTTGGGTGGATTAAGTGACCTGCTGAGGATCACACATGGAATCTGAGCAAGGAAGGAAACTGCTGTCAAGTCTCGTTTAACACCTTTTTTCTCCCTGACACACAAGACACCTGAATTGTTTCTCTAAACTCCATCTGCCTCCCTCTAGGAGGGAATCAACCTCCCAGTGTGGAACAGGGTCTGCACAGAAGCCAGGCTCTGCCTCATGGGCAGAACAGTCCCTGGGAATGAAAGCAGGGAAGGAGAGACCCTGAGGTTTTAGGGTAGGGTATTTAGAAAGGTCTCATTTACCTGCTCTGGTCTTCAACTTTCAGAAAAGGGGGCTTCAATTTTCCTGCCAGAGAGAAACCTGGTTAGTTTTCCTGGCCAAATTCCCTACTTAGCTACTCATTCCCCAACAGAACTGCTCTCCAGAGCTGAGTGCATCAGAACTTCTGGCACTGGTGAATGCCAAGTGGTGGCCAAGCACAGACAAAACATCTCAAGGTGATCCCCAACAGCCCTGGCCCAAGGGTGCAGGGGGGTGACCAAACCCCAAGCAGCCCAACCATAGGACATTTCCACCTTTGAAAGAGTATTCAGCCATCCCCTCACATCTTCAATGCCTCCTCAGCCATGCAGCCACTGGTCTGACCCTGAGCCTTCGGACCCCAACCCCAAGAATTGTCACACAACCCCCCCACAATGTGCCACTGAGTATGACAAAGGAACTCAGCAACTGCACTGGCTCAGAGCTCTGCAACAACTTCCAGCACCTTTGCCTCCATTCACCCTGCCTCAAGTGCAGAACCTGGCTCAGCCCAGGATGGTGATTCAAAGCAGCAAGAGATGCTGGAGACAAACCAAGGTGCTGCCAGCCAAGCCTGGCACCAGGACACTACTCGAGAGCAGTATCTGGCCTCTGCTCAGCTCCCAAGGAGGGCAAACAGCAGCTTTGCTTCCTTTGGAGAGTAAGAACAGAGCAAGAGAGTCTCAGCAGTGCATTGGGGGAAAATGTTTACAGAGCCAGGCTGGTAGGGGGGGTTCCAAGGTCCCTCCTGTCCTGCAGGTACGTTCCACTCACATTACACTCACCTTGGAAACCCGAGTCCTGATCTGGCTAAGAAACAAAAAACACCAAAGTGTTCCCACAAGGCATCTGCCTGACCCTGAAACCAAGCCTCTCCTGCCTCCCTCATGGCCTCTGAAGGGCGAGGAGTTTTGTTTTCTTGTGATCCCGGCACTAAATGCTATTTTTTCCAAAGATATTTCACCCTCCTTCCCCAGAAAGGCTGAGCCCACCTGTCCTCACCAGCCTCACCCTCTGCTTGCCTCAAATGTGCTGCTATGTCACTGAAGCTGCTATTTCAGTACAGGATCAAGTTTTTTCCATGCAAACGCTGCCAAATGCTCAGCACTTCTGAGAGAGAGGCCACGTGCAGGCCCCAGATCCAGCTCAGATGGGTGAGTGATCCCAGCAGTGACAAACGGCTCCGACGCCACTGCAAGCCCTCAGTGTGCCCAGCACAGATCCCAGAGCTTGCAGGCACAATCTGCCACATCCAACAGCTTCTTGAGCCTTTCTGCAGCACCTTCCCCTCACCCCAAAGTGGGAATAACTCCCAAGTGTCTCACACACCACCCAGGCTGGAGTCTGCTCCAAACCGACGCACGCAGTCAAACAAGTCGCAGACCAGCTGATGTCACCAGTGCCAGTTCCAGCCCCACAATTGGCTCTTGTCTAATTGCAGATGAGAACCTGGCTGCTCCCCCTCCCTCCTCCCTGCCAGAGCCATCCCCAGATCGGTGTCTCAGCAGCACATCTCAGCCCAACAGAAGTGAGTGGGCTGGGAGGAACACGCTCTCCTCTGCAGGATGCATTATTCCTCAAAACCTCCCTTAAGCTGCTGGATTCAATGTGCAGCAGCACTGTTCTCAGGTGCCTTGGGATTCTGGGAGCTGGCAGCAAAGGGTTTTTAGGATTTTTAAACACAGTGTGAAATCAAAGGTCCTCAGCTGTCCTGGGAGGCTGCAGCCAGACTCCAAAAAGGAGTAACAGAACCCATTCAAGGGGAACTACCTAAAGAGTTGGCATATTTGGGATTGCCAAAGGTTTTGATGTACTTGATCAAATTCTAAATGAGGCTTCTCCAAGCAGCTCCACATCTGAGCATAAACAGCAGCACAACTTCCATGCCTTCCATACCTTTGTGAATTTTGGATCTGGAGGCAGGGCATTTCACCTAGAGAAAAAAGGGACACATTCAGCATGGGAGCAGCACAAGCAGAGCTGCAGTTATGGGATCTGCTGATCCCAGAGCAGCAGCAGCCTCACCCACCACTTCAAAGCTCCTGTACCACCTGCAGCACCTCCCCTCATTCTGTCTCCCAAATTACCCAGGGTTAGTTGAAATACAACATAAAGGCTGCCATGCCCTGTCCTTACATCCCACCTTCCCTCTGACCTCTCCAATGCATTAACCAATCCTTGGGTGAGCCAGTGTACCAGCCACATCATCATCATCATCCTCATCATCCTCATCATCCTCATCATCATCTCACTTCGATTTGCTTGTGTGTGTGGTTTTTGCTTTCCCTACTAAATCACCTTTATCTCAATTCATGAGCTTTCCCACTTTTTCTCTCCCAGCCCTCTCCCCATCCCAGGGGGATCCCAGAGGGTGGCTGTGTGGGGCCGAGTTGCCAGCTGGGGTTAAACCACAACCCTGAGGGTCAAAGTCAGTATTAGCTGTGCTATGAATGCTGATATTTAGCAACAGCTGCCTCATTCTCACCTGGATTTACTCCCAACTTTATCAAAATAAAAAATTATTTGATTTTTTTCATCTTCATCACTAACACAAGCACCAGAGTGGATCCAGCATCCCCCTGACTGGCCCACTGGCACTGAAGCTGCTACAAGGTTTTGTTCAAACCCTGAACTGCTGAAATTGGCTGCAGGTAAGTTGTTACCTCTGTCTTCTGGCACTGCTTCCTTGCTCCCGAGATGGCTCGCAGCAGCTGCTGGGCATAGGACAACATTTCTGTGCAAGTGGGATGTCAAAGAGCCAAAGCTGAGCCAGGGAAGGGAGCTGTTCCCCTCAGGCTGCAGCCCACCCGCCATGGCACTGGGAAAAGCTGGAGCCTGCAGCTCCTGGCAGAGCATCTCCCTCAGGGAACAGTCCAAGATGAAGCCAAGAGAACATTTTGAGGGACATTTTGTTTGCTCTCTAGCAGAGCTGGAGGCTGCTGGGGCTCTGCAGGAAGGAGACACTGGCAGGAGCTGTGCAGCACACAGAGCAGAGCCCAAGGTCTGGCAGCCCCAGAGGCTGAGCAGAGCCCAGGAACATGAACCAGACAGGCTCAGCCACAGCTGTATGTCACTGTCATCAGACACAGGAACCTTTTACTCCAGACCTATTATTAGTATCAGAATTCCACCATCTGCCTTTCCCATCACCCCCTCCCCATCCATCATGAGGACAGGAGGTGCCTTCCAGAACAGGTCCTCAAACACCAGCACTTCCTTAATTAGGACCAAATCCTGCCCTTATATCATGATTGTACTTCCAGGTTAATTAGTAAAAACAGTCTTTTTGGAACAAATTGATGTACTGACCAAGATATTGACATTTCCTAATGTTCCACCTTCAGTAGATAACAATGCACCCTGTGTTTGCTGTTGCAAATGTGACAGTGGCACACTCTGTACACACAAATCTGGTGTCTGAGGGCAGACCTGGCCTTGGCCAGGATGGCATCACTCCAGGATATTTGCTTGCGATTTCTTCCTTCTGTTCTACTCTTCTTACATCACTTCTGCTCCACCTGTCTCCAAAATCCCTCATTACCAGCAGCCTCTTGCACCCCACAGTGAAGGATACCATCCACGTGCAGGATCTGGACTCCCCACAGGCGAGCGTTGGCGAGGATGCTGCTGCCACTGCAGGTGTCCTGTACAGAGAGGTTTGGCAAAGCCCAGCTCAAAGCACAGCCACGTGCAGCTCTAAACTGAGCTCAGAGCCCTTCCTGCTGCCCAACTGACAGAGTGTGGCTGTTACTGAAATCAGGGCACAGCAGTAAAGGATGGAGCTCATGCTTTATCCATCCCAAATTAACAGCAGCATCTTGGGCAGATGTTTAATCCCTGCTACAGTGTGAGCCTCTAAGTGGGCACTGAGATTTATCTGGCCACTTGTGACTGCAGGGGAGCCTTTTGCCCCAGCTACATTGCTTTAGATCTTCTTAGGCTAAAAATTCATCTAACAACAGGCCTTGTGTTAGTAATTCTCTGGTGTTGAGCACCCAGATGGCTGGGACAGGCCTCAGAGGTACAACACTGGATGACGGCTCCAGAAACAGCAGTGACCAGGAGCACTACACAACCTTCTGCAGGCCACAAGCAAATGCTTTGTGCCTTTCCCAGCCCCAGGATCTGCTCTGTCAGCAGGGCAAGGGCTCTGCAGGAAGGCTGGCACTGGTTCTGCTCTGCTCAGCAGAGCTCTGAGCACACCCGGCCCCAGCAGAGCCCATCCAAGGCTGCTCACCTGGTTCTTCATGGCCTTGTTCAGCAGCTCCTTCCCCCGGCTCAGCAGTGCCTGTGGAGAGAGGAGACACAAACAGGTCACGGCAAAGAGCTGGAGAGCAACAATCCCCGGGGATCCCCAAAGAGCCAGAGAGCAACAATCCCTGGGGATCCCCAAAGAGCTGGAGAGCAACAATCCCTGGGGATCCCCAAAGAGCTGGAGAGCAACAATCCCTGGGGATCCCCAAAGAGCCAGAGAGCAACAATCCCTGGGGATCCCCAAAGAGCCAGAGAGCAACAATCCCTGGGGATCCCCACACTCTGCTGGGCTCATCTCTGCCAGTGCAGAGAGCCTTTCAGAGAATGCAAACTGCAGAGAGGACCACTCAACTGCACCACCAGCACCAGCCAAGGCTTGGAATTATCGACCAGCAGGGAAATGAAGGCTCCAGAGGGAGCCAGGAGGGAGCACCAATTTAGCTTGGAAAGCCTGCTGCATCATGGAACTGTTCAGGCTGGAAAAGCTCTGTAAGGTCATCAAGTCCAACTCCTCCCCAGCACAGGCAAGGTCACCACTGACTCGTGTCCCCAGGTGCCACATCCACAGAGTTTTTAAATCCCTGAAGGGATGGGGACTCCACCACTGCCCTGGGCAGCTGTGCCAGGGTTGGATGACCCCTTCCATGAAGGAGTCTTCCCTAACATCCGATCTAAGCCTGCCCAGCACAACTTGAGGCTGTTTCCTCTTGTCCTGTCACTTGTTACCCAGGAGAAGTGACCAAGCCCCATCTGGCTACAACCTCCTATCAGGGAGCTGTAGACAGATCAGGTCCCCCTGAGCCTCCTGTTCTCCAGGCATCTCAACATGTTGGCCAGGGTTAGGAACATCCTGGGAACTGAGCCAACAGTCTCAGCAGATTGGTTCAGCTCTTTGTAAGACAAGGGACAGTGCTGGGAGCCAGGACAGGGGACAACTGGGAGAAACCTCTGCAGCTCTGGTTTCCCACTGCAGGTGGTTCAGCTCCAGCTGGCAGAGATTCCCCAGGCCTGGACTGGGGCAGCTGCCTTGCCCCAGTCACAGCTTCCAGCAGACACCACATTCAAGGTGGGAGGTTGGAATTTGGCCAGGAGCATTTGTGAGCAGAAAGCCCAGCTCCAACAGGCAAATGGGACCAGGAGAAGCCCCTTGTGCAGGAGGCCCTCATGGATCTCCTCCCAGGGTACAGGGGCCTTGCCCTGTGTCTGTGAGTACCCAGAGTCTGCAATGGTTTGCCCTGTCTATATTTCTCTGGCTTTTCTCACCACACCTCTGCCTGTTCCCTCAGGAAGCCAGCCAAGGCCTCCACATCCCTCCACATCCCCTGCCATTCCAGATTTCCTTGATTACAGCCCAAAGCCGTGACATGCACGTCTGAGCAGACAATGATGGCAGACACAAAGAGCCAGAGTATCAATAAGGACAGCTAGAGAAACAGGAACAGAGCAGGGAAAAAACCACACAGAATATTTGCTCAGAGCAGGAACACTTCACCTTCCAAACCTGGCCCCAGATTCTGCCCTCCAGCCCCCTTGGACAAAACCTCTGCAGCTCTTACAGTGTATGGTGGCTTCTGGCGAGCTCTGGCTGGGGTTCCTTTGGGGACAGCAGGCACGGAGCTCGTGGGTTTTGTGCCTTCTGCAGCTGGGCTGCTCTGCTTCTCCTCCCGAGCCCTGGCCTGGCCCCGCTTGGCCTCTCTGTTGCTGGACACCACACAGGTGACTTCTTTGCTGAGGAAGCTTTCAGTCACCTGCAGAGAGAGAGAACAGAGCAGCTCTGCAAGTGCCTGACCCTGAGCTGACACAGCCCTGCTGAACAAAGCTGCTGCCCCTGGCTCAACCCCCACACAGCAGGGGCTGCTGGCAGCAATCACATTCCTTCTTTCATTCCATACTGACCAGGAGATCCTGTGATGCCCTAGAGATTCACTGCCAATAGTCACCAGAAATTCAGATCCAGACATCCAGGACTGTCACCAGCACCTACTCCTCACACAGTGCTTTCAAAAAAACCCCAACATTTGAGGAAAATGACCTGGACATCATGGATCACACCAGAGGAGCTCTGTCCTCAGGAGAGCATAACCAGTTTTAGAAAAATAAAGGAGAAAGTGAACAACTGGGCAAGCAGGTCCACAGACAACGAGGCAGGAGGGAGCCAGAGAGATGAAACACACAGACACACCTGTGCACAGCACGGAGGTGGAAACCCAAAAGTTGGGACACTAATGGTATTGTAAGCCAATAATGACTTGGTTTCTCAGAATCCGTGCAGGAGGCAGCGAGTCACAGGGCCCAGGTGTGAAGCCTTCAGGAAGATAAAGATAAATCTGGGCAGCCCAAAATCACAGCTGCTGAACAAGCTGGTTCTGCTCCATTGCAGAACCCCTGTGGGGGGAGATTCCCAAACCACCAAGTGGGTGTGAAGTGCCACAAGGGTCACTGCAGGCTGTGCTGCAGGCACAGAAGAGAGGAAATCACAACCTCCCCATCCAAATAACACTCTGGAGTGTCACCAGGCCCATGCCAAGTTCAAGGTGCCCCATGCAAGCCCAAGGTCACAGGATGTCCTGAGCTACACACAGAACCTGGGCTCAGATATTGCTGCCTCACAGACAGCGGCTGTGGGGCATCCCCACAGAATCCAGAGGAATGAGAGCTCCACTGCCAGAGGACCTCATTTCAGAGAGGGAGGGCCAGGATGGTGTGATAGGAGCCAGAAGGATGGTCCAAGTCTAAAATGGTTTCCAAGTAACAGAGCAGCTGTGTAGAGAAGTAGCTGTCTGCTGGGAGCACGGGGTTCTCAGACTTGAGGATGCCCAGCTGGGAAAGAGACGTCTCAGGAGTGGGTGGCACATCTGGGGGAGGGCAGAGAGAAACCAGCAAGTTCAGGACAAAGGTGCAATTCACGAAGGGGAAAACAGTGCAAAAAGGGGAAGAAGGGGAAAATGTGTGTGTGCAGCCAACACCTGCTCAGGGCTGAAGGGACACAGCACCAGCAAGAATGCAGAGATTTTACACCAGTGTGTACGGGAAACAGAAGAACAGAAACTTCCACAAACACTGAAGGATTTGATCTACAGCCTTAGAAGAAGCTTAGATTAATATAAAAATACAATACACAGACATTAAGCAGAAAAATCATAAACTTCTGTTGCTATAGTTGTAAGTAAGATTATGTCTTAAGTAAGTGATAAACTATATTAATAAGATCGTGAAAAGTTTATAATGTAGAGGTGTAGTTGTATAGAACAAGCTGAGTTTAGAAGTTATAATAAAAGCATATGTGTACATGTAAAACAGAAGCCCATTAGACAAGAGTATACACAGTACAACAAAATTAAGTAAAGATAATAAATCAAAAAAGCAAAATAAACATTGTAACATCTGTCTATTAGTTAAAAACATTATATATTGTCTTGTAACAAAAACTTATAACTACTCTTGAACTATAACCAACAACTTACTTCTTTAAAATCTCACAACCTCTACAACTAATATTTATCTAAACAATAAATCATTCTTAACCCCAAAATAATCCCATTCCTTCATTACTAACAGCAACAATAGTAAGTGTGTACGTTGTAGGATTTAAGTTTTGAGGTTACATGAGATGATCACCTCAGAGGGATTAAAGAGCTTGAAAACAAATAGTAGCCACTGCTAGGACCAAGCTGTGCACAAGAGCAATAAGGAGGGTGAAAGATGAACAACAGGTACAACCCCATGTTCAGCTCCAGCTTGAGGGACTGGGGTGATGCTACTTTTTGAAGGGTTTTGGGACAGGAGATAAGGAATTGATGAGGAATATCAGCAGCAAGGAAGCCTGGAGGGCATGAAGGATGCCACAGGGATCCACCCAAAAAACAGCCTCCCAGGGAAAAGGGTCCAGATGGCTCTTCTGGGAAAATCCTGAGAAAAGCACACCACTCCATGATAAGAACCATGGTTGGCATTTCCCTACTTTACCATATGTTGAACTCCATTTGGAAGTCCCACAACTTCCCTGAAAAATTGAACTACCACAGGCTGTTGTCAGCGATGAGAGGGAACCACGCACCAGTTACACCTGGAAAATGTGCCAGGGAACCATTTATCACTGGCTGCTGGGGCACCCATCACCCCACAGCCAGTTCTCACCTCTGGGAGGTGCCCCTAGGAGCTGCAGGCAGTCCCCAGCCCTTGGGAAGCGCTCCCAGGACCAAGTGACCACCACTGGAAGCACTTCCAGGGCCAGGGAGCTGCTCCCCGCCCCGGGAGCTGCTCTCATGGTGGTCACCAGCACCGGCCGGACCAGGCAGCCAGGAACACCTGGAATGTTGGGAGGGAAAGAGGCCCTGTCCCCAGGAGAACAAAACCAGTTTTAGAAAAATAGAAAGAGAACAAGCAGCTCCACAGAGGAGGGAAGCAGAGATGAAACACATACACAAGTCCTTCCAGCACTGGTTGGACCTGGAACACCTGGAACGGTGGGAGGGAAAGGCCGGAACACCTGGAACGGTGGGAGGGAAAGGCCGGAACAGCGTTGGGAGGGAAGGACCAGCACACCGGGGATGTCGGGAGGGACGGGCCGGTCCCGAGCCCGGGGACCCCCGCGGGCCGGAGCGCGGGGACAGGGGCGAGCTCCAGCAGCCCCACAGGGCTCCGGCTGCGGGGGCAGCCGGGGAGGGAACCGGCCCACCGGAAAAACAAGAAAATTAGGAAACATTAAAAAAATGAGCAGAGCCAGAAAAGGGGCGAGGCCGCCCCAAGGCACCCCCCAGACCACCCGCACTGGCAGGGACCCCGCAGTCCCGGGTCACCCCGGATCCCGGCCCCTCACGGCCCCGGCCCGCGCTCACCCCGCCGAGCCGCCCGATGGCCTCCGCCAGGTCCCGGGCGCTGCGGCCGCTCGGCAGGTCCAGGTAGAAGGACTGTCCGCGGAGGGGCCGAGGGGAGGCCGTGCCGGCCATGGCCCTACCCGGCCCGGAGCCGCCGGGAGCCCGCCGCTCGTCCGTGTTTAAATTCCGCCGCCCGCCCCGCCCCGCACGGCGGCCGCGCAGGGACGCGCCGCTCCCCGCGAAGCCGCTCTCCGGGGGAAGGAGAGGCTGTGCCAGGGGCGCAGGTGGCGCGGGGCGTACACGGGGCACACCGAGCGCACCGAGCACACCGGGCCGCCCGCCCGGCCCCGCCGCTCCCGTCCGGGCACGGCCGCACCAACCCCGACCGCGCTCCCTCCGCTCCCGCCTGCGCCACAAGTTTGTCCCGCCGCGGCCGCCGTCCCCTCCCTCTGCAGGCCCAAGATGGCGGCGCCCGGCGGGGCGGGCGCGGCCCCGATGCCGATGGCGATCCCGATCCCGGCCCCCATCCTGCTCCCGGAGCCGCCGCCCTTCCCGGCATGGCTCGCAGCGCGGCTGGACGCGCTGGGGCTGGACCGCGCCGTGTACGGCGCCTATATCGAAGGGCTGCTGCGGGAGGAGGAGAGCGACGAGGAGCGGCTGGAGGCGCTGCGGGCCGTCCTGGCCGCCTGCCTGG
>JAYDZK010000112.1:3400742-3419599 GCA_034509185.1 Euphonia xanthogaster | reverse complement strand
GCACGTGGCTGGGAGCAGTTCTTGGAAAGTGGTGCCTTTTTATTTTTTTTTTTTTTGTTTTTGTTTTGTTTTGTTACATAGCAGAACAGAATCTCTGAGCAGCTCCTGGACTCAGCGTGCCCTGTGCTTGTGGTATCAGTGTCCCAGTCAGTGCTTGTGGCCAGTGTCTGTACCAAAGAAGGGTGAAGTGATTATGTCTGTCTTGTTAAATTGATCCATTTTTACTTCTGACCACCTGGGAGCAGAGCATGGTGTAGGAGCAGCCTCTGCACTGGCTGTGGTTTGAGCTAAGCCTGTCCTGCCACGAGCCAGGACACGCTGCCCCGGGGCACACATGAATTCATTGACACAAGCCTTGAAAATGTCTTTGCAAATCCCTGTTTGCACTGCTGAGGCCAACACTCCAGCCCTGCTCAGGCTGGGGAGCAGGACTGGAGCTGAGCTGGGCATGGGGCAGTGCTGGGCTGCAGCAGAGGAGTGGGATGTGTGAAACAGAGCTGAGCTGCAGTGATGTGACTGCATCACCTGTGGCCTGTGAGTGAGGGAAACACCACCCAGGCAGGAGCATTGGCCTCAGCAGCAGCAAACCACACTCCTCACACAGGTTTAGGACTCCAGAGAGTGGAAAATGGTGCTCCCTGATGCTCTGTGGGGTGAACATGGACTGTTACTTCCACAGCTGTTGCCAGGGTGAAGCTCTGAAGCTGGTTTGGCACAAGCAGGGTGAGCCAGGGGTGCACTGGGGTCAGTGCCCATTGGGCACAGCTGCCATCAGGAACTGCAGTGCTCCTCCTGAATGCTCCTCCTCCCCCCAGAGGGCTCGTCCCTGCTGCTCCAGCCTTTTTTGTGATGGTGTTGCCTGCTGGGGAAGGAGAACACTAATCCTGTGAAGGGAGGGGGAAGGAGGGGCTGTGGGAGGAATGGGTGTGCCTGGGCTCTGTGCTGCAGCATGCTCCAGGTGAGGTGAGCTGTGCTGAGCTCCCGTGCTCCTGCACTGCCAGGGTGCCCAGCGCCGCTTTCAGCACCGCTCGGACTCCAGGGCCGGGCCTCCCCCTCCAGCTGCTGTGTGTGTGTGGCTCCAGCTGCTTTATCTTTGGACTTGAATAATAAATCTTGATTGGCCAAAAAGTCGGTTCCTCTGAGTGATGTTGCCATTCATGATGGCAGTGCCAGTGCTGTGTCCTGTGTCCTTGCTGGCCCCTTGCCCAGCAGCAGCATTTCTGAAGGCTTGCCTGCTGCTGCCCTGGTGCAGATGCAGCTTCATTCATGCCTTGTTTCTCAGGGCTGTTGTGCCCTCTTTCCTGGGAGCTGACCCAGCTGTGCTGCTCCCCAGGACTCTCTTCCCAGCCTGGCCTGGTGCACTGTGCAGGTTCCTGGTTGGTATTTCAGGTGGCTCAGGCAGCTGCCAGGGCGTGGGACTGCGGTGGAACAGGGCAGGGGGCAGCTCTTGAGGGAGGGGGTGTCACTCAGCCCCAGCTCCACGGGCCAGCTCTCACATCCTCATGCTCTGGAGCCCCGTGCACCAGCCCTGGGCTGAGGCTGGGTGAGGTACTGGCTCTGCCCGAGGCAGCCCTGGCCACCTGCAGGGCTCAGGAGGCCGGCAGCACAGGTGAGCTCACCTCCTGCTGGCATCCCACTTGCCCTGGCAGCAGCTGCTGCCCATCCTTGTCAGTTGAAGTGGCTTTTCCCAGAGCTCTGTGACCTGGCACTGAACTGCCCAGCCCTTGGCTTCCAAGGAAATTGCAAGCTGAGGGCTGGAGCTGCCTACCTGCACGGGCATGGCCCACCTGAGCCTGTCATGGCCTCCTGAGACCTTTGGTTGTGAGGGTCCAGGGAAGGGCAGTGTTCACCTCTTCAGGGGAGGAGGCCCTGAGCCTGTTCTGCCCACTGCTGTGCTCCAGAGCCTGTCCAGGAACAACAGGCTACACCATTCTGTGTGTGCACATCCATGGGAGTCTGCATGGATGCAAGAAGGGCACAGTCACACGGTGGGAACTGGCTCCCACAGCCCTGCAGATCCCTCTGCCCCCTGCACTCCCAGCCAGGCACAGGGCTGGCCCGGGCTGTTGTCTCTGGCTAAACCAAGGCCCTGTGAGGGACAGGGATCAGGAGCAAGGGCAAGTCCAGCCCTTTGTCTTCCAGCAGCTGTCCTGGGGCAGAGTGGAACCGTGGCCAGGAGCAGCACCAGTGGTGTTGGAAACCCTCAGTGACATTGGAAACTCAAAGTGAGCTAATGCTTCCCAGCCCATGAGGCTGCAGGGCTGCCCCTTCTGCCCACCCCATGGTCCTGCCCCTGCCCCCCAGGACTGTGGGCCCACCCCTTCCCATGCCAGCAGTTTGTGCCATGGATCAGGTGCCCAGACAGGCAGCAACTCAGCTTCTGGAGCTCCAACCACTGCTGCTCCATTCAGGACAGTCAGCAGTGCACAGCTGGCACAGACAGCAGGGAGTTATTTATAGAGCAGGAATACTCTGGACTCACCCCTAAGATTCCCAGTGCAATGACAGAATTGCTGCATCAGCCTTCCCTGGCAGCGCAGAGCTTGGAGCTGAGACATTTGCAGGGAAGAAGCATTCCCTACTCTGGCTCCCTTGGCATGTCTGATGTTATGGCCATGGCTGTCTCCAGAGAGGCATTTCAGCCTCCCCTCTGCTTTATCCTGAACACAGTTCCATAACAGCCTCGATGCTTCCCCCTGGTACCGGTTCAGGCCCGAGGAGCCCGCCCTGGAAACACACTTGGAGAACAGAAGCTCTTCAACAAAAATGAATTTATTTCTTATTGACAACTCCAGTCAGCACAGTCAGTTTTGCTTTAACATCAGCACAGCCTGGGTCAAACGAACAACCCCCAGTGCAGTGGCTGTTCGGAGGCTGTGCTTGTTCTGCCCCTCCCACCCGGCGGCACTCCTGTCGTTGCCTTGATCACACCCCACTTTCTGCTGAGCCTTTCTCAGTCGTTTCTGCACATCATCTAATGCCCATTTATCTAATGCCATCACACCTTCTGCATATCAGCATTCCCAGCAGCAGGAAGGACAGAGCCATGTGGGTACCAGGGTGTGCAGGCATGGTCAGCTCAGTAACTTTAGCCCACTGTTAGAGTGGGTTTCCCAGGGCCACTCTGTCCCGAGCACCAGCATTGGGTGCTGGTGAATCCATCACTTCTGCTCCTCAAGACTGAGAGCTGCAAGCAAACACCAGTGCTGGGAGCTGCCCAAATGCAGAAGGGAACTAAGAAGTCTAGAAGTTGACAATCAAATTTCAAACCAAACTAGTAACTTTAAGAAAATCCAAATTTCAGAACTTGGCACGACCTTTTCTGAAGTTAAATTAAAAACAACGCTCATTATTGAAGCTCCTTCACAGCTCTGCAGGACAATCCTGTCCGCCTGTCGTAGTTTGATTATGCTTAAATACTTTACAACAGTAGTTCATTTGTTCCCAAGAGCATTCCAAATACCTGAACACATTCACTGAATTCATGGTTTCACATAGCAGTTATGCTCTACTGGTAATTTAGTGGCACCTGGTGCATATTGCCTTTCCCAAACGTAGACTTTAAAATCTCAAACTCATAAATATTTGTATTTTAAATATCTAGTTTTACATGAATATTGGGTATTTCTAGCCTTTTTTCTTTCTGTTTCCAGGTTTTAGTTCAATAAGGAAACCATTTTGCATCACAATCTGCTCTGACACCAACCTCACACCCTGCCACACCACAGTCTTTAAGAATCATTATTTAAAAACCTATTTCCTAAAGCAAAACTAAAAGGAGTTATGGGGAGAGTTGTACACCAGGCATCACCCACAGGAGTTAAATAATATCTTGGCTGTTAATGAATTAGTCTGATTATTTTAAGTTAACATTCACCAGTTTGGCTTTACAACATTCTGACCCTGCCCATCACGTTAACAGCTTAACCTGAGAGCCCTTAAGGCAAATCTCACTTCTCATCAAGATATAGCTTTAAATATGAACTTTAGCAGTTGAAACTTTGAAGCAACTAAAAAGAACCAAAAATTACGAGGAATTCATGTCTCCTCTCTCATACACACTGCGGAGCGGCTCCGTGCACGGCCCCGGGGCTCCCTCTGCCCCCCCTTCCCTGGGCCCTCGCGGGGCCGGGGCCGCGGCCGCAGCCGGGGGGGTCTCGGCTCGTTTCTCCTCGGGCGCCGCCCCCTCCTGCGGAAGTCTCTCCCGAGCCCGTTTGCCAGTGGAGGGTTTGGGCAGGGTCATCTGGAAGGCGCACCACAGCACGGTGCGGACCTTGCGCGTGGCCAGGCACAGGGCTCGGAGCGCCGCGGCCAGAGCCAGCACCACTGCGGAGGGAGGAGAAGAGGGCTCCCCTTAGTCCCGGAGCACTGCTGCGGCTGCCCTCGGCCCACACCTCCTCTGTCCCTTTACAGGTTTATAAAAGCTGGACCGGAATTTCTCTGCCCTCCCTCAGCGAGGCAGTGTGCGGTTTGTAGGTTCTGAGTTTGTTACAGAACCTGCCTGCTGCAGCTGCACCCCGGGGTGCTCCATGTACACACACACTAATGGCACCCGGGCCCTCCCCTTCTGGTCACAGCAGGGTCCTTCACCGGTCCTGCCAAGAAATCCTTACCAAGGGTGAAGGGACAGCTGGTTTGGGGCACGCAGCTCATGTTCTGTGAATGGGTCTTGAACCATGGAACTGTAAAGGGTGACCTGGGCTGTGGCCCCGTTGTTCTGGCACAGGCTGCCCAGAGCAGCTGGGGCTGCCCACCCCTGGAAGCGTCCAAGGCCACGTTGGACAGGGCTTGGGGCACCCTGGGATAGTGGAAAGTGTCCCTGCCCATGGCAGAGGTGGAACTGGATGAGCTTTAAGGACCCTTCCCACCCAAGCCATCCTGTGATTCTGTAATAAATGCTAAATATTGGATCAGATGGAATAGAAAGGTGCTGTGGAAACAGGGCTGGGCAAGACCTGCTCCCAAACAAACCAGAACAGCTTCAGGCCTTCCCTCAAGGTTTTGCCTGACAGAACAAATACAGTTACTGCATCCAATAATTTACTGGTCAAAAAAATCCTCCCCAACTGCCCCTCCAGGTTCAACACCCCAAGACAGTGGTGGGAGGCAGAGGACCAAGCACCACCCCTCCAGGTAAGTAATAAGACCCCACTGTGCTGAGCCTCCTCTCCTCTCCCAGCAGCTGCACCAAGAACCTGGATCTCCAGGTCTGACAACTCCTTCCCAGACTACTCTGTTCCAAAGACAATTATTTTCATGGGCTTCAACACCCAAAAACCCCCTTCACCTTAACAAGTCCCATAATCTTCAATGAAGGTAAAGAGAAACAAGAATGATGGGGAACAGGTGAAAAGAAAGAATGCTGCAGTGTATCTTCTGAGGTAAACTTCAGCATTACAGAACTGCATGATGGGACAACCCAAAGAAGGAAAAGAATCCCTGTAATTCAGATGTAGGAAGAATAGCAGAAGGGATCAGAAGATTCAGAAACAGCTTCTGACACAAGGTAGGAGGTCAGAGTGTCACAGGGAGCAGGAATTTACCCTGACTCCATCTCAGAGACAAGGGAACCTGCCACTCTGCCTGTGCCCTGGTGAAAGATTAGGCTGAGTATTTGGCTTATCTGGGACACCATTAAGAATGAAAACATTCTGCCCATTGTATTTTTGTACATCCATCCAAAATATGATTTGTAATTATGCCAGTCTAAGACAGAAGATGCTTGAAGAGGAAATCCATTTGTAACCTAAGGCCATCTTGGTCACTTTGGGCAGATTCAGCATGGAGATACCAAGGAAGTTCTAGACAAAGACAGAGCTGGAGTGTACATAGGAAGAGGAATATGAGGGACAGGCAGAAGCAAGAGGCAATAGCTTAGTAACACCTCCAGTCCCTGAATGTGTTATCAAAAAACCCCACTAATTTTTATTCCTGGCTAGTTTATTAATTGAATGACCACCTCCAAATTGATTTAACCTATTTTTCTCTAAAACCCAGTTTTAGTGTCTCCTCAAACACTCACCCAACCCCCCCCCATTCTGCCTTTGACAAAACTCTAACACTGAAAAGTAAGTTAAAACTTGAATTACAACCCCCTCACTTATTTTTGCAAGATGTTCAACATCCCAGCTACCTTATCAACACACACAAGCCCAGCTGTACCTCTCTCATCCTGGCACCTGGGAGGGCCGTGCCGCTGCCGGCTGGAAGCGCTGACAATTTCATCCTTCCTGCGAGCCTGCACCACGTGGATGGACTCCAGGTGCTTGTCCAGAGCCGTGGAGATGTTGGCGTGGAGCGGGGAGCTGCGCAGGCGCTCCATCTTCCCCAGCAAAGTCACAACCTGGTGAACAATGCACATCTTACAGGGGTTCACTCTGTACTCATCCACACTTCCAGGGAAATTAACTAACTAGGGAGAACAGGTTAATAATCATCATTACTTTTTTTTGAGAGCAGTTCATGAAGTTACAGCTGAAGCAGTTTTAAGTTCTTACCCAAGGTTTGTCAATCTCCAAACCCAAAGCTGTGATACAGCCAAGTGTGCAAAGGACAACAGCAAAGCTACAACAGCCCAGTAAGGACCCCCAGGTTTCTGGTTAATACCAGATCTGTACAGCTTTGAGACATCCCTGAACAAAAGGTGTTTTCAGAACAATTTTTTTGTTCTGAATTTGTTTTTGCATTTTCCTGAATTCAGAGCACTGGGGTCCTCCCTTCTCACAGCACTGCTGCAACTTCTGGGTGAAAACCCAGATGGGCCCTTGTGCTGTGCAGGGCAGCCTGGGCCAGCAGCAGTCACAGCTGCACCGGGAAAGGGAAAGCTGCTGTGGAACCATGTGTGGGCTGACTTTGGGATGAACACTCAACACAAAGGGAGCTGAGAACAAACATTCAGAAAGAATTCAGGTTTGTTTAGTCCACTGAAAATGTGCATCTTTGTTGTCTTATCTTACACCAGTCACATCACTTGTGGGTTTCCCTGTGGTGAGTGACTCCTCAGCCATGGTCACATAATGCTGAGAACCTGGTTACTGGTCTGCAGAAAAAGAGAAACTAAAAATCCCCAAATTGGGATGTCCCTCAATCCATGGCAACACTTAATGCCTTAAAGGAATGCATGTGACTGCCAACAAGATTTAACTGGATGCTCCGACTATGAAGAGTTTATCCCAGATTCAGCTAACTCAGCTTCCACTCAGACCTTTGTACCAGGGTTCCTCTCTGGCCATCACCAAGATTTCTGATGTTAGAGTCCAGCTTTAACAGCCCCGCTCTGCTGTTGAGCACCCTTAAAAGTACCTAACAAGGGTTTGAGGTGCTGTACCCTGAAGTTTGGTTCCTCAAATGGCTGGAGAGGCTTAAGCAGCGTTTTGGAGGCAGTTTTGAATTACCAGGATAAGGGCAGGCAAGCCTTCTAAACATGGAAACTAATGCTGTTCTTTTGGGATTCACAGAGCAGGAATTTTAGTACACTAAGCCCATCCATGTCCTTCAGTCCATCCCTCAGCTGGATGAGCAGCACCAGGCAGGTGCTGCAGGCAGTGAGCAGACACAGCTCCAAGGATTCTTTCTGCTGTGTGAGGCAGGCAGGACAGGCTGCTGCTCCCCACTGCTGCCCAGTGGCTGGCCCAGCACTGCTGCTGCCTCCAAACCCAGCATTTCCCAGAACCCTTCCCCTCACGGCCCCTGGCAGGGGGGACAGCTTGGTTTCTGCTTCTCCTTGCCTGCAGCACCAGCACCATGGCTCTGGTCTCTCGGCCTCAGGAGGGCCACAGCAGCCCCTCAGCATTCTGATGGCACAGTTTGTGCTCCCTCCTCCCCCAGCTGTCACCTCCCCACGGACCCTGGGGCTGTCAGCAGCACCGTGCTTTGCCCACAGAGCTCAGCAGATGCCAGACTTCCTTGCCCTACTGGGTCAAAGAGCAAACTGGTAACAGAAACTCGCTCAAGGTGCATCAAATAATCATTCTGCATTAAAATATGCCAGACTCTCAAGCAAATATGTATGTCAATATCTTCCAAACATGAACTAAACCTGGTTTTTCCCACAAAGACCTCCTCCACCACAGTGTCTCCAAACCCACAGTGAACATTTCCCTGCCAAGCTGCTCTGAATGCAGCACCCCTGAGAGCTGTGCACAGGCTCCAGGACTGGATGCTGCACCACGAGCACACTCCTGCAGCAGGAACCACATCCTCCTGACACATGGGGATGTAACTGTGAGCCTCAGCCCCTCTGTGGTTCCCTGGAAACGGCTCCCTGGAGCTGCAGAAGCTCTAACAGGGACTGCTGAAACGCTATTCCCTGCACAGCAATGAAGAACAAAGCTATTTTGGGAAAAGCTGCTCTGATCATCTTACCTATCTCACACTGTACTCTAAGTTCTGTGGGATAAGTTCAATAGATTTTTTTAGTCCTACAACTCACTCTGGCTTGTTCCCGTAGCTGATCCACAATTAAGCGATCAACCCTTGATGGATTTGATGTCAGCCTTGGAATTGGAATGTTGTTAGTACTGGAAACCTTCTTCCCTTGGAAATTCTTAGCAAGAGCTGATTCAGTCTGCAGGAAAACAAAAGAACAACTCCCTCAGAATGTACATGCAGAGGGTGCTTCATTACAGAAACAAGAAAAAATATCAGGTTCAATTTCTTCCCATCGGGGTTTTGGAGATTTTTAAAGGAGACAATGAGGATTCAGGCATTTGGGATTTAACCCTCTGGTGAGACAATCACCTGCTTTAAGTGAACAACTGCTTTACTCAAAGCAGTTCAACTAAAGCAATCGTGCCAACACACCGTGTTCCAGCAGTGCTATGTCTGCTCACTCTGACTACAGCCTGTACTGGTTTTGCCTGGAAATAAAATGGAGGCAAGTCAGAATTACAGGGAAAAAAATGACCAAACAGATGTGGATCTCACACATAAAATTAAAATAAAACTGTTTCAGTCAGCAATTAACCTAATTTTTGTACAGATTAAACTATAGAAAGATTTTTTCCCAAGCACCCTGGTCCAGTGGAAGGTGTTCTATGGCAGGTGGGTGGAGCTGGATGGTCTTTAAGGTCCCTTCCAAACCAAACCACTCCAGGATTCTATATTTTATTAAGCCATCAGAAAACTATTTTGAAAACTATTTGCAATATTCCAAGTTTCCATCTCTTTCATCCCCTTATTATGTCACTCTAAAACACCCATAACAACATAGAATTAGCTAAAACTGATTTAAAACTGCAATTCTTGGATGGTTTCATAAGTGGTCCACTACCAACAAGAGCATGGAGTGCCAAGACAAGGGGGAATGGCTTCACACAGAGAGAGCAGCTTTAGACTAGACATTAGAAATAAATTGTTCCCTGAGAGGGCAGAGAGGCCCTGGCACAAGTTTACCAGAGAAGCTGTGGCTGCCCCATTCCTGGCAGTGCCCAAGGCCAGGCTGGATGGAGTTTGGAGCAGCCTGGGACAGTGGAAGGTGTTCCTGCCCATGGCAGGGGGTGGGACTGAGGGAGCTTTAAGGTCCCTCCCAACCCAAACCATTCTGGGATTCTGTGATAAAGCTGAATTTCTCCCACCATGACTCCTGGCCAGCTTTTTCTCTCTTGCACTTTCCATGCACCCCAGACACCACCTCCTCTCCTTAAGCTGGGCTCACTCTTCCTCTATACAAAGCAACTACTGGCTTTTGTCAGGAACCACCACCAAAAAAATCCCCACATTACATCTTCTTGGAATTGGTTTCTTTGTAGGGACTGGCACACGAGAACTCCCAAAGGCCCCACTATTGCCAGGTGACATTTGGCCCAGCTTCCCCCACACACAACCCCAGGTAGTGAAATCCAAACCCCATCTCAGCTGGTGAAATGACCAAAAAATGCAACTGCTTTTAGTAGGGCTCCACACAGCACTACCTGAGCCTTTCACTGAAGGGGTTTTACTTAAATGACCCTTCCCTCAGCCTCTGTTTCTGGGGGTAAAAAACCCCAAGAATCCCTTCAAATACACCTTAGGTTTAAACCTTCAGGGAAACAGGAGCTAGGAATTCAATATAGCTTCTAAAAATGGAATTGAAAGAACTGAAGTTTAGTTTCAATTCAAAACATATTTACTGGATTTGCTTTCAAAGTTCCAGAGGCACTGTGTTTATTGTATTAATAAAAAAGGTACAGCAGATCTTTGTTCCTCATGAACACGCTTTCCTCAGCCCTGGGACTGGAAGAACCCCTGAATTCCTGCTTTTAGTGCAATGTTCCATACAACATTAGCTATGCTTCCAGCCAGGCTACAAATCTCCACACCTTTCACTTTCTGTCCTAAAGCAAACTTGTAACTTTGAAGTCCCATCAAGCATTTCAACTCCTAGCAGCAGAACTACCCATGATCTGTGACTGCACTGAGCAGGATATTTTTCTAATTTGGTTTTCTTACCTTCTTCCTTTCTTTCTCCAAAGCTCTCCACTGCTCATAACACTCTTCCAGTCTCACATGCAGCTCGCTGGCGGGCCCACTGCGACTTTTAACTTGCTTTTGAAATCCAAATGCTGACACAAAACCAGAAAGGGCACTGTCACCATACATCTTCTCCGTGAAGCAGGGGTAGAGGCGTTTGAGATCGTCCTGGGAGAACAAGGTCTGAGGCTCCACCAGAGGCACCACGGAGCGGCCCAAGAGGTGAGCAGGTCTCACGGGGAAGGTGCTGGGGCCCAGCTGCCGGTTCCGCCTGAAGTCACCCACCACGCAGTTGGGAATGCCTGGAGGCTGCAGGCAGCTCCCAGCACCAATGGCACTGGTGTCCCCATTTCCTGCCCCAAGATGCAGCTGCCCCTGAGACTCCAGTAAGTCCTGGTACATGTCCTGAAACGCCCCATCCGCCTGGTTCTGCCCTTCAGGATCACAGTGCTCGCTCTGTGGCTTCAGCTGGAAACGCTGTTTGTTCAGATTGTCAATGATCCCCAACTGCTGAGCCAAGTAACTGTCACAGAATCCATTGGGCTGCTTCAACTTCTTCTCACTGAGGTACTCGATGAGGTTCTCTTCCCCACCCCTAACCAGGGCTTCCATGCACGCAGCTGCCCGAGCTCGCTCTGCAGTGCTGTAGCCGAAGTCAAGGCTGGAGAGGAATGGGTTGTCTTGACAGTACTTGTGAAGTAAATTACTGTTTAAAGGCAAATTTGAAGATGGCAACTGAAAAACATCATTAGAATGACGAGAGCTTTTTGGAAATGCAGGTGACTGATTATTCAGTTTCAACAAAGGACTTGGATTCTGGAAGGGGCCAGAGGCCGTGGGTTTGGTTTGGATGTTCATCCACCCTGGCCTGGCGCTAGAGCCTGCTGAGGGGACTGCTGCACTGGGCAACAGTGGCAGTGATTTATAGAATTCAGGATTCTGAATATCGGCCTTGGAAAACTGCTGCTTTTCCACACCATTATTTCCTGGACAAGCTGCAAAAGATTTTAGTCCATATTCAAATTTTTGCCCAAAATCAGTGCTGAAGGAAGATTCGCTTGCAAATTGTTTTTCTGATACAAGTCCTACAGACCTGGGAAATGTAAAGTCGTGCTGATCTGAAATTGTATCTTCAAATTTTTTCTGAGTTCCTGATTTAACTTGAAATAATTTAGCGTAGGGCTCTGCATCCAGAGATGGTGCCTCAGGGGCTCCATTTACCAGCTTTCTATTTTCTTGGAGGCTACAACTGGTGCCCTTGTTGGGCTTCACTTTACCAGCATGAGAATACTCAGTGTATCTGGTAAAATCCGTGTTCTCATTGTATCTGTGACTCTGTGGAAGGAATGTTTCTGCCCGCTTTGGGTGCACCTGTGCATCTGCTCCTTTGGGACACACCTTCTCCCTTCCATAAGAATAAGCATCGGCTCCCGAGTCTTTGATTGCTTCTGAGTACCCAGCCTGGGCTGCAAAGGTGTTTTTCAGGTAGGGGTAGTTCTGATAGACAGGTGCTGTCTTCACACTCTCATTAGCCTGCAAGTTGCAGCCATTGGCACGATCACTCCTGGCAGAGTACAAGCTCTGCTCTTCCAGGTCCACGCCGGCAAAGCCGCGGTAACAATCGTCTGCCTTCTGCTGTGCCACCAGGGGGGGACTCTGCAGGAACTGCTTGTCAGCAGCAGGGAGGGACTCACTGCCATAGAAACCCTGCTGGGGCACTGCTCCAACAACTGCCCTCCTGGCTTCTGGCAACAGGTCATGGTGCTCCATTCTGCTCGTGCTCACTGGCCACACTGACTTCAGGGTGGGAGGGCAACTCCTTGAAAAACAAGAAACACATGGTTGGACACTGATCTGTGCTGCTGCTCTTCATTCCCAAACACAAAACAAGGTTTAAGAAATGAATTATTCCCAAATCATTCCTCTCAAATGATTCCAAGATGTCTGACTACAACTTCTACCCAGTCCTGTCATCCTCAGTGTCCTATACCGAGCTGAGAAAACTGATTCTGCCTTGTCTAAAGGCACCACCACAGCTCAGGAGCTGTAGACAGGCCTTCAAGCTGCAAGGATGTGTACACATCAAACCCTGGTCTGTCAGTCCTGTCCATCATCACCAAAATACTCCTGGTTCAGCACCAATTCAGGCACCTAGACTGCCCTCAGTCTTCCAATGCCATGTCCCAGCACTCCAGAGAAAAAGCTTCTCTCTCCCCTCACTTGTGCATTGCTTCCTGCAGGTAAAGCCTGCAGCACCCCAGCAGCATCCCAGCACACCTCACTTCTTTCCACTAACCAGCATGAATGAACACAGGACCACCAACTGTACACAGACTACGTAAAGGGGAAATGTTCCTGGAAGCCATTGCAGGCCAGATCTGGGAGTACTGAACCAGCCCTGCCTGTCCATAGCCAAGGAATTAATGAGTTGTCTCATGATATCAAGACTGACTCTGAAGTTTTCCCTCATTTCAGCCACATAACTCAGCACAAATAGAGAAATCACTGGAATTGCTTGGGAAGACAGAAAGGAAAAGCAGTGCCAGGCTTGGGAACCTGAGAACTGGGCTCCTTGTCTTGTCTCTTAGACCTGGAAAAGACAGAGAGCTCTGTAAGTATCACGGGGATGCTGGACCTGCCCCCTTCAGTTCATGTTGTTATGACTATGGAATTGTCTCTTCCTGTGCAGGTATAGAGGCAAAGTAAACTGACATTTTGAAACACAAATATTGCTTAGGTAGCACTAACAGGAAGAAGCATTAATTTTGCATGGAATTTTCTCCTGCTAGTACAGACAAATGTGTGAGTGCTTTGTGTATTTTTTTCTGTGAATTGACATCAATTAAGAAAGAAACCTAAAGCCTGAATTCAGTCTTGATTAAAATAAAAACAACAGACCAAGGCATACATCCAGGGGATTCATCTGAATACAGCATGTCCACAACACTTGTTAAGATCTTATTAAAAAAATGCCAATTAACAAGTTCTGTAAATATCAGAGAGCCAGAAGCTGCCATGCAATCTAAGTGCCTTGAGAAAAGCTTCCAAGTATCCCAAGTGAAACGCTGGAAGATGAGGGGAAGGGAGAGAAAGCTCACAGAGCAGGGGGCTTGGCCAGCAGCAGATGGAGCTGACTCAGGAGCACAGTGAGATCAGAGAGGGGAGTTTCTGTCACCTGCACCCCACTCACCCCTCAGCAAAGCATGGCTGTGGTTTGTCTTGTTCTTCCAAGATGTTTGACACGAGTCCATACAAATCAGTTTCACTGCCATAATCATTCCTTTCGGGCTGAATCCTGAAAACCAACTGTGTATTAATAAAAATAATTCCTTCATTCAAAGTACTTCCTACATTAAATTAAACAGAAAAATATAATCCATCTACTCCAACACACCGACGCTCACTCCCTGTCAAGGATGACTACCTGGACTTCAGGTTAATCTGAGGAGCTGCAGGCTGCTTGGTGTCATCTGTACACGTAGACCAAGAGGGGTACAAAAGGGAAGGGTCCATGGGTGCAGAGTACTCTGATGTTGAAAGGGAAGAACTGTAGGCCTGAGGTAACTCCACATTTTCTTCATTCTGCATTTAATGAACAATAAAAGCGTTTATTTAACATGAAACACATCAAACTGTCATTTTGTCATTGTACACGGCTGTAACTAAGATAACTCTGGGAGAAACCAGCACATGAGAAGTAAGCAAGCCACACACTTGAAATACAACTTTCTTCAGGTCACGTTAATGTCTTTAAGCAGAATTCTCGGGATTCTTAAGCACAACTCTCTGTCCCTTCCCTCACCCTCTGCTGCAGATGGAAGCTGCTGGTATCATTTTCACCTTTCACCCCTCTTTTGAGCACAAACAGTTGCTCTCAGGTGTGCTAACCTAGTGTTGCTTAAGGCTTATGGGAAGCTTTTGTATTTTACATCCTGCCTGGCAATTGTTTAAGAAGAAGGTGCTGGAGCTGCTGCACATCACAACTTCTTTGTCACTCAGCCTTGTGTTCTGCGTGTCCTGAGCTGATCTTTGCTGGAAACTGAGTAGGGGACACCTCCCCAACCAACCAGAGACCCCCCCCAAAAAGGCCCAAGCAGGCATAGTAACAAGTATTGGTACTGGACTTGTAAGATGCTTTCTTCTATCCCACCAGACACCAGGAGCTGTTTGCATCTGAATGGGAGAATCCACAAATGGGGCCAAAGCCTCAATTATGCTGGACCTTACCACGGGGATTCAAGAACAGCCCAAGGTTTTTGGAAAACAATGTAAAACTGTGTACCCTTGGGACTGGAATGGGAGGCATCACAAAAAGTATAGTGAAGAAATATGAACCACAGTGTGCATCCACAGATCCAGCATCAGCCTCCCTCAGAACAAGCCAAAAAAGGAACACCAGGAAATGAATGGCAAATAGACTTCTCTCATTGCTATGGCAGAATGGGTATCAATACTTATTGGTAATAGTTGATACATTTCCTTGGGGCCTGAAGCTTTTCTCTGCTAGGCCAGCCAGGCTGAGGAGTAAGGTGAGCTACTACTGAAAGAGATCATTCCTAGGCACACGATACCTACAGGTGTGTCAGCAAAGTGTCCTGGTTCTGGCCAGGACAGGGTTAATTTTTGCAGTAGCTGGGAAGGGGACCCCGAAGTTATTCTGTACCACCCAACCTCATTGCCTGGGGTGGGGGAAAGGGGCTCTTTCCCAGGGAGAAGGGGATCCTTCCAGTCAATAAAACGTGCTGGAGGGAGCCATCCAGAATAACTGGAAACTTTTCCATGTAAATCCCTCCCTGCACCCTCTCCATGAGTGCTGTTGCTGTTACCTTCTCTTCCTCTCTCAGCGCTGCTCCCAGTAAACTGTCCTTAGCTCAGCCTGTGATCTTTGCCTTTTTGCCTCCAATTCTCCTCTCCACTGTGCCACAGCAGGGAGGGGAAGGGGAGAGCAGGGGAGCGAGTGATCAGGGTGTGGTTTGGAGAGTCTCAGTGGGAGAGATGAACTGGGAGGTGCCACTCCCAAACCAGGACAGCCTTAACTGGCACCCAACAATCGTGAGACATGAAGGGTTGGGTTAACAACAGATCTGCCCAGAGCAGGCCAGAAAAAATCTGATCCAAGCATTTGTGGTAGTGGGTATAGAGCACCAGGCTCTGGGGAAGTTGAACAGCACAGTGGACTGTTAAAACCACACTGGAAGCAGTGGGTGGTGGGACCCTCAAACATTGGGATCTACCTTTAGTGAAGGCCACCTGGTCAGTGAACACCTGAGGCTACACCAATCCAGCTGGGCCTGCCATCAAAACCTCCATGTATCATAGAATGAATAAAGGACAAAACAAAGAGGCCTGAGATGCTGCCACCAGCACTATTGAGGGTCAGAATAACACCCAGATCCAGAGATAAACTCAGTCCTTTTGAAATCTGTACAGGAGCCCTTATCAGGGAGTCTCTTACACACCATATCCTGTGAATATCTGGGTCAAGAACACTTGCATAATTATGTTATCTCCCCAAGGAGAGTTTTGTCCTCTATCAACAAGTACTTTCACTGCAGCAATCGAATTGATCTGGACCTTCCTGTTCATGACATCTAGGTGGGAGACTGGGTCTAAGACCACAGAACAACGAGGCACCAAAGGAACATGGGAAAGGACCACACCAGGGTCATTTCACAACACACACAACTGTGAAACTTCAAGGACTAGAGCTGTGGTAGCACCATTCAGGACTGAAGAAAACCAGAGGACCAGGTAAGTGAGAAACCACCTCCTCTGGACCTTTGGGACTAAGAAAGCTAAAAAGTAACTTCATGAACCGTGCCTGGGAAGAAGGCCTGTCTTACACAGAACTTGAATGCCCTCAAGGGGTGGTAGCAATTCCAACTGCAGTAATTATTTCAGACAAACACAATTGCACAGACCAGGATTGCAAAGACAGTGTCAGATGTCAAACTTGCTATAATGTTGGTATCATTTTACACTGGTTAGGATTCTCACTGTGACATGTTTCCCTGAATTGCCGTAACCTTTTTGAATGTGAAACTTACACATGTAATCCTTTTGTTCTTTCTTGTCCAGTCAAAGACGGTAACAGGAAACCAATTGTACAATGGTTTAAGGAGGATGGAAGAGAATTTAAATTATTAATTAATTTTACAACTAGATGGGAATCTGACAACACACACTGTCTAAAATTTCCTTTGATGCATAAGGAGGATGAAAGTAAATATCATTGCTGAGGTACAGGAGATAAAGTAGCAGCAGAAGGCCATAGGATACAAGTAAAGGTAAAAGGAAACCCCTGACCACTGACACCTCCCAAAGCACCTCAAATCTGGGAAATCAGCCTGCATGTAATTAAGGAAGCAGGGAAACAACACTGACTATTTAACATTGACTGTACTTAAAACTATAGTATATAATATTCATGCTATTATTGCTCTGATCAATAATGGAACCACAAGGCATCCAACAGGACACAGAGCATGGACCCATTAAGAAAGAAACCACAGGTGTCAGCACTGTACAGCACATGGACAACAGCTGAAGGAAATACAATTGAAATTCAAGATTTCTGCCTAGATATGGAACAGAACATCTGTAATTTTGAAATTCCACCAGTGATTAATATAAAAATGATACTCAGATGAGTAAAGGTGGGTATGTTTTAGTACTTGTTGTGAGGATATAAAAATAGATAATTAATAAATCACATTCTAATTTTTGTGTTTGTAAATTTACCCAGCTCAGAGATTCTAACTATTCAAGTCCCAGTAGGTTCCTTTCAACTACTAAGAAAACCCCTAGATCTTAATTTCAACTATACAACCTAGCCCTATGGGTATGAGCCTTATGCTAGTACAGAAATTGCTACAATGTAAAAATTTGCAAAGGCAGTTAAAAGCAGCTAAAAACAATAGCAGAAACGCTTTCTTACTATCCATCATGACACTAAAGAAATCCACCAGGTAATGGAATGAGCAAAGAAAGATGGAGATCACCACAGGTGGGATATTTTATTTAAGGCTGCAAAGCTCAGTGACTGCATTAGGCAGGCAGGAGCTGTGGATTAGACAGGCAGGTCTATGCAAACTTTAGTGTTTAAATTCTCTTGCTTTTCACTCCTTGGTGTGCTTGGTTTGTGGGAAACTTCCCCTGGCACCATGCACAGAATAAACAACATCTCCTTTCTCAACCTGACCCTCCTTCTATGCTCACAGAGGTCTTGAAACCAGCAACAATGTTAGCCTAAAACATCTGCTCCAGTTTCTACTGGTTGATCCCTGCCAGGAGTTACGAACTGGACCCCCTTTCTCCCCATCATTACACAGAATTAAGGTACTGAAAAAAACTTACAGCCAATTGATTTCTTAAGGAAAGGCATTATATCCTGATTAAGTGAAAAGGAACACCTTTACCTTTATCTTATCTGTTTGGTTTAGACACTCAGTAAGTGAAACAATAAATGGTGTTTTTGCAGGGTTAAATGTAAAAGACTCACAATACACTCCTTTGTGGAGCAGAGCAGTCTGACAAAATAACAAGTCCTGGATGGAAGAAGTAGCAAGTCTGGTCTTGAAGGTACTGGGAATGAATTTGCATTTGAGTCTTTTACCTCAGTGAAAGTCTACGGTTATAAAAGACAAAAATTCCAAGAGAGCTGACATATTTAACTGTCCTGGCACTTTCTGCTGATCAGACTAAGAACTGGTTCACACAAACTCTTGGACTACAGGAATATCTGAGGCAATAGCTAAGGTTCTCCTTCTTACCCACTTTCCAGTTTTCCTAAAAAGAGTTGTTTGCTCCTCACTCTGCCTACGATTTTTTATGCAAACAGAAGAACAATTACCACAAACATTTCACCAGAACAATGATGAAATACCATTTTAACAAACATCCCCTACAGCTTCATCAGTGACTGCATTAGAAAAGCCATTGTCCCCTCTGATGAAAGTTACAAGTTACAGTTCCATCAAACACTGTGCTTTATGTTCACCCGTGTAAGCAACCACTTTAGAAACATCTTCTGACCATTTTGTTCACAAGCAACCCAAACTCTTACAGAGCTATAAAAATAATCAATAACCAGCTGAACCTGTGATTTGTAGCAGCCGTAGAGCGAGGCAGAGCCCGGCAGGGCGGTGCTGAACACGTCCGTGGGCCGCCCGCCCGCTTCCGCACTGCCCCAGCAGCGGCCGCCGCCTCGGAACGCCACGTTGGGCTGTGGGGACAGAGAGAGGACAGGGACATCAGAACACACAGAATGGCATGTGGGGCTGTGGGGACAGAGAGAGGACAGGGACATCAGAACACACAGAATGGCATGTGGGGCTGTGGGGACAGAGAGAGGACAGGGACATCAGAACACACAGAATGGCATGTGGGGCTGTGGGGACAGAGAGAGG
>JAYDZK010000112.1:3372164-3391774 GCA_034509185.1 Euphonia xanthogaster | reverse complement strand
TGCCTACAAATGCAGTTGTTGCAGAATTATCAGGTTGTTTAATGTTGCAGAAAGAATCCTTAAGCTGAGTGTTCCATCTCACTCTCCAGGCTGGGTCTGACCCTTCAAATGTGGGCTACCAAGGGAGCTGCCTGCTTCCAGCTGGCCCGTGGGCCAGCAGCAGTGCTGGGGAGCAGGGGGAGCAGGCAGCAGCACCCTGGGGCTGTGACCCAGAGCTGTGTCAGGGTAAACACGGAACAGTTGGTGGGAGGATGGAGGTGTGTGAGAGCTCCAGGCACAGCAGGTGAGCTGATGCTGGAACACAGGTGCTGTTCTGTTGTCAGCGTTTTTAACAGGTGCTTCAACCTGCAAGGTGGGAAGAGGAGCTTCAGTGACTCCTCCTGCCCTGCAAATCTGTTATGCAGTGCCATTTAGAGCTTAATCTCTTTTGCTGGACTGGTGTGATTTGATTTGTGCAGTACATTCTAACAGGGAGAAATGAATGGCTGTCCTGATGTACCAGAGAGACAAAATATTTAAACTTGTAGGAACATCTTGAATAATTCAGATGAATGATAAGCCAAATCTGACTAATTGTGTGATGCTGTTTCAGGTGTGTTACTCTGCTCCCCTAATTGCACTGGGGCTCTCCATGGCAAGGAAAAGATGGTGATTAGCAGTGATTGAAGTTTACAGGAAAAACAGTTTATGGTGATTAGAAATAATGGCTGTTTCTGTAATAATTTATTCTGTATCTCTGCATGGGGATCATTAGGCACACAGAGCAGTGAGGCATCTGCAGGGGAGGGAATGTCTGTAGCTGGTTATGGACCTCTTGTACCAAGTAAACCCCTGGAAGTTCCCTGAGGCTGTCTGTAACTAATTGATATGAACTACATCAGGAATTAGTTCCCTAGGGCATCTAGAAAGGCCAGGTGATTTCTGTGCCTTGTCCCAGTGAGGGGATCCAGCACAAGCTGCATTTCTGCCTGTGTCTGCACAGGCTGGAGAGCTCCATGGGACTGGGGTGGGTCAGTGGGGCTCCTCTGACACCCTGTGTGTGCAGGGTGCTCATGCTCATCCCTCAGCAGACTCTGGTGTGGTTTTCTCTAAGGAATATGAGATTTGTAGTAGCAGAACTTGTGTAACAGTTCATGGTTAGAAATAATGGCTGTTTTAGGGGGTGTCCCTGGTGTAACACCCATTTTTGTTCCTCTGATGTTTGGGGCTGCATTGGGGCAGTGCTGCATTTAGCCCAGTGAGAGGAGACTCTGCACTCCTGGCTCCTCAGAAGAGAGTCCCTTTGTGCTGGGTTGGAAATGGTTTTGGATTCACTCAGGTACTGGATGGTGTCTGACCTTGCAGAGTGGTGCTGTCCCTGCTCTGAGAGCCTGAGACTGAGCACAGGGTCCTGCTGGCACCAGGTGCAGGATCCAGAGGTGCAGCAGGAATGGGAAGGACAGACCAAAGCCCTTGGTGCTCTGCTGCCAAAGGCACTGCTGGCCTGACCCTGCTCTCTTCTGCTTCCTGCAGCCAGCACAGAATCCCAGGCTGGTTTGGGTTGGAAGGGACCTTAAACCCACCCAGTGCCACCCCTGCCATGGGCAGGGACACTTTCCACTGTCCCAGGCTGCTCCAACCTGACCTTGGGCACTGCCAGGGATCCAAGGGCAGCCCCAGCTGCTCTGGGCACCCTGTGCCAGGGCCTGCCCACCCTCACAGGGAACAATTTTTAACATTTAATGCATGTAATATACCTGAAACAGCACTAGACAATTAATAACATTTGGCTTATTATTTGCTTGAATTATTTAAAAATAGTTAAAATGTAGATAATGTGGTTTTAGGTTGGATGGTTTGGGGTAGGGACTTTGAAATAATGGGGCTGGGCTTTATGTTGATGGGTTAAAGCTGTAAGGTGATTTCTGATAACATATGGAACCAGCCTTCAGAGATGCAGGGGTTGTCAGGCAACTAAAGAAAGGTTTATGAATCAACTTAGCTCCTTCTTGCAGCCTGGTGCTCTTCCTGCTATCGTCACTTGGTTTTTTTTAGTCTTTCCTAGCGTGTAATATGAAGAAAGGGGTTTTTAGCAATGTTTCAGGGCAATGGGAGAAAACTCTATGTGAATCTCTGTTTCTGTAATCACTTCTGCAACCTCGTCGCTGTCTTGTGAAATCATCACAAATCAGCTTGTGGCCTGCTTTCAGGACTTCTGCCTTGCTGAATTATTTAAAATAAAACCACATAATTTGTTAAAAACTCTAAAATTATTTAGAATAAAATTCTGAAGACCATGTGAATGTTTGTGGGCATATCTGGCCCTGTCATCTTTGCTTAATTTGTTGCTTGGCTCAGTGTTGCAGAAGCAGTGTGTCCCAAGCTATGCTTAAAAAGTCACTGCCAAAGGGAGATGTCACTGCTGCCTCTCCATCTCCAGTTTTTGGGGTGCTGGTATGTCACTATTATGTAGACCTGCCAGAATAATTAAACTTAGCTAATAATTTTTTAGTAGGGAAAAGTCTTTTTAAAAAGTCAGAGAATCTTTTTGAGGATCATTTAAAGTGTGAATTTTGTAACTATTACTTCTACTTTTTTCCCCCCCAGAGCACAGCAAGGTCTTCTCTTTTCCTCTCCTGTTCTGGGTTTTGTGCCTCAGAGCACAGAGGTCATTCAGGCTCAGGATAAACTCTGCCTGAATTTGGAAGAAGTTCTGCCATAAAAGCAGATCTGCTTGAGTCCACAGAAAAGCACTTGCTAGAAAGTAGTGGCACTTCTGTTTTGCTGAATTACCCACCAGGCAGGATGTAGTTTCAGTACAATGAAATTACCATTGATTCCTTTTTTTTACATGAAAACAACTAAAATGTCAGTCTCCATGTCATGGAGTGATCTTCTTTTGATCCAGGGGTTTTGGAAATGTTCAGGTGCCCTCACAAGGGCAGGAGGGGATGAGCTTTAGGGAGAGCTGGTGCAGTGACAGCCCTGAGCAGTGGCACAGAGATCCTGGGAACTGCAGTGGCTTTTGGAAGGACGAGGTTCAGCCTGGGGGCTCTGCACGATGTGTTCAGGATGCTGTCTCACATCAGGGAGGTTCCCTGGCAGAGACCAGAGTTTTGTGATGAAACTCCCATGTTGACCATCTCCAGAAGGTTTTCAGACCCCAGGAACTGGAGAGCTGTGTTGGAGAAGGTTCTGTGAACAGAAGAAGCCCAACAAGAAACCCAAAATTAAAATTAATGGAAGAGCTTCTGTTGCAGTGCCCTGGAGCTGTGTCTGAGCCAGCTGATTGTGCTGCTGCTCATAAACCAAGGCTGGGTGTGCAGTTCCTCAGGCCCTGCTGCTCTGCTCCTCCCTGTGCAGGCAGATCCTGCCCTCAGGGAGGGCAAAGGTTTGGAGTATGAAAAGATTTAACACCTTTCTCTGGTCTCCTGGGATGCAATAAAGCAATGACCTTCTATCAAAAAATCTGGAGTAATTGATGCCCTGGAGTTGTGTCATGTGCTTTTTCTGTAAAAAACAGAGCAATACTTGCAAGCTGCTGCATCTTCAGCTGCTGATGGCTGTGTGGTGTTTGGTACCTCAGTCAGGGGGAGTTCAGTGCCAGGGGTGCCCTGTGCCAGTGCTGGGACAGCAGCATCCTGGGCTTTCACAGGGCAAATTCCAAGGGGGATATTTTTAACATTAACAGATATTCACATTGTCCCTGTTGCCATCGGGTAACTTGTCTAAATAAATGGGATGAAATTTGCATCCATGAGGTCTCCTCACTGCTCACGTGGCAAAATCCTGTGACCTGCATCCCAGGACCTCAGCTTGCTCTGGTGGGGTGCTGGTTCATTCCCTTGGCATTTTTTAAACATGCTTAGATGCAACACAACAAGCAACAATTCCCTGTAATTAAATTGGTGATCATCCTGGCTTGAGAAAGGAATGTGAGGCAACATGCACTCACAAAATGGATGTGTTAATTAAAATGCACATATCCTGGGTCATTATTGCTTAATAGGAGGGTGGAGCTGCTGTTCCTGCTGAGCTGGCAGAGGGCAGCTCCTTGTGCTGTGGCACAGCAGCTCAGGTACAGGTGCATTTCCTAAAATCACTGATCATATTGTGAAGAGCTGATGTGGAGAGGGACATCTCTGGGCAGAGCAACCTGTGTAATTCTGGAGATGCTCTGCTTGGAGAAGCTCTCCTCTACCACTCTTGTTTCTTCTGCTCTGTTGGATCAGGCAAACCCTTGGAACTCTTTGTTCTTGGGACTGTAATTTGTCTTTCTTGTGATGTTGGCAAATACTGGCAAGAGCAGAGCTGGGTTCCCAAAGCTGTGAGCAGGTAACTGCAGGTAAACAGCATTGGAGTGACAGAGCTGCCCAAGCAGACCTGAGTTTATTTCAACTTTGCAAACAAAGGGAAGCAGCAGTAAAAGCCAGTGTCCTTGAATTGTGGGAGAGGCCCTTCTGCCCTGATAAGGTGGCTCTGGAGTGCCAGGATGGGCAGGAATTTCTGGATTCAGACCCAGAGAGTGCAGGGCTGCTCTCAGAGACAGAAACTGGGAAATGTGTTGAGTGTTTGATAAAGAGTGCCCAGTGCAGAGTGTCTGGTTGATGCCTTGAGAGGCTCCCTGGAGCAGAGGCTGGACAGTGTTAAAGGAATAAAGTAGGGATTTATTAGAGGGCCTTCACAGGGTACACCTTGGGCAGTGCAAGAGCCTGGCTGTGGCTCCAGCCAAGATGGACACATGGTCACAAGTTTTCACACTTTTATAAGTTTTGGTCCATTTCTATATTGGGGTTAATTACAGCTTCAGTTTCAGTTACAGCTTCAGGTTATAAAGTCCCATCCTCCCAGGTTGTTCTCCTGAGTTCACTGTTGTTTGTACTGTTTGGGCTTTCTTGGGCTGGAAAAGGATTGTTTTGTCCAACTGAACTGTGAACTTGCTAACACTTTATGTGAAGTTCAGAGTTATAGACTAATGCAGTGCAGAATCTGGAAAATATGAAAGCTGAAACTTTCCTGTGTCCTGCTCCCATCTGTGCTGGGAGGGATCTCTTACCAGGCAAGGACGTTACCACTACCATGGGCAGACAGTGCAGGGAGAGCATTCCCTGTTTCATTTCCAGCCCTGACTGATGCAGGAGGTGCTGATGGGAACTCTTTCCTCTCTCCTCCTCGGAGCTGTTTGGGTTTCTGTGCTGCAGCACGATCACAGGGGGGTGATTCACGGCGTGGGAGTGGCTCAGGGGGCGTGGGAAGGAGGGATCCATCTCACCCAGGCGTCTCTGGATGGTGTGCCGAGGCTGCCTTGGTGGCAGCTCGCTCAGTGTTCCCTGCCTTTGTCAAAAATGTGAATATTACTTCTGAGGTTTGAGCTTCCCAATGTGTTCATCTTTATTAGGAGAAGAAAATTGGTATTTCTGACTTTGTTGTCGAGAGAGAATGCAGCTCCTTCCTGAAGAGAATAAAAACTTCCAGCAAACAAATAGAGATCATGGAAAGAAGGTGGACTGGCCAGGCCTGAGCAGGGCTGTGTGTTCCAGGGACAGCAGCTTATCCTGGCACATCCAGGAGGTCTGGAAGGGCCTGTCTGGCCAGGCCTGCTGTTCCTTGTAGGTTGATTTCCTCTTGTAGCTGCAGAAAGATGGAAGCTGTATTCAGTGGTTTTTTTGACATGTCCAGAAAAACCCTCTGCAAGCTACTGAACTTCCTCAGTTAATTTTAAAAATTATTTAGAACCACAGCATTTAGGACAACTTGTGTCCCTGATGGTGACAGCATGTTATAATTCCTTTTATGGATATTACAGAATTGTTCTTTAGAGGAGCCTTGGTTTTGTCTTTACTGTCACAGAGCCAGCTTCCCCTCCAGGTCAGCACCCCACTCTTACCTGGCAGCCAGCAGCTCTGCTGCTGTTGCTGTTTTATGGCCATTTCTTGTGTCCTTCAGTGCTGAGCTGTTGCTCAGCTCCATGGTGTGTTGTGGGTGTAGAGAGCAGGCACAGTCCTTGGGCTTGCCTGTGCTGGGAGCTTGGTTGGTGCTGAGCCAGCTCTGCAGCTCATCCTCCTGCTGGAGCTGCTGCTTGTCCCTGTGTCCCCAGGTGTAATGCCCACCTCTGGTGTCCCTGGGATCTGGAGGTACAGGCAGAGCTTTGTGCATGTGTTTCCTGTCAGGAGCATACTCCTGGAGAATGTGTAGGATCTGTGATTCATCGTGTCAGTTCCCTGTTTATCTTCAGAGCTCCTTTGACATCATAATTCTTCCTGTCAGTATTCAAACTTCATTTTATTGGCAGACCCGTGGTGGTGAGTGAGTGTTTGGTTTGGAGTCAGCCGTGGTTCCACGCACAGAGGCACCTCTGCTGGGGCTCTGGGGGGTGTGGACTGCACTGCTCACCAGGAATTACACCTCTGCAGGTGTATTGCACCTCTCTGCCCTCTTGGGTCATGAGGCTCTGGGCTCAGAGAGACTTTGGTGCCCGACAGCTGTTACAGGAAAGCTTGGGTGCTTTTTGGAGCAGGGATCCCCATCTCAATGCAGCTGGCAGTGGGCTCTGCTGGGGAAATGGCAATGTCTGGTACCCAGAGTTGTCACATTTCCCAGCACTCCTCTGCCAGCACCTGAGTGCCAGAAATTCCATCTCTGTGCACCTGCATATACATAGGATGTGTGTCTGTGTCTGTTTTACACAACAGAGATTTTTGAACATACAGTACTTGAACAATATTTGTCTTGTACAAACCATGTGAGAACAGGGCACAGAACCAAACCTGCCTCAGCTTGAGAGGCTGTTTCATAATCTCTTGCTCAGCATTAGGAAATGAAATGAGTTCGCTTGTCTTGGATGAGGAGCATCTTTGCCTTAGCACTTAATGTTTCAGCTCTTCTCAGTACCAGCTGTCAGCAGTGCTCTTCAGTCATTTCCACCACCTTATCTCTGTGGGGGAAACGTGTTTTTCCTTGGCTTCCTCTACCATCAGCCTCAATGATTCACAAGAGGTGAATTGGCAAAACATGAGAGGTGTGGTTTATGTATGTGTGAAAATATCCAAATAGCAGCACCATTTTCTGGGCTTTGGCAGGGGTTTGGACTGGATGATCTCCAGAGGGCCCTTCCAACCCCAACTATCCTGTGATTTTGTGAACACGTGAGTTTTGTATTTTCTGTGGAGAAAAATGAGTTCTTGCAGCTTTGGAAAACAAATCTTGGAAAGATCAGATGTTGTGGTGATTGTTTCTATTATGTAGCTGTTTGTTCTTCAGGGCAATTTTTCTTTGTAAAAATAAAATATGCCAGTGCCATTAAGCCTCTTGGGTTTTGAGGCAGCGTTCCTGCTTTGTCACAAACCCAGAGGTGGAGTCCTTCACGTTTGTCTCTCAGAGTGAGATTTATCAGTGCATCATATGGTCTTGTTTTCCTCTTGGTAATCAGAAGGAATGCTGGAACAGGTCTGGGTTTAATAGCAGGTGCTGCCTGATGCTGGGTGATGGATGCTGGGAATGCTTTAGCACTGTGCAGTCACCTCCTCAGGACTGTGCTGTCCTTGGAGTCTCCTCTTTTCGTAAACCAGAACAATACCTCAAGGCATTGGGAAGATTCTTTTGCCTAATTTAACCCTAATTTGCCTTCTTTAAGCCAGTCTCTCTATGTTGTGGGTGTAACAGCAGCCTGTGAGGGTGTGTGAGTCACCTCCAGCCTGGCAGTGCCAGGGGGTGACTGCAGCAGGTGGCATCTGCTGTCACCTGCAGCAGCTTGCTCTCTGGTTTGTTAGAGCTGTCTTGCCTGGTTGCCAGCAGTAACCTGCCACTTTGCTTAAAATTAGTTTGTATAAATCTATTTTGGAAACCCTAGAAATACTCACAAGGATTTCCCTGCCCCTGTACCCTGATGTGGTGTGGGATGGCAGAGAGGGGAGAGGGACAGGTTCTGGAGTCCTTGTGGTGCTGTCCTGGGAAGCTGGAACCCAAAATGCAGGAGCTTAAAGTGTTCCTGACAGCAGCACCACTGGCATATGCCAGCCATGTGTTCCAGCCCTGGACTGCTGCATTTATGCCAGGAAAGCTTCCTCAGGAGCAGCCTGTGCTGTGTCCTGGCTGTGACAGCTCGGCTGCTTCACAGAGACAAAGATCTATCCCCATCCTCCCTCTCTGGGGAGGCCAGGTGAAAGGCCTGCAGCTCCCCACAGCAGCGTGGTCCTCCCTCCTGCCTGGGTGATTTCCAGTTTAATTGTCACCTCTGCCATGACCAGATTTCCTTAAGCTGTCCCTTGCCCCCCTGTGGAACTCCATGCCTGGGAGTGAGACCCCTGTCTTGGAGCTTTTCAGAATATAGACGATATTCTGAAGAGCTGCAAAATCTGGGAGCTTGAGGAGGGGGTGTAGCAGAGGGCTGGGAGCAGAGGTGCTGCCTGAGATGTTGGTCATTGCCAGGGAGAAATGGGCTCCTGCCAGACCCCGGGAGGAGGATGAGCCAGGCTCTGGGATGGCTGGCACAGCCTCTGCTGCTGCTGCAGCCACGTTATTTCACTTGTCAGACACCCAAGGGTGTTCTGCCATCATCTCTGCCGTGCTGCAGAGCCTGCAGTTGCTGCTGGGTTTGGAATGCACTCCTTGCTGTTCCTGCATTTCCCAAAGCTCTGTGTGGGAGCTTGTGTTGATCTATTGGAGGGAAGGAGGGCTCTGCAGAGAGACTTAGATCAGCTGGATGGATGGGCAGAGTCTGACAGCATGGAGTTTAATAAGTCCAAGTGCCGAGTTCTGCATTTTGGCACAAAAATCCCCTACAATGTCACAAGCTGGGGACAGTGTGGCCAGACAGTGCTCAGGCACAAAGGGACCTGGGGGTGCTGGTCCACAGCCAGCTGGACATGAGCCAGCAGTGTGCCCAGGTGGCCAGGAAGGCCAGTGGCTCCTGGCCTGCCTTAGGAATGGTGTGGCCAGCAGGAGCAGGGAGCTCATCCTGCCCCTGTGCTCGGTGCTTGTGAGGCCACACCTGGAGTGCCCTGTCCAGTTCTGGGCCCTCAGGCTGGGGAGGATGTTGAGATGCTTGAGCACATCCAGAGGAGGCAACAAGGCTGGTGAGGGGCTGGGAACACAAGCCCTGTGAGGAACGTTTGAAGGAGCTGGGGCTGTTTAGCCTGGAGAAGAGGAGGCTCAGAGGTGACCTTATCACTCTCTACACCTCCCTGAAGGGAGGCTGCAGGCAGGTGGGGGTTGGTCTCTTCCACCAGGGCAGCACTGACAGAACCAGAGGACAGTCTCCAGCTACGTCAGGGAAGGTACAGGTTGGATATTAGGAAGAAATTTTTCACCCAAAGAATAATAAAGTACTGGAATGCTCTTCCCAGGGAGGTGGCAGAATCACCATCTCTGGGTGTGTTTAAAAAAAGACTGGACATGGCCCTTGGTGCTATGGCCTGGTTGAGGTGTTGGGGCACAGGTTGGACTCGATGATCTTAGAGGTCTCTTCCAACCTCATGATCCTGTGATTCTGTGACTCTGTGACTCTGTGACTCTGTGACTCTGTGACTCTGTGACTGTGACTCTGTGACTCTGTGACTCTGTGACTCTGTGACTCTGTGACTCTGTGACTCTGTGATTCTGTCATCCTGTGACTCTGTGACTCTGTGATTCTGTGACTCTGTGATTCTGTGGCTCTGTGATTCTGTGACACTGTGGATTCTGTGACACTGTGATTCTGTGATTCTGTGACACTGTGGATTCTGTGACACTGTGATTCTGTGACTCTGTGGATCTGTGACTTTGTGATTCTGTGATTCTGTGACTCTGTGACTCTGTGACTCTGTGATTCTGTGATTCTGTGACTCTGTGATTCTGTGACTCTGTGACTCTGTGGATCTGTGACTCTGTGGATCTGTGACTCTGTGGATCTGTGACTCTGTGATTCTGTGACTCTGTGATTCTGTGACTCTGTGGATCTGTGATTCTGTGATTCTGTTCCCAGGGCAGCTGGGAGCAGCAGCTTGGCTGGGTGCTCACTGTGTGTAGGGAGCAGTTTGTCACTGAGGATTAAAAATGCACTTGAGGACTAGTGCTGTAAAAAGGTTTAATCCAGGAGCTCCGTGTCCACTTTTCTCCAGAAATATCCCCTGTAATGCGTTTTATCAGGGCATGTCCTTCACAAAACTGCCCTGCAGATGGGAGCAGAAGTGATGAAATGATGAATGTTTGTGAAGTGCCCCAAGCCAAGGGGCCTCAGCAGACAGGCTGTGTATCTCATAAATCCACTGACGTGGATTTATTATTTTTTTAATTTAATTTTTTTATTAATTTAATTTAATTTCAAGAACATTTGAGTCTTTTATTACACTCAGCATTCAGACAGATAAATCTGCTTCAGGCCTGAAAATGGAATCCTTTTTGCTTGTCACATATGTCAAGGGCAGTTGAGCATTATTTAGTAAAAGTAGTGAGTTGGTTCCTTTCTAAATAGCAAGTACTCAAGACAAATCACACTGTGCCATGAAAGTTGATTTGAACTTCAGAGCAGGCTGGGGGGGAATTCCTGGGGGGGAATTTCTCTGATTCCTGTCCCAGAGGGCCTGGGTGAGGAAGGCTGAGCAGGGCAGTAACTCCTGGGAAATGATTTCGATGTGTGTGTTGGGATCAGTGCATTTCCTGTGCTTGCTGCTGGGATTTAAGGGTGGTTTAAGAGAAAATCCCTCCTGAATTACTTTTAGCAATGGGTTGAGGCTGTCAAATAGTTTCTGTTGCACTGCCTGCAAATTTGTATCTGACAGAGGTAGCTGTGCTTTGATTCTCCAAATGACACTTTGGGGAGCAAGTTCACCTTTTCCCCAGATGAAATGTCTTCAGTCCATAGCTAATGACAGACACATCCTGCCTTTTCCATCCCTTTCTCCATCCTGGAGGCATTTTGATCACAATTTTCATCGTTCAGCTCTTGATTTGTGGTATGATTCCACAGGAGCAGGTGGGGTGAGGGTGTAGGATGGGGCTGAGGTCCCTCTGCTGTGCTTCCCCCGTGCTCCATCCTGCCTCGTGGTGGGGATGGGCAGCTTGGGCTGGGAGTGCTGCTATTTCAGGTTTTAATTGCTGATTGATGAGTAACAGTGGAAAGGACAAAAACGAGCACATACTCCTGAAAAAGGATTGGTCCTCTGACATTGGAGAATAAAAAGATGGGGAGGACTCCCCCACAAAATTTGTTGCAGTAATATTTTTCATAGTGATAGGCTGGAATTAACTATTTTGCCTAATTTTCTTCTGTGTGTTATGGATCTGGGATGTTTCCCGTAGAGTGGAAAATATTCACAGGTGATATTTCTTTTGAGAAGTGATACAAAGGGATTGTGGGGTTGGATAGCAGCTGGCTGAGGTCAGACCTTCCTGTGGACTCTCACTGCTCTGGGTGAAGGGGTTTATGCAGAATGGACATGCTGAAATTCCAGTTTTCTGAGTTATGTTCAGGGGAGAGGGAAGATCACATCTTTATCCCTCCCTGCCTCCCCACATGGGCTCTGTGTCCCAGCCCAGCACTGTGAGACAGGGCTGCAGGGGAGCTGCTCTGGCTCCAGGCTGCTTCCCTTAGCAGCTTCCAGAAAATCCCAGTGCCCTGTCACTGTGCAAGAAACACCTTCCAGGGAATGCTGATTACTCCTGCCTTGTGCCAGCACTGGGGAAGCTTCAGTGCCAGGGTTCACCTGCAAGTTAACAGTGTTTGCCTTGCAGGCTTTCTCCCAGCTGATTTTAAAGTATTTGTGTAGGTAGGGTAGAAAATACAAAGTACATAATAGTCCCAAAATGCAGAGCTTTGGGATACAAGAACCTGTGACATGTGGAAATGTTTGGAGGAACCTGGGAGAGGAGCTTGTTGATACCAGTGGGCTCTGAGAATGTGCCAGGACTCAGGAGACCTGTGTTGTGCTTTGTGGTTTTGCAGAAGTCTTGAGGCTTGGCTTGGTAAAGGAAAACCAGAATTTTGACATTTTTTGCACCCCTCTCTTGTAGCCTATGCAAGCAGCGAGATGTCCCACTGATGAGCTGTCCTTAACCAACTGTGCTGTGGTGAATGAGAAGGACTTCCAGTCTGGGCAGTAAGTGTGCACTGTTGCTCTTTCAGCTTTTAACCAAAAAGGAAATGTTTTCAAAATTTGTATGGAGGGGGAATGACATTTCAGATTTGGAAAGGTGAACACAGCAGCTTGATCAACAAAACTTGTGTGTCTTTAGAGACCAGAACTTCCAGTGTGGCTCATTCTGGAAATGGCAGATACTGGAAGAAGGGTGACTGTTTCTCTAAAGGATTTCTTTCTTGGGAACTGCATCTGCCTAACTAATAGAATAATTATTTTAATGAAGTACTTATTGTGATAATTTTTGTTTGTTTTGGTTTTGCTGTTGTTCCTGTTACATAGTGAGAATATTTGAACTATTTCAAATATGTTTTTATCTTTTTATTGTGTTACTTGGGGCATCTTCTCACTTTCACATCATATGGGAGTGCTGAGCTCTTTTCTCAGGGTTTTCATGCACAAGAACAAAAGGAGAAGCAGCCAGAGTGAGCACCACAAGCTGGATTCTTTAATTGCAGTTTTGGGTTGGCTGATGGAACCTGACTCTGGGGTTTATTTCTGCTAGGTGGAAAACACCTGCATTGTTCAGCTCAGCCCACCCCACACAGAAGGGTTTTGGATTACAAGAAGCCAGTTCACATAGTGAGGTTCTTTGCTTTGCTGCAGCTTTAGGGAAGCTCTGACAGATTTTGGTATGTAGGTTGTAGACAGACGTCATTAATTTCAGCTGAAAGGGAATGCCATGTGCAGCACAAGGCAGAAAGGCTTGGGTTTGAAAAATGGGAAAAATGATAAAGGAGATACTGAATGATATGCCCACCTTTATATGGAATACCTGCCCCAGGTGAACTCTGCTGAGGGTGGAGAGCACAGCAGTGCTGAGCTGCAGCAATGCAGGGATGTGTTCAGCCTGTCTGTGCTGTCAGCCAGCTCTGCTGCCCTGCCTCCTGTCATGGCTCCGGAGGGATGAACTGAACTGTGATTTCATGAGCCCAGCTGGAGTACAAAACGCCAAAACCAAACAAAAGCACCCTCTAAACCAGCAGGACTTTGTGAGTCAGAAGCAGGCAAAAGTGTCTGCTTGGGCAGAAAAGTGTCCTGGTCTTTTCAAAGTATGGTTTCCCCCAGGTTGATTTTTTTTCAATGTAATTGAGTTACAAAAATACCTGAACTGAGCATTGTACCTCATGCATTATAAAAACTTTAATTTCCTCCAGTATGGATGTCCTGCAGGGACGCAGCTGCCAGCCCTGCAGCTGGCTGTGCTCCTTTTGCTTCCAGAACCTTCTCTCCTGGCATTTGTGGCAGCATGCAGGAAGCAGTGCCCTGGGATGTGCTGGCTCAGCAGGCTGGATGTGATTCTGGCTGTTCCTGTGCCCCTGGGAGCTGTTTATTTCTAGCAGTGGTGCTCACACACCAGCAGTGTGTTTGGTCAGGAGCAGATGCTGCAGATGTCTGCTCAGTGTCAGAGGGAGCACGGGCAGCTCCTGGTGTTGGCACTGCTGGAGCTGGTGCTGCATTGCAGCTCCCTGGGATCAGCCCTGCTGCAGCTCCCTGGGGCCAGCCCTGCTGCAGCTCCCTGGGATCAGCCCTGCTGCAGCTCCCTGGGTGCAGCTCCCTGGGGCCAGCCCTGGGTGCAGCTCCCTGGGATCAGCCCTGCTGCAGCTCCCTGGGGCCAGCCCTGGGTGCAGCTCCCTGGGATCAGCCCTGCTGCAGCTCCCTGGGATCAGCCCTGGGTGCAGCTCCCTGGGTGCAGCTCCCTGGGATCAGCCCTGCTGCAGCTCCCTGGGGCCAGCCCTGGGTGCAGCTCCCTGGGTGCAGCTCCCTGGGATCAGCCCTGCTGCAGCTCCCTGGGATCAGCCCTGGGTGCAGTTCCCTGGGTGCAGCTCCCTGGGTGCAGCTCCCTGGGTGCAGCTCCCTGGGGCCAGCCCTGGGTGCAGCTCCCTGGGATCAGCCCTGGGTGCAGCTCCCTGGGTGCAGCTCCCTGGGATCAGCCCTGGGTGCAGCTCCCTGGGTGCAGCTCCCTGGGGCCAGCCCTGCTGCAGCTCTGCTGGCAGTGCCCCTGGCTCAGGTCCCTCACCATGCTGCCTGCTCAGGAGGGTTTTTGGTGGTACCTCCACAGAGGCTCTGCTCTGCTTGCAGCTGGGGGTGTAGAGCTGGACTTTGCCCTTGGATCAAGGAGATGCTTTAACCCCAGGGTGCTGCTGATCATCTTCTCATGCTTCACTTCCTGTACCCCTGAGCTGGGCAGGGATGAGTCAGGGATGAGTTCACACCAGGCCATGCACACACAGTGTGTGCTGTGTAATGGTTTGGGCAGTGGCACCATCTTCAGCTCCCGTGTCCTGCCTCTACCTTGAGGATTCTTGGTGCAATTTGGAGAGAGCAGCCATTTCTGAGCACAGCCAGGCTGTGAGGGGACAGCAGTCAGGGCAGGTTTTTGTTCCTGTTAAGGACTGCTTGTTCCCTTTCACATGGGAAGCCCATCCCTTCTAGACCAGTTTAGTTTTCTGAGGAGCCCTTGCTGAATGATTGCTGTGGGTTTCCAAACATGCACTCATGGGATGAGATCCCTGCTGGCACCTCCTCGTGGGCACCTGAGTCATCCCCTCCTCACAGGAGCCCTGCTTGTGCTCCAGCACCAGAAAATCTGATGCACTCACAGGTTAATTCGTGCCTGCTGCAGTTCCTCTTGGTTTGCTCAGCCTGGCCAGCAAACTTCCCAGCAGTTTCCTGGGCCCAGTTTCCTGGAGCCCTTCCTAAGAGCTGGCAGCACATGGTTGGATCTGACAGTTGCAGGCGAGGATTTACTCATGGAACAGAGTAGCAATTCCTCCTGGGAGAGCTCTGGGAGCTGTCTGGCCCTGGTGATTTGCTGTTCCTTTTGTGTGTATATAACCAGAAGCTCTTAATGAGTTTGAGATTTCCCCTCTGTGTCTCCATGAACTCTCTGAGCTCCTTCCTGGTGAACATCAGTGTAGGAAAATGCATTTAGTTTTTCTGCTGATGCCTTATTTTGAACATTTGTGGTACTTAGATTGCTTACAGTTTGTTGGAAGCTGCCTGCTCCTGCTGTCTTTGAAAAGAAACATGGCTTTTCCTGTGTCTTATGCAGATTTTGTCACAGAACCTGTCAGGATTTGACCTTTCCTAGTATTTCCTTTCAGAATGTTGATTTTTAAAAAAATTTTATGTCGTTATTTTTTCTTTCTGGCATCTTTCTGACAGTACCAAGCGCTGCTGTCTTACTGCTTTGCTGGAGATGTTTCTGGTGAATGGAATGCCCCAGAAATATTTGGTAATTGCAATTGGTAATCAAATCTTTGTGGCTACTCCTCCCCAGTACTTTTACCAGGTGTTGTCATTTTCTTGCATTTAGGGTTTTTGAAGCAAGCCCAGCAGTGATGGAGTTTGCTTTTTCCTGCAGAGATGCTGGATCTCTCCATGTTGAAGTCACTGTTGTGTGCACTGCTCAGGACCCATTTGGGGCTTTACAAAGCTTTAATTTTGGGTCTTTTCCTGTGTCGTGAGCTGCTTCCAGTCAGGTGTTAGCTGTCATCAGGTGCATTTTGTGGTGAAGTATTTCTGAATTGTAGCTGGAACCTGTTTGTTGCCTCTGGGCACGTTTCTCTCATACTCTGCAGTGTCAGACCTTCCTCTCCAGCTGGTCGTCTGTCAATACTCATTTGGATTACTCAGGGTAATACTGTGCTGAAAAACTGCTGCTTTCAGTGCTGTCCTCCTGGATAGTTCTCTGCTTTACCCAGTGCTCAGTTTGAAATGAGCTGTCCTTGGAGCACTGTTCCATCCAGGGAGGATCCAGTTCCATCCAGGGAGGATCACTGCCCGGTCCTGCTGCTGGTGCTCTCCCTAACCATGGAATAACCCCGTGGCTTGGGCTGCAAGGGGACCTTGAAAACTTCCACTCCCAGCCCTTGCCGTGGCAGGGACACCTTCCACTGTCCCAGTGTCCAGCCTGGCCTTGGGCACTGGCAGGGATTGCTCTGGGCACCCTGTGCAGCCTGATCCTGGCTAATGCACCCCAAGGGGATCTTACCCCCATGTGCTGCAGGGATGTGTTGCTGGCTCCTCTTGAGCTCACTGTCCACCTGGTTCCCAGGGCTTCTTGGCCCCCAGCCTGCACTGGTGCATGGGATTGTTCCCCCCAGGAGAACTTTGAATTTTCCCTTATTGAGCTTGACTGGGATCTGTCAGGGTCCCTCTGAGCAGCAGCACACCCAGGTGTGTCCCCTGTGGGCTGGCTGAGGAGCTCTGTCTCTTCAGCTGCTCAGAATGAAGGGGTTAAATAATTTTGGCCCCATGTGGACTCCTGGGGTGACCTCCTGCAGTGGGAGTTGCACATCCCAGTGACCTGCAGTGGATTTGATGCTGTTGGTGGCAGCCCCAATTGCAGCAGCTCAGCCTCCAGCCTCCCACCCTGCCCAGTCTGTATCTCAGCAGGGTCTGAGGGTGGTTGTGCCAGGCAGTGTGGAAAGTTTGCCAGTGTTGGGGTTAGTCCAGCTCTCCCTTCAGCCCCAGAGCTCACCATTTCATTGGAGAAGGCTGTCATGCTGGTCAGGATGGATTTTCCTTTGTAAATCCACAGTGACCACTCCTAAATCCATGCTCAGAGTGACTCCCAGTCACTTTTTTGTGCTTTAATCTGTTTGGCTTCCTGGATTAGTTGCTCCATCACTTCCCTAGGGAGTAAGGGGAGGCTGACCAGCCTCTAATTCCTTGGATCCTCCTACGTGAAGGCAGGAGTGACATCTGCTGTCTTCCAATCTCCATGAATCTTCCCTGGCTGCTGTGCAGCACCAATTAATGCCTTGTTCTCCCCTGGAACATTTGTATGGAACTTCACCACCTACACCAGGTTCCTGGAGTTATGCCTGGGGCAGGAGGAGGAGGAGGCAAGGAAAGGGTGTCCTGGCAGCTGCTGGGTGATCTTGGGTCAGAACCAGTGAGGACTCAGCTCAGTGTCTGCCTGAGCTGGGAGCTCTGTTGTCACTTTGGTGGGTTGAAAATGCTTCTGACCCTGCCAGGCCACCAAGTGCCAGCAGTGCTTGGGAGGGCTTTGCAGGTGACAGCTGGCCATGGCTCCCAGTTTGGGCTGCCATGGCTCCCAGTTTGGGCTGCCATGGCTCCCGGTTTGGGCTGCCATGGCTCCAGGTTTGGGCTGCCATGGCTCCAGGTTTGGGCTGCCATGGCTCCAGGTTTGGGCTGCCATGGCTCCCAGTTTAGGCTGCCATGGCTCCAGGTTTGGGCTGCCATGGCTCCCAGTTTGGGCTACATTTCCTCTTGTCTCCAAGGGCCATATGCTCTTTCCTGTGGCGTGGCTGGAGCTGTTCTGCACACAAGATGGAGCCGGTGCAGATCCTCACTTGGATGGTGCTGGGTTGGCTGGGCATGTGCAAATGGAAGTGTGGGGAGCATATGTGCATGGAAAACATGGGCTGCAGGGAGGGAGGAGGCCAGGAGTGAGAACCTTGGCTGCCAGCACAGCTCATCCTGCCCTTCCTGACTCTGGGGTTGGGGAGGGGTGAAATCCCATGGAGATGGTGCCTTGTGTACCCCAAGGGTGCTCACAGCAGCTGTGAGAGGAAGATGAGGTGAACCCTGATTCCAGCATCACCCTGCTGCCAGAGCACACAAATCCCAGGCTCCTCTGGTTTTGCTTTCTCATGCCAGCAAGCTGTCTGCCTATCACATGATGAGAGCTGTCAGGCATAGTCTGAGGAAGCTGTAAGCAGCTTTTGAGTATCTTTGTTGCTGACAGCTTCAGTTCTGGGTGTGACAGACAGACACATGCCACGGCTGCTGCTGTGTCTGCTGCTGACTGCTTGTACTGCTCTGGTTCTGTAACTGTTCTAAGATGGAATCATTGAGGAAAAGGTCTCCCAGGTCATTGCGTCCAACCTGTGCCCAGTGCCCACCTTGTCCTTGGCCCAGGGCACTGAGTGCCACATCCAGGTGTCCCTTGGGCACCTCCAGGGATGGGGACTCCAAACCTCACTGGACAGCTCCTGCCGTGGTGTTCTTCCCGATGTTCAATCCAAATCTGCCCTGGCACATCTTGAGGCCATTTCCTCTCATCCTGTTCCTGTTCCTGGGAGCAGAGGCCACCCCCCTCCCATCCTGGCTGCCCCCTCCTCTCAGGGAGTTGTGGAGAGTCAGAAGGTCCAGGCTGAGCCCCCCCAGCTCCCTCAGCCACTCCTGGTGCTCCAGACCCTTCCCCATCTCCATGCCTTGGACATGTTCCAGCCCCTCAAGGTCTTCCTGGCAGTGAGGAGCCAGAACAGACCTGAGTCCTCAAGGTGTGGCCTCACCAGTGTTGCAGTAAGGTACAAAAATTATAAAGAAAGCCTCATAAAATCAAGCCTGCTCTCCTAAAATCAGTGGCTGGCCTTGTCAAGGCAGCACTTTGCAAGTTCCCATGTGAAAGGAATCCTGGTGTGAGCAGTTCATAGCATAACAATCTATTCCTGGGTGAAAACCAGCCAGCACCTGTATGAACTGTTTTTATACTGTTAGAAAAAATAAAACTATCTCTCATAAACAACTTTTCCTGCAAGTACACACTGGGGGTTTGAGTGACCAGTCAATACAGAATGACAGCTTGTTACTAACCAATAAAGTAATTGGCAAGAGAGCTGCTGAGCAGTTGGAGTCAGCCACCAGGTCTGTGAAACTGGATAAAAACCAGTATGGGAGTGAAGGGGGAGCTTTTTCCACCATGAAGAAAATGGAGTCTGCTGATTTATTCTGCCACACCAGTGCCTGGCACAGGGGACTGTCCCTGCCCTGGGCCTGCTGGCTGCTCTGTTTCAGGTACAGGCCAGGTGCCCTTGGCCTTTTTGCCCACCTGGGCACACATCAGGTGTGAAGAGTGCATCACTGTTCAGCTGCTGCCCATCAGCACCCCCGGGTCCTTTCCCACAGGGCCACTTTCCAACACTGATGCTGTTTTTCCAGCCACACAGATCAGTTCAAGGGAGCTGGTCACTGGTGCCAGGAGGAACAGCCCCAGGGCCTGTGTGATTTTCCTTTTTGTACAGAAATTCCTCCCATTTTTTTTTCTGCTGTCAAATTTCTAAACAATACACTCAGATCCCTGTATGGGCTTTGCATCACTCTGGGGATGGTGCTTGTATGGGGGTGAAATATTGGTGCTCTGGTGTTGATGCTTGAGATGTGAACCTGTGTTGATTTTTAGCTGTGGTGTTTGTGGTTTGGTTCTCTCTCATTTGTACAGTGCAATCCTGAAGTAAAGGCTGCTGGGGGGACGGTGTGGTGTTTGTGAGGTCCCCAGGACAAGGTGAGAGATGAGGATCTGACTCCATGTTCTCAGAAGGCTGATTTATTATTTTGTGATATTATATTGAAAGGATACTATACTAAACTATACTAAAGAAAGAGAAGGATACAGCCAGAAGGCTTAACAAGAATGATAATGAAAAACTCATGACTGACTCCTCAGGGTCCAACACAGCTGATGGTGCTTGGTCATTAAGCAAAAACAATTCACATGAAACCAATCAAACATGCACCTGTCAGTAACCAATGTCCAGCCACATT
>JAYDZK010000112.1:3335264-3349162 GCA_034509185.1 Euphonia xanthogaster | reverse complement strand
TGGCCTTGGGCACTGCCAGGGATCCAGGGGCAGCCCCAGCTGCTCTGGGCACCCTGTGCCAGGGCCTCACCATCCTCACAGGGAAGAGTGACTGGTGCTTAACTCCTGACAATCCTGTAGCTGCCAAATGGAATTAAATCCTTACCTGGATGAGGTTTGAGGAAGATGTCTGGGAACATTTTGGTGCCTCATTTGTAGGAATGACACTTCTGAGGAAGGAACTTCACACCTTGGGGCACTGGTGGAGTGAGATACCAGGCAGTTCTCCCTGAGGGACAGCCCTTCACAGCCCTGCTTCCAGGGAATCCTCCTCCTTTCCAAGCCCTTTCAGGATGCCTGTGCCAGCTCAGAGGAAGGCTGGGTCACTCTGCTGGAGGAGTCTGCCTTTGCTTGCTCTCTGCTGCATCCTCTTGCCCCAGCTGTATTGTGTCCTCTGTGTATTTGACACATGGTGTGGTTTTTTTCCCATCCATGGTAGGTGCTGGTTTTCTGCTGAGGCTTTAAACCCAGCTCATTCAGCAGCTTGTGCTCTTGCCTAGAACACTGTTCTCTCTCCTTGTTGCTTTTTCTTTCCCCCTGACTCCAACAGATATTTATCCACTTGGAACAACATTTTTGATATTTGGTGCCTGGAGCTGTAACTTGCAACAAAACTGTGAAGTCCCTTCTCAGACTTAGAAACAAAACACTTGTGCTGACCCTCTTTTCCTTATTTAAGAACACTCTGGTGTCCCCAAGCTTTGAAACAGAGTCTTGACTTGCAGGAGGGATGGGATTTGTCTGACTCCTGTGGCACATTAATTGTTGTAGAGGCTTCAAAGAGCAAATTCTGCATGGACATGTTGTTTAATAACAGGTAGAGAAAAGTTTGATGTTACAGGTGACATTCCTTCTAAGGGACTGAAATGGAACCCAAATTCCCCATCCTCTCCTGCTGCCATAAATAAATTAAATCAGACTTTTTGAAGGTGGTTTCTGTTTCCTGGGAACCATCTTAACCTGTGCTCTTGGCCTGCCCTCTTGGGGTCAGTTGGTCTCAGAGCTCTGTAATTTTGAAGTCCAGCTCATGATGGAGAAGTGAAGTATCAAGAACACAGGAGGAACATTGAAATGAGCAGACACTCAGATTATTTTCTTCCTCAGATTCTGTCTGAAGTGGAGGCATGTCTGTTAAGCTGCCTTAAAAATTAATGCATTAATGTTCTCAAAGTACTCAGATACTGTAAGAGAAGAATAATGATGGGAAGGTTCTCACCCAGCTATTCTGAAAATAGGGTAATTTTAATGAAAAATCAGTGTCAGGCACATCTAACCTCAGCTGGGGTGCTGGGAATGCCAGCCCCTGCTGGGCAGCTCTCAGCCTTGCATCCAGCCTGGTCCCTCTCTCTGGCATTCTCCAGGGCAGCTCTGGGATTCTGAGGCCTTTTCTATAACCTTACATCACCCATCATTATTTCTGCTCCCTTCCCTGCTCAGGACTGTGGTGCCCAACCCAAACCATGGATCCATCCTGGATCAGGAGGATCCTGGCTGTGCCTCTCTGTCTGGGCTGGGCTGAATCCTCACTGGGATGATTTTTTTGTTTTGTTTTGCAGTATGAAATTCATTATTGCTCCCCAATTAGAAACTCGTGCATCAGGTTACATGGATTTCAGATGAATTTAATCCTGCCTGTCTGTGTGTTTGTAGCTCTTGGCTTTGCAGTGTGCAGATTTAATTGGAGCATTCTGTTCTGTTCCATCTCCCAGGCACCACGTGCCACTAAATTCAGGAGGGATCATTTCTCACTGTGCTTTAAAGTTTGTGGGGTTTAATCTACTTTTCATCCACCTCTAACTTCATTCAGCCTGTGCTTTTCCTGCATGTCTAGGAGGGTGTCTAACAGGTATTTATATCTCTAGGGAAGTCTCCTCGTCCTTCTCTTGCTTTCTTTGTTTCCTCAAGCCCTCTGTGTGGGGACCCCCATGTTTTCCTGGAGGGAAGTTGTCTCAGTCTGGCCAAATAAGTTGTTCTGGCTACTTCTTGTAGTCTTGTTTTCTTCTACCCACTTCAAAAGACATTATCTCAGAATTTTCCAGACATCAGGTTGGTGCTAGGTCTGTGCAAGACAATCAGAAAACAGCTGAGCTTGAAAGGGACCTCCCAATTTAGTCCAACCCCCCAGTTCTCTCCCTTTTCCCTTTACAACACCAGGGATGACATTCACCATCTTCCCCCTGGTTTCTCACCCACCCTGTTCAGGTTCTCACTGGCTTTGAGATGATTTCACCCACTCTGAGCTCCCTTGGGTGAAGTTCATGTCCAAGTGATCTGCCAGTATCCAACAGTTGTGGGTGGGCTCTTGTGTCCCTTGTTCTTTTTCTGCTCCTGTTGCCTGTTCCTACCCATTTGTCACTTTTATTAATATCAGCTGTCACAGAAAATGTCAACTCTACACTGGTGTAAATGAGTATTTAACAGCTTGAACTCAGCATTTGCTGCTGTTAACTCTTCTTCCCTGCTGAGAATGGACCAGTGCTTTCCTGCTCTTGTCCTCCTAAAGGGATTTAACCTGAAGTGCTCTGCTCACCTTGAGGCACCTGGATCCAGGGCCAGCCAGGCTGGGCCTGGGCACTGAATTCCTTTGGGGAGAGCAGTGAAGCAGTCCCTGACATCTGTCACTTGCCTCCCCTTCTGAAAAGCAGAGATTGACTTTGGTGTCCCCCAGGGATGGGGAAGAAAGTGAAGGAGAGGAATTAACCAGAGTTACTGATGTCATTTGTTCATGTGTTGGGTTGCTGGATGCAGTACAACCAGAAAACTTTGGGGGAGGGCATCAGGGTGGGGGGCAGGAAAGCTCTGGGCACAGAGTGAGCTGGCTTGAAGGACTTCAGTCCTGGGAGGGGTATGAGAGAGAGGGGCCTTCTGAGTTCTGCACACTCACCAAAGGAAATGATTCCCTTTTAACACAGGGATGTGGGAATGGGAACGTGGCAGATGGTTTGGAGGGAGGGGAAGGGGCTTTCCACCAAACCTGCAGCAAGGAATTTCTGCATGGATGGCCAGAGCCATCAGTGGGTTCTGGGAGGCTCCAGGTGCCTGCAGGGGTGTTGGGTGGTGGCATCACCACGGTCTGGCACTCCCAGTTTGTCCCCAGCTGGGAGCCCTGGGCTGTCCCTGTGCCCCCAGGGTGTCTGTGTGTGTTCACAGGGCAGAAGTGTTCAGCAGCATTCCCAAATGCCAGCGCTGGCTTTCTGAGCAGGTGGGAATGACCCAGCTCTATCCCAGGAAGCAGGGAATGCTGGTGGGATCCATGCTGCTGCCTTCCAGGTGGGATGGGGCTCTGACATCCTGGCTGTGCTCAGCTTCCCACAGAACCTGCCTCTGGAATTAGGGATCTTTCTGCAGCTCTCTTAGGGGACATTTACTCTTTGCTACTGTGCTGACTTTTCCCTTGGTGCTTGGTTTTGTTTGTTTATGCTCTTACCCAAATCCCTTTTCCTGAGTGTCCTGATGCTGTTTTTGCAGCCAGAGGCATTCTGTTGGAAGTGTCTCTCTGAGATGCTGATTTATTTTCATTTCTAGCACATTCCCTCTGAAATGGATAAATGCCCTTGTCATAAATCTCATTATTGCCTCCTGATAGATGTGTGCACTGAGCTCCTCAGAGCCACTGGGATGTGGTGAGGAATCCCTTTCCAAAGCTCCATGGAGAACTTCACTTTGGCTTCTCTTTCCAGTGGCAATGATTTGATAAATCAAAACTCTGACCAATGAGAAAATAAAAATTCTGCTTCAGGTGTGGCCCTTTCCCTGCCCCAGCTTTGAATTCAAAGCAGACACTCTGGCCTTACAGCAGGAGAGGGAAATTCCACCCAGCTCTGCTTGTAGGGAAATTTTGCCTGTGTGGCAGGTGGAGCCTGGGAACCCTGAACTTCCTGTAACCTGCCCCAAGATGAATGTGCAGAGATAAAAATCTCCCTGCTGTGCTGGGGCCTTCCCATCCATGCAGGTTCCTGGTGGTGCATCTGAGTGATCCAATCACACCAGAATGCTTTGATTTTAATTAAAAGGGGAATTACACTCCCCAGAAGAAAATCCCTCTTATACTAAATCAGTTCTTCTGATCTCTCCAATAAATTGAAGAGGGAGAATTGAACAAATAAACTTTATCTTGTCTTGGGGCAGGTGATGTTCTGGGTCAAAACAGAGTTTGACTTCCATTGGTAGCACCAGTAACTCTCCCAGTCTCAGCAGTTTTGATGAATTTTCCCTCATATTTTGTTTCCCATATTTGAGTTCCTGGTAGTGTCCCTATTCAGCCTCTAACTGTCACTGAATGGCAGAATTTAGGGATCAGGTTACAGCAATGACCTTTTTTTGGAGCTCATCAGATGATGAGCTGGACTGGTTGGAGATGTCTGCAGAGCTGTAATTTGTGTTTAGAAAGGTTCTCATGATAGTATTGACATTTGGGCCACACTGGTGAAATCAGCAGAGGGGAGATAAACTTAATCAAAATTCCTGGGTGGTGCAGAGGATCCCACTGTGGTTTGAGAGGTAGCATTTGGGATTTGTCATCACCTGTCTATTTTCATAAAGTCCTGCTTGTCCTTAAAACTTTGATTTTAGCCAGGTGAACGTGGCTGTGAAGGGAAATGTCTGCTGGAGTTGCTTGTGGCAGTTTTATTTGAAGAGGAACTAATTGCTTTGGGGTCTGGAATGTTCTGTCATCTGACTTCAATTTTATTGAATTAAAAATTCAGTGAAGTTGAATTTTTAACCATTTCCAGCCTCATTTGGGGTTTTTCAGAGGATTGGGGGTATTTGGGATGATTTCACTGTGGAGTCATAGATTTTATACCTTTGGGAGAGGAAAACCCAATGCTCCAACCCACAGGGTGAGGGTGATGATCTGGGTTTTATGTTCCTTTTATTGACTTAATATTGAACCCTTGCAAATGGTCTGCAGAAAGTTGAATTTTTAACCATTTCCAACCTCATTTGGGGTTTTCCAGAGGGTTTGGGGTTGGATATTTGGGAATTTCCCTGTGGCATCATGGATTTTTTTACCCTTTGGGGGAACAAGGGAAAGGACTCGGTGTGGAGTTTATGTCCCTTTTATTGACCTAATCTTGAGTTGCTGTGGGAAGTTGAGTTTTTATCCATTTCCAACCTCATTTGGGGTTTCCCAGAGGGTTTGGGGTTGGATTTGGGATGATTTCACTGTGAGGCCATGGATTTTTTGCCTTCCTGGCTGTGGAATTTGGGGAGGAAAACCCAAGGGAAGGTGCTCAGTGTGGATTTTATGTTCCTTTTATTGAATTAATCTTGAATTGCTGGGCACTGCCCAGGCTCCCCAGGGAATGGGCACAGCCCCAAGGCTGCCAGAGCTCCAGGAGCCTTTGGACACCACTCCAGGGATGCACAGGCTGGGATTTTGGGGTGTCTGGGCAGGGCTGGGACTGGATGATCCTTGGGGGTCCCTTCCCACTCACAGTACTCCAGGATTGCTTTCCTTTTCCCTTGAACAGGAAGAAGGGGAACATTCTGGAAGGTTTCTAAGCACTTTTGTGTTCAGTGTCCCTGTGGGGGATGAGGCTCTGGGTCTGAGCCCCGTGCTGAGGCCAGGGCAGCTCCTGCACAGAATGTTTCTGCTTCTCTGGAAGTTCAGATTTTTTGGGCTGTGAAAGAGAAGCTCCTGGGGGGTAAAAGTCAGTTGTACTTCTTCTAGGAGAGAGACTGGGAGCTGCAGGAATCCCAGAATCATTGAGATTGGAAAAGACTTCCAAGACCATGGGGTTCACCCTGTGCCTGATCCCTTCCTTGTCACCAGCCCAGAGCCCAGAGTGCCACATCCTTGGACAGGGGCATTCCTGGGACACCTCCAGGGATGGGCACTCCAAACCTCCCTGGGCAGCCCCTTCCAAGGCCTGACCCCCCTTTCCATGGGGAAATTCCTGCTGATGTCCAAGCTGAGCCTCCCCTGGCCCAGCCTGGTTCCCTCTGCTCCTGTCCCTGTTCCCTGGAGCAGAGCCCAATCCCCCCGGCTGTCCCCTCCTGGCAGGAGCTGTGCAGAGCCACAGGGGCCCCCTGAGCCTCCTTTGCTCCAGGCTGAGCCCCCCCAGCTCCCTCAGGGACTTTCCACAGGACTTAGAAGAAAACCAGAAGAACCAAGCAGGTCCAGAGTGTCGGTGCTCACTGTGAGTGCCCTGGCACAGCCACTGCCTGCAGGACCAGGGATCTGCCTGGCTGGGCTGGGAGCAGAGCCCTGGCCTGCCAGAGCCCTTGGTGGCCTCTGTAGCCTTTGGTGGCCTCTGTGGCCCTTGGTGGCCTCTGTGGCCCTTTGGTGGCCTCTGTGCCCTTGGTGGCCTCTGTAGCCCTTGGTGGCCTCTCTGTGGCCCTTGGTGGCCTCTGTGGCCCTTGGTGGCCTCTGTGGCCCTTGGTGGCCTCTGTGGCCCTTGGTGGCCTCTGTAGCCCTTGGTGGCCTCTCTGTGGCCCTTGGTGGCCTCTGTAGCCCTTGGTGGCCTCTCAGTGCCCTTGGTGGCCTCTCTGTGCCCTTGGTGGCCTCTGTGGCTCTTTGGTGGCCTCGTGCTGGAGCATTGCTGTGCTGGGGTTTCCCTGCAGACGTCACCTGTCAGCGCTGCCCTGGCTGCTGCAGTTTGGCTGCAGAGGGGATCCTGTTCCCCCAAGCTCAGTGGCCTCCTGACAGGGGTGTGACAGGAAGAGCTCTGAGTTTGTCTGTGCCTCACTCCCTCCCCTGTGAGATTTGTCTCCTCTCCAGTTTCTGTTTTTTATGCTTTTGACTTGCAGATGCCTCAGTGCTGACTCATGAGTTCTGAGGCACAGCTCTGGATTTCTGTAAGTTTTTTATCTGCAGAGAAGCAGATTTCTTTAAATTTTTGGATTTCTGTAAGTTTTTTATCTACAGAGAAGCCCAGCAGGGTTTATTTTCCCTCTCAGCTTTATTGCTGGGCTTACCCAGTGCAGCCCTGCTGCTCTCTGGGGTTTGGGAGGATCAGCTGCTCCTCGTGGCAGGGTCCTGGAGCTTCACTGCAGTGAATGAGCAGCCAGAGAGAGAGGGAAGAGAGCCTGTGGGGTCACAGGAGCTGAGGAGCACTGAGCAGCTGTTCAAACTGAGATCAGCTCTTTATTGCCATAACCTCCAGGAGTAAGTGAAGTCACAGCAGAGTGCTGGGGAGGTGAGAAGGGGGAAGTGTTTGTCCTGTACAGGCAGAACTGCCCTGAGGTGTGACAGCCCTGAGGGCTCTGTGGGATGGGGTGGGGTGGGGTTGCCATGGAGCTGAGACAAGCCAGACAGCAGGAGGGAAGCCATCCTGTGGGGTGACAGTCAATTCCATGTGCTCAGGCTCCTTAAGCCTGGCAGAAACTGAGCTCAGGTGCCCTCGGTCTGAGCTCGGGGCCATCAGTTTGCTGCTTTTGTTGATTTTGATTTTAATGTGTGTCCTGAGCACTGCAGGGCTCCTGTTGGATGGGTTGCACTCTTAAAGAAACCAATCCTCAAAAATGGAGTAAAAATAGATTTTCATATATTCATTAAAAAATGGAAAAATCCCTCTGAGTCCCACCACTCCCCCAGCACTCCTGAGGCCACCACTGAGCCATCCCCTCTCTCCTCTGAGGCTTTCCCTGAGCCTCAGGGTTCAGAACCTGGTGCTGATGCTCCACCTCCTGCTGATGCTCCACCTCCTGCTGCAGCTTCCAGGCCAAAGGTTCAGTCTGTGCACTTAAAGGAGCAAAAGAAGCCTGGTGGGGTACAGGGGCTGGTCCCACAGCCTCTCTTGGCACAGTGTGAGGCAGGACATGGGAAGCTGGGGCACAAGGATGTTCAGAGATAGCACAGTGAGAAAACTCGTGGGGTCACCAGCTGTATCTCCACAGTTCCACAAATCCTTCAGGGAAACTCTTCTTGTTCCCCCTGCAGCCTCTCCCAGGGGCTGTGAGCACACCTGGCACCCCTGTGCCTCTCACTGGCTGGGACCTGTCCAGCTTGCAGCAGTTGCATCCTCTTTTTCCCTACAGGAGAGAATTTAAATTCTCATACACAGTGTCCAAAGTCCTGTTTTTGAACAAATTAGAATATTCCAGGTCTTTCTAGTTACAGGTCAAGCCCTTTGGGTTGATGGTGCTGGTGTTTCTTGGAAGATTTTTCAGTTTTCTCAATATTTATTCTATGAACTTGAAGTCAGAACTGGATGTGTGATGTGGGACTCACCAAAGGCCAGTACAGGGGTAAAAGGTTTGGCATTATCACACAATATTCCTGATTTTCTCTTTCAAGGATCAGATGAGTGTGTTTGACCTGTGTCTGCTTTGCTTGGTGTGCAGGCTGTAAAAAACAGCAGGAAAAATCTGCAGCCTCTCTCTTCCTGGGGATTCAGCATCCCTAGAACCTCCTCTTGGTGAGAATTCTGTTATTCCCACCTTTCCAGGGGATCTCCTGTGCTGTGTGTTCCTGACCAGGAGTTTCAGCTCGGTGTGGCTGATGGATGGAGAGCACTGAGTTGTTCTAGAGTTGTTTTTCCTTGGCACATCCCTGGGATGCTGTTGCTCCAGCCTGGGTTTGAATTTCTCTGATAGCAGCTCTGAGCAGAGCTCAGGCCCATCTCTGCAGCTCCCTGGGGAAGAGCCTCCCTTGGTGCTCCGTGCCTGTCCCATCCTCTCTCAGCCCTTTTGGTGCCTCAGGTTTTAGATTTGTATTTTTCAGTTCTGTGCTGCTTCAGTGGGTGGGTCTGGGCTTCACCTGAGGGGATGGGGAGCTCTGTGCACAGAGCAGGGAGACAAAACAGCTCCTGCTCCAGCTGGGACCAAGGACAAATGATCCAGATCTCAGCCCAGGAGCACAAACCCCGTGGGCTGGAGAGAGAAAAACAAGGATGGGACTGCCTGGGCTGGGGCTGGGATGGGACAATGAACTCCAGGATGCAAATGGAGCAGAACTGATCACAGTGAGAGCCCCCGTGACCAGGTGTCCATTTTTGTGACCATTTTGGGTGCAGCCCTGGCTGGGCTCTTGTGTTGCCCAAGGTGGATCCATCGAGGCCTTTTAATAAATCCCTGCTTTATTCTTTAGCTCAGTCTAGGCTCTGTTCTAGGGCAGCCTTCACAAGGCACCAGGGCTGGAGTGGTCCTTGGGAAAGCAGCAAGTGGGAGCCTGCTGCTCATGGGCTGCTGCCAGCAGCTGCCTCCTTCCCTGGGCTGCTCCAGCCTCCTGCTCCTCCACTGCTGGAACAGCCCCACACACACCTGGAGGCTGCAAAAGACCTTGAACACCCAGGATTTCCACCCAGCTGGAAATAGTGAGTGTTAAAAGCTTCATTTTTTTTCCTTGAAGAGCCTCAACTTGGTGCCTTGCTTTATTTAAACAGAGCATATTTGGCTCTTTGCAGAGAGCAGCACAACACGTGACTGAGGACACGAGCACTGACTCTGCTCCCCAGCTGCTGAGGGGACAGAGCCTCTGAGAAAAGCAACAAAAACTCACCCAAAGCTAGAAAAGTGACAATTTAAGTCCTTGCCAGTGCTCTGGCCACCACACCACTGCTCCCTTCCTGGTGGGAGCCAACAAAATGTCTCAGGCTGCCCAGGAGCTGCAGTTTCACCTGGGCTAAGTGACCTTGAAGGGAGCAGAACATCCTCAGCTGCAGCTTCCTGAAAACACAGGAAACCTTTACATAGAGGAAATTGGCCATCTCTACCCACTCCCGGCTGATTGAATGCAACATTCCTGGAGAATGAGCCCAGAGAAAAGGAATTAAGCTCTATAAACTCCATCTCAGGAAATCTCTTTGTGGAAGTTTTCGCAGTCATCCAGCCCTGGACTCCTTCAGGGATGATTTTAAGCCATGTTTCATATTTCTATTTCTAACAGACAAGACTGGAAGCAGTTCTGGTCCCACCAACATTCCTGCTATTGGCAAGAGATATCCTGCTTGGAATTGTGCCTGCAAGGGGCTGACACCACAGCAAGAGGCAGCAGCAAACACCAACAGCTTCCCTCAGCAATCCTACTCCAAAATCCTGGAAAACTTCAAGATGCCACCACTGCATCTCTGCACCTTAAACCCCCAGCCAGACACTGCTCACATTTCAGGGTGAATGGCACAGTGCATTATATGGAATTATGGCCTATTATGCCTTTTATTTACCAAAACATGCTTTGTTTCTAGGCCTCAGAATCCTGATTTTCTGACAGGAGGCAGAGCTGCAGGTCCCACAGGGTACCAGGGAGGAAGAGGAGAGAAGAAACACACACACAACCACCACGGCTTTTAGGAACAAAATTTATTCCAATTTCAAACAGAGAGTTTATTTCAGGAGAAAGATATGAAAATCATTTTCCATCAGATATTTCTGTAATAAGCGTGTTGCCCAGCAGTCAGAGTGGGATCATTCCAAGAAACAATCACACTCCTGGACTGGAATGAGACAGTTTGGAGTCTGAATAGATCCTGACACTGGGCATCTTATTCAGAAACTCCTTTACCCTACCCTCTTCCCTCCCCGCCCCCCAACACGCACAACAATACATGCATTGCAAATGACAAGGTTTAAAAACAGCATTTTATATAGTATTCTTTTTAAATAGGATAATGTTTAAATTGTCTTAAATCAGGATCCTATAATATACAAGTATAACCAAATAATTTCCACCACATTGGCACTTGTAAAGAGTCTCTGGCACTACTAAAGAAGGGGCATTGGCACAAACCATACTCTTAAAAAACTGGGTGCTGCATAACACACTTTATCTCTGCTGGACTCTAACGACCTGGGCTCTGTACAGGACAATACAATGGTCAGCACACTCCGGAAGTACTTTTTTTTTTTTGTCTTTTTTTTTTGTTTGTTTTTTTAAGTATTTTTTTGTCTTTTTTTTTTTTTTTAAACCAATAAAACACATGAAGAAAAACCATAGTTGAACGCAAGGCCAACATTGCTAGGAAGCAACAACAAGAGACCAAAGAATCCAACTCGAGGAGAAGGGGGAGGCAGGAAGGGCAGGAGCTGACACGCTGCAGCTGGAAGGGGCTTTTGCTCACCAGGTAGCCAATCCACATGGAATGGTGCAAGGAAAAGGGATGGTCCTCTGCTCACTGACTTCAAGTTTCAAACTAGTTCCAAGTATGTTGGTTTCTTCAACAGAACAAAGATGAAAAGTGCACAAGGAGCAGAGGTTAGCAAGGAGACCCGACTCCTCAGACTCTGGATTCCCTACAACAACCCAATTTTACCTTTCTTCTGAAAGTCACTCTCAACCTGCAGAGAATTCTGACAGGCCTCACTTTCAGAAAGGTTGACACAGGCAAATTTGGTTTTAAGGTTTGGCACTTTTGCTGGGGCAGGCATTTGCCAGCCAACAGAGACAGGAGCCAGTTCTGCAGGAACACTTCACTGGCCAAGCTGGAGGCACACAAGCAGCTGCTTACTAAGGAAAGCACGTGCTAACACTGCTATCTTCTCACACATGATACAGTCACAGACAACTCCAGGTGACAGCTACAGGTCTGACCCGTTCCTACCCCAGTCCAGGAGGAGGTTTCAGAACTCAACAAGAGCCACTGAGCAAAGCTCAGCCCTTCCCTTCCCTCCCCTCCCTGCCCCGAGCCACTTCTCAGGCCAACAGCCACCCCAAGCAGGTGCCCCACAAGGTACAGCACATTCCCTAAATCCTTGTGCCCACAGCTTCCCACAGTTGCCTGCCACGATGCAGAGTCACTCTGCAAGAGACAGATGCCAAGATCCCTCCTCCTGTGCCAGGGCAGCAGCTCTTAGAGAAAGGGGAAGGTACAAAACAAGACGAGAAAAGTTTCTGATTCAAGTGGAAGTACCACCATCATTCACCTTGGAAAAGAGAAACTTCTGGGAAGTTATTTTCCAAGAACCTGTGTATCTCAGTGCCAGACTCATTGCTGGCAACAGCTGTAGTGTGAACCATTTACAAAAGGATCACAGAAGCAGAAGAGGTTGGTGCTGCTGTCTGCTTCAGAGGAACAGCACTTAGAATACATGAAGATGATTATAAATTCCTCTTTATAAGACAATTTCTACAAACTGGATCATTTTGGCATAAAGATGAAAACAAAATAAAACAAAAAAAAAAAAGCAATAAAATTGATGCAAAGCTGTCTGACACATGGGAATCCCTCCTCATTCCTCCCAAGGGTTAAATGCAGTCCAGAGCATGGCTAGTCTAAAGAGATGCTATGTTTCCCTCAGCATCACCACTCAGACTGGCTCTTCAACTGTTGGTCCCATGGCTACTGTTCCAACTCGAGCTCTGGAATCACCTGGAGCAGAGCTTGCTTCGCTCTGTAGCACTCTGAGCACACAGAGGCTTCTGGAAAATGGGGGAACTATCAACAGAATTATTCAAAATTATGTCCCTCCATAGTTTAGTGTTCTAGATGAAAGCATCTTAAGCATCTCAGACAGATTTACTCTTACAACGTTGTGCAAAACACTGATGTAGTGCTCTGTCTACAAAAGAGACAAAATATCAACAGCCCCCTCCAACAGTGCAGCTCGTTGAGTCTTTTTTTTTTTTCTACTGGCAGCCTTCAAGGGGGCAATCTGCTTGATCCAGAGAATTTGGACCCAATGCTACTTGTTGGAATTGAAACAGAAGCATCAGTGATGGCTGACTGACAGTCCAGACCTGGGTCTCACCTCCTGCTTCCCACTCTCTCTCTCTCTCTCTCCCTGCCTTGCCAATGCACTCCTTTCTCCCAGGCTGGCAGCAGCCCTTCAGCACCTTGGCTTGCCTCAGCTCCTGCAAAATAAAGCCATAAAGCTCTCCTACGTGCAAAGGCTTCATCTCCTGCTCAGTGGAGATTCAGGTGGCCTTGAGAATCCACAACTTCATCCATTCTGCCTTCCAGCTAGTGCTGCTGCCTCTCTCCTCCTCTCCTGCTGCACCAAGTGCAGCCAGGGCAGGGCTCTCTGGATTCTGCAGCAGCCACTGCTAATTAACTACTGCTAATTAACCACTGCTAATTAACCACTGCTACCACCATGATCACAGGCACCCTGCAGCAAGGGTGTGTGCAGGTCCTCCAAAGAGGATCCCATCCTCCTCCAAAGAGGGACACAGAGGGGAATGCATCAACAGGAGGGACAGAAGTGCTGCTCCCTCCAAGAGCCATCCTCAAGCTCCCCAGGGAAGAATCCCAGCAGAGCCTGGCACCCTCCAGCTCTGGTCCTCTCCAACTCTGCAAGCTGGACAAGGCTGAGGAATTCTTACCAAGTCATTCACACACTGGCACAAAATGCAATAAAACAAGGCTTGATTGCTATTAGGCAGCAAGAAAAGACCTAGAGGATGGCACAAGGTTAAGGTTTTCAATCCAGGCAAAGTCTGATGTTGGAATGCCACAAACACTCAGTGCTTTTGGTAACTGCTGCATAGAGAAGTTGCTCATTGATGTCAAAAACTCTACCCAACAAAACAGTTCCTCTCTGCAGACTGAGCTTTGTGCACACATGGCCACGTGCTTGTGGTGTGGGTGGGATGTGTTTGTGTGTGTGTGTGTGGGGAAAAAGAATTAAAAAAGAATTAAAAAAGAAATAAAAATGAAATAAAAAAAGAACAATTACAGTCAGGCACTTCCCCAGGCTCAGCAGCTATTGCTCCAAGAGCTTCCATCATTTGTAGTCCATGAACAAAATACAGCAACACATAGCAAACTATGTATAGAACATCAATAATTTAAAAAAAAAATCACAGTCTCCATACCTTTTATAATTGATAACAAAAAATTACTCAGAACATATAAAGAATGGAAAAGTGATGGCTTTTTTTTTGTTGTTTGTTTGTTTTGCCTTTTTCTTTTTTTTTTTTTTTTTTTTTGCCCAATGGTTGGAGAGCACTCACTCCTCCCCAACATTTCCTCACAGTG
>JAYDZK010000112.1:3321211-3332796 GCA_034509185.1 Euphonia xanthogaster | reverse complement strand
AAAACAATTCCCATGGAACCAATCAAACAATCACCTGGTGGATAAACAATCTCCAGACCACATTCCAAAGCAGCAAAACACAGGAGAAGCAAATGAGATCATTATTGTTTTCCTTTTTCTCTGAGGCTTCTCAGCTTCCCAGGAGAAGGAATGCTGGCAAAGGGATTTTTCAGAAAATGTGCCAGTGAGAACACTGAGGGGAGGGCCAGGGGGTTTGCAGGGCTGTGCTCAGGGGTTGGGTGTTTTCTCCCCATCCCAGGCCTGCCAGATGAGAAGGGCCGATTCCAGATCCTGCACATCCACACAGTGAGGATGAGGGAGCACCAGCTCCTGGCTGAGGATGTGGACATTGCAGAGCTGGCAGTGGAGACCAAAAACTTCAGTGGTGCTGAGCTGGAAGGTTTGGTTCGAGCTGCTCAGTCCACTGCCATGAACAGACACATTAAGGTCAGTCCTGTCATGTCCTACTGGGGCAAAAATGGGAAAATAATTATGTTTGGAATATGGAATGTTTGCCTCCAGCTGGAAAGGGGCCTCTCAGTGTACCTTAGGAGATGAAAATCTCCTTTTCCCTGTGCTTTTCTTTCATTCTGAATTCCCTCTTCCCTCTCCTGCCCCCCAGGTGCCTTTTGCACAGCTTGCTGGGGTGGAAGAGATGATCTTGGAGGATGTTTTGCTAAAAACTGAAAGTCTTGGGTACAGTTTGTGCATTGGACCCAGGAGATGAGGTGGGAATTAGAGCAGCCATTTCTAGGGAGGCTGTGCTGGAGCCTGAGCAGCTCCATGTGCTGATAAATGTTCTGTGAGGGGGGCAGGTTACCATCTCTGAGCTGGTTTGGGGGCATAGAGACAAAGGTCACCAGGGGGGATCTGCAGGGGGCATTTGGAAGGGTGTCAGTGCACAGGATGCCAGTGAATTTTGGGTGTCCTCTGGGAGAGAGAATTCAGACAGGTGAAGGCAGGGACAGGGGCTGACCTGACCATCACCTGGGGTCAGGTTCTTGGAGCTGGAATGGTCTGGAAATCCCAGCTCAGTCCTTGTCAGTGAAAAATAGCAAAACAGCAAGGTTAGAATTTACCAGGAGAGGTAAAGAGCAAAAGTGGGGCTGTGATTCCATCATGGATCAAATCCCTGGGGTGCTTGGATCGTGCTGGAGCCAGGGGCTGGAATGGCAGCAGGGGTCAGAGGTACAGGAGGGTTTTCTGTGGAAAAATGGTTAAACTGGGATTCCTCAGCCTGAAAAAGTATGGGAAGGGTCGTGGAGAGTGTGCTGGGATCAGGGGATGGGGATGGCTCTCCACTGGTGTGCTTTGTGTGGAGAAGTGTTCCAGCCATGGAAGGGACCTTCTGCTCCAAATCCACATTCAGGGGGCTCTGTACAAAACCTCCCATTGCAGATAAGGGCTGACATGGTGATCACCCCACATCCCCTGATTCATGCAACCTTCCCAAGTCCCCCTGTTCTCAGGGAACACCTCCCTGCCCCCCCAGTCCCACTGGCTGCAGGAGGAGCTCAGGGCCATGAAATGGCAGGGCTGGGAAGGCAGGTGCCAAGCTCAGTATGCAGTGGTGTTGAAATATGAGATGATGAGGTGGTGAGGAAGGAGCCTGAGGCACAGCCCTTGCTCCCCTGGCCAGGACTGGGGGCAGCTCCTGCTGGGAGAAGCCCTGGACATCAATCCCACAGCACAGGGACTGTAAAAATCTGCTCAGCCTCAAATGTGAGGAGAGCAAATCACACCTTCATTCAAGTGAGAAATCACTTGCTGCTTAGACATTTGTGTCTCCTGGGAGTGCTCTTTCTAGAGGCAGAATTACTCTTCTGCTAATTAGTCTTGTATAACCATAATACTTGACAAGTTATTATTTCATATAGCAGAAAACCACAAACATCATCACTTTCTCATTTTCTTTTGCTCTGTCTTAAAAAAAAAAAATCAGTGCTTCTGGATTGTTCCCTTTGCAGGCAAAACATTTTCCTTAAATAATTAATTTTGCTTATAGTTGATGTTTTCTCAGTGCTTGAGTTTTGGGTGAGTTTGGGGAGTGTTGGTGTTTTGATCTATTCCCTGTTGTGCCCAGAAATCATGTGGGAAAAGGGGAGATGGCAATGTGCAAATGTGAAAGAGCAGTACCCTCCTCTGGGGTGCTTTGTGATCCCCATCTCAGTCATGTATGGATATATTTGCCACATGGGAAGTGGCCACGTGTTGTTTTGCTTTTCAAACTCTTTGACACAGTAATTTGGGGTAATATTCTTTATTCTGAAATTGCTTTTAGCTAAATGATGCAGTAAAACACTTTATTCTTTCCTACAAGTACTGAAAACTTAAAATATACATCACAGGCCTGACCTAGTTTTCAGAAGCACCTGTGAGAAGCAAGAGCACAAATGGAAACTGAAGGGGCATTATCTTCTGAATCATTTAAACTCTTGTGATTGTCTCTCGAAGTGTGTGTGTGAAAAATTAAAACATGAGCTCATTAAAGGCTGGGGAGGTAAGAGCCCCCCTGCTTTTAAGTGTACACACAACTTCAGGAATTTACTGAGGGTTTCAGGTACCTTCATCTCCCTGTGCAAAATAGAAGAGTGATCACCTGTACTGAGGACCCCCTCAGCTGCTTGTTTGGTACCTGTGTTGGTGCTTGCTGGGTGTTTGGGGAGCAGAGACCCTCATCTCAGCCGTGCTCTGGCACAGCAGGATTGCCCAGGCTGGGGTCCTGTGGTTGCAGTTTAGGGGCTGCATTTGCTGCTCCTCTAGACAAACACCATGTCATTGTTTTTATTGTTATTTTTCCTTCCCGTGCTCTGGTGCACTCTGTTCTTACAGGTCCCTGTTGGAGGGTAATGTCTGAGACACATCTCTGAGGGTTAAATGTAGTTTATTTGTCTCAGTTTCCATTTCCAAAGGGTACCTGTGTAATCCCAGTAAGTTCTAGCAGTTTGAACTGGGCTGAGGTCAGTCCCACACTGGCACCAGCCTGAGCCTCAGTGGCTCCTGCTCTGCAGCACAGCAGCAGCCAGGGTGGGCCAGAGCTCCAGCCCTGTTCTTGGCTGGGGTGGCTTCTCTGAAGTGGGGGTCACAGAGCTCCTCTGCCTTCAGCATCACCCAGGGCTGTTGTGGTGTTGTGAGGGCCCCCAGGACGAGGTGAGAGATGAGAATTGACTCCAAGTTCTCAGAAGGCTGATTTGATGTGATATGATATGCAAATGCTATACTGAAACTACACTAAAGAAAGAGAAAGGACACATCAGAAGGCTGGAGAGGAATGAACAACAAAATCTTGTGACTGAGCAGAGTCACCACACAGCTGGACTGGGATTGGGCATTAATTAAAAACAATTCCCATGGAACCAGTCAAAGCTGCACCTGTTGGTCAGCAACCTCCAAACCACATTCCAAGCAATCAGATAATTGTTGTTCACATTTCTTTTCTGAGGCTTCTCAGGAGGAAAATCCTGGCAAAAGGATTTTTCAGAAAATATCACGGTGACAGTGGGGTGGGCAGCTGCCCTGAGTGGCTCTGTGGGGCTGGGATGTGGCTCCAGGGGTACCCAGCAAATGCCCCCACAGAAGGATTTTTATCATTGACCCCACAGGCTGGGGCTGTGCAGGGAGGCTGGGGGGAGCTGGGTGCTGCTGCTGCACCTCAGTGTGGCCTTTATTGCCCTTCTAGGCCAGCAACAAAGTGGAGGTGGACATGGAGAAGGCAGAGAGCCTGCGAGTGACCAGAGGAGACTTCTTTGCATCCTTGGAGAACGACATCAAACCTGTAAGTGGGGCTGCAGGACCAGCCCCCAGTGCAGTCAGGGACAGGAGGGACACTTCCTTGGGGTCACACAGCAGGGCTCCCCGTGGGCTGGCATGTCCTGTGTTGTGAAGGTGGGGAGCTCTGAGCTCTCTCTGTGTGCCTGTTGCTGCCCAGGAGAGATAAGGACAGCTGGGGGTTTCTTCTCCTTGTCACAGCTTTCCCTTTTAGGCCACTTCAGTTCCTGGGGGCATAAAGACAAAGGTCACCAGGGGGGATCTGCAGGGGGCATTTGGAAGGATGTCAGTGCACAGGATGCCAGTGAATTTTGGGTGTCCTCTGGGAGAGAGAATTCAGACAGGTGAAGGCAGGGACAGGGGCTGACCTGACCATCACCTGGGGTCAGGCTCTTGGAGCTGGAATGACAGCTTTACCCTGGGCTCTAGGAGGAGGTTTAAGCCTCGTTTCTGAGAATTGTCTCCACACAGTGTGGAGTCAGAACCCACTGGCAACTTGCACTGACTAGAACTGCTTGTGAGGGCCCATGAAAAGATGATTCTGAGCATGCCTGGTCTCCAGCTGTGTTCAGCCCTCTGAGCTGGAATGCTGTGAGTCACCAGGGGCTGTGACTGTCTCACTTCAGCATCTCCCAGAGCCTTGCTCCTGGTCATTTTTGTTTAATTGTTTCATGGTTTTTCTGATGGGATGAAAACTTCTTTGGTAAAAGAAGTGTTCCTTGTCTTCTACAGGCATTTGGAACCAACCAGGAGGACTATGCCAGCTACATCATGAATGGCATCATCAAGTGGGGGGACCCAGTGACGAGGGTGCTGGATGATGGGGAGCTGCTGGTGCAGCAGACCAAGAACAGCGACCGCACTCCCCTGGTCAGCGTCCTGCTGGAAGGTACAGCTGAGGGAAACACCTGGGAATCCCTCTGGACACTGCTCCTGCTCACCTCTGACATCCTGCACCTGCAGGACACACCTTGGGGGACAAATGGAGCTGGGCTCTTTCAGTTTGCTTGGGTGAAACTGCTTTGGGTATTAAAACTGCTTAGCAAAGGGATCCTGTGCTTGGAACAAGGGAGAAGGGAATGTGCCCAGTGAGTAACCCAAATGTGCCCAGTGAGTAACCAAAATGTGCCCAGTGAGTAAACAAAATGTGCCCACTAAATAACCAAAATGTGCCCAGTGAGTAACCTGAATTTGGCTGGTTTACAGTGGAGATGTCTCTTGCTGAGTCAGTTGTCTGAATTCTCTTTGAAGGCACTGCAGAGCTCATCAGTGCCATTAGCTGAGTTCCAACAGCCACATTTGGGTGTCTGTCAGTTAAAGGTGGATTCCCTCTTTCCAGGCTGCCTATCCTCTATCCAGTTACTGCCTAAGGAGAGTTCAGGTATTGGAAACTGGTTCCAGTATCTGTGTTACAGGTTTTGGAGGAGAATTTGTTATACTGGAGTAGAATTTGTTATTTATCTCTTCCCTTTTTCCTTTCCCAAAGTACAAAAAGATGCATGACCACTGTTGCTTGTGCTCTGTAACTTTGGAGTTAACCCTGAGTAATTCCTTGTGTTAGTGCCCAGCAATTGCTTTTGTCCCTCCCAGCTGATTCCTGTGGGCTGCATGGATTCAGGTATGTCTTTGGTCTCTGAATTATCCTGGTGTGAATTCAGGCAAATAACAAATTGCCTTTGCCAGTGTTTCCCTGGGGTGCCTGCTGCTGACTTGTTTGCCAAGGTGCCAGAAGAGATGACCCTGAGACAGGACATAAGCTCAAGAGATTCATCCAAAACACAAACTCACACGTGTTGGTGCCATGGCTGCTCCTGCAGAAACTGTAATGCCCTCTGTTGTGTTGTGGTCAATCATTCTGCATATGCTCAAGTAGTTCCATGAACTGCCTTCATGTGGAGGATTGGGTTGCAGCAGGAGTTAGTGTGTTCCTTCTGCAAGCAGGAAGAACATTCATTTCACACTGCAGATGCCTCTGGATGGAATTCTAAACGTACCCTTGGTATCCTTCACAGTGAGCATTGTCAGAGCTGTTTTCTCCCATGTTTATTCCTTGTTTGTCCTTTGCTTCAGGCCCCCCCCACAGTGGGAAGACTGCTTTAGCAGCAAAAATAGCAGAGGAATCCAACTTCCCCTTTATCAAGATCTGTTCTCCTGATAAGATGATTGGCTTTTCTGAAACAGCCAAGTGCCAGGCCATGAAGAAGGTATGTGTGTGTCATCCCCTGTGCCTGGTGCCAGCCCAGTTCTGGGTTCTCTCCTGGAGGGAAAGGTGAATTACCTTTGGGATGGTGTTTTCTGCTCTCTCTAGGTCTGGAAATCCTGCATATATTTATTTATAAGGTTGAATGTATCTTGGAATTGTAGAATGGATTGGGTTGGGAGGGACCTTAAAGCTCATCCAGTGCCACCCTTGCCATGGCAGGGACACCTCCCACTGTCCCAGGTGGCTCCAAGCCCTGCCCTTGGGCACTGCCAGGGATCCAGGGGCAGCCCCAGCTGCTCTGGGCACCCTGTGCCAGGGCCTCTCACCCTCCCAGGGAACAGTTCCTGCCCAGTGTCCTGCCTAACCCTGTCCTCTGGCAGTGGGAATCCATTCCCTCCTGTTCTGTCACACCAGACTCCTGTCACAATGTTTTTGTGGCACTGGCACTGAGTGTCTCAGGAAAGGTTTCAAGTCTGGTGTGAGATCCTGGCAAACTGCAGAACAGATCTGGGATGAGCAGGGCTGGAGCTCTGCCTGGGGAGGGGGAGCCAGGAGGGGCTTAGGGCTGCACCTGGGGAGAGCAGATCCTGCCTGAGTGGGACTGGGACCTGTTCTGAGGTGGGGTTTTCATTTAAACACGAGCTTTAACAACCTGGGCAGCTGGGGAGTGTGAGTGAGTTGAACATTTTCATTTCCTGAAGCAGCCCAGCAGTTATTTTTCAGATGATTGATACTGAATGGAGCATGTGAGCTGAGTGTTACTCTGATCACATTGGTGCAGGGCTGTAGAGTTTGAAGGGAAGGAAGGAAGGCTCTTAGGAGGAGCAATGGGGGTCCAGTTTGTGATTTGGATTCCAAAAGGAACCTTGGGATTCACTGGAATCAGGGTTTGCTGGAGGCAGGGCTGCAGCACCACTGCTATCCTTAGGGCTGCCTCCTGCTCACACCCAGCTCTGTGCAGGACACTCTGCTGCTCCAGGAGGGGTGGCTGGGGCTGAGATCCAGCCCTGAGTCAGTCCCTTCCCCCTGCAGGCTGCTGTTCTGGGCAGTGCCCAGTGTCCAGCCTGAGGAGAAAAGCTTCACAGCTGTGTTCCAGCTGGGCAGGTTCTCTGTGTGTGTTTGTCACATTAGCAGTCTTGTCCCTGCTCCAAAAACAGAGGAATGGTGCTGGTTTCTCCCTGGCTTACAGTGAACCTCAGGGCAGCTGCTTGTTGCCAAGGCTGGGGAGTAAATGAATAAATAAACTAAATTTGTGGAGATGGCAGTGTTTTATTGCCTGCAGGGAGCCTGATCTCTCATTACCCACCTGGTTCATTCTCAGATTATTCCTCTCAGTGCTGCTGTGTTCAGCTGAAGCCACATCAGCAGGCCCAGCTGTGGCTGTCCCAGTCCTGTGGCTGAAGTTTAACCCTGAGATATTTCACTGTTTTTCAGATCTTTGATGATGCCTACAAGTCCCAGCTCAGCTGTGTTGTTGTGGATGACATTGAGCGACTTTTAGGTGAGTCAGGAGGAGGGAGAGCTGTGCTGGCTGCTGCAGAAATATTGATGTATTTGCAATGTTGAAACATTGCAAGCTGGAAATTATCTGGACCCATTTACTCCAGGGGCATTGACCTGATTTTGATACAATGAAGTGGCTTAAATGTGCACCTGCTCCATGGACATTGAAATGAGTTTTTCCTTTCAGATTATGTCCCAATTGGACCTCGGTTCTCCAACCTGGTCTTGCAAGCCCTTCTGGTGCTGCTGAAGAAAGCCCCCCCCCAGGTAAGGCAGGGCTGTCCCTGTTCCTGCAGGAATGGACAGTGGGAGCTCTGTGGCTGCCCCAGAGCTGCCAGTGCTGTCAATGCTTTGTCTGAGTCAGCCACCCTAATCCCAGCCTGCTGCTCTTCATTCACTTGGACATTTCTAGGATAACCACAAGGGATTCAGCTTGAAAGATCTAATTACTGGGGGCTGTATCTTCTGCAGTTAGTCCTAAAAATACTGACTAAGGAAAGCAGTTTAACCTTCACCATGTAAAGCTGAATGGTGCCAGCTGTGCCCTCTGAGGAGCTGCTCAGGCCAGACCCAGCCCTGGCTCAGCCACGTGCTCCCTCCCTATTTATAGATCAATTTCTGGGTAATCTGTGATTGTGGTTGTCAGGGCTTTAATTTGTTCTTAACTTGAAATGATCAGGTGTTAATTACAGTGACTGAGGGAAGCTTAAGATCTTGTCTCGTGCTGATCCTGTCTGTTTGCACTTGGTGGCTTGATGGGATTTAGGAACATCACAAGTGCTGAGGGCTCTGCAGCTCGTGCTGGCTGAGACAGGCAGGCTGAGCCTCCTTTCTTGTTTGCCATTTTCCTGTCCTTCACTGCCTTTCTGCTCTGTGTGTGAGAGATCTGCATGAATAAATAACATCCTAACAGGAGCACCTTGAAAGTTGGTGGCAGGAAAAAGCCGAGAAGCTCAGTCTGGGTGAAGTCAGTTTTCTGTCACGTTTAATATCCTGGCACAGGAGCCTGTGTGTGAGTGTTGTTTTCATTAGAGAGTTTGGTGAAAAGACCTTTCAAATCCAGGACTTTGAACTAGATTGTAATGCCACAGGCCCTGAGTTCCCCGTGTGACTGTCAGCCTGGGAGAACAAAGATGTTCCCAGCGAGCTTTCTAGGCCATGTGAAGTCTGTAACAGCAGCATCCAAGTTTCATCACATGCTTGGGGCAGAGCAGCTGCCTGTGTGCAGCAGCACAGCCATTCCCTGGCCCCTCATCTCCTGTGAGCACTGAGCTGCTGCAGGCTGTGCCACAGTGCCAGGACATGGCTGTTCCCAGGAATCAGTGGGGAAAACAGAGCTTGGTTTCGTTCAGCTGTCAAAGGAGCTTAAAGTGTTGAATTGTCAATTTGCCCATTGCATCCTGAATGAGTGCTGCTGCTGGGCTGCATGAGAGCCTCCTTCAGTCAGGCAAACCCTGCACAGAGGGCTCAGCTCTGGGCTCATCCTGTTCCAGAAGGCAGAAGGGCAGGGCACACACCTCTGCTCTGTCCCCCTGTCAGCCCAGAGGGACCTTGGGCTCCAAACTGGGGCACTTTGCCTGGAAAGGGACAGGATGAAGGCAGGCCCAAGGCTGTGCCTGTGTGGGATCTCTGGTGATGGAAGAACTGGGCTGGAGCCGCCCTGGTTGTGAATCTGACACCAAATGATCTCGAGCTGTTCCTCCTTCCTTGGTAATTCTCTCCCATGTCATGCCTGGTTTTTGGAAGCTTGGCTTGAATCCTGGTTTTCTGTGGGCTGAGCACGTGGCACATTGCCTTCAGCATGGCTGCTGTGGAAATGAAGGGTGCAAAAAGTGACTTTTTCTGGAAATGGGACTGCATCATCAGTAGCTGAAGCCAGTGCTGTGTGCTCTGGGGTGCCCCTGCAGGAGCAGGGAGTGGCCCCAGGGCCCCTTCCAGCCTGAGCCATCCTGGGATCCTGGAACAGGAGCAAATCCCAGGGAATCAGTGCAGAGGAGCTGGCTGAGGGCAGCTTCTCCAGTTTGCTGGCTTTTCCTGCCCTTTGGGTGGCACCTGGGGCTCCCAAGAGCAGGACACAGGCTGGAGCTCACAGATGTTTGCCAGGTTTGCACTTGTTGCAGAGATCTGTGCTCAGCAGGGTTTGGAATGCCCTGGGGGCTGGGAGACTCTGCCTTGACAGCCAATATTATGGTGCCTTAAGTCATAAATTGTTGGAGGGTAGAGAGTGAGTTTGCTGAGGAAATGTCACTGGTTGATTGATCATATGGGGTTTTTTTCTTTTTTAAGTGTCCAGGTTTGTGGGAATCAGGACATGGGGTGAGCTGGGCCCTTTGGGCTGCCCTGCCCTGGCAGTTCTGGGGACAGGGCTCTTCCTGGTGTGTTTGTGGTGAGTTCCCTGGGATAGCCAGGGCATGTGGGGATCTTGGGCATTTAAAAACCCAAAGCTGTGTGTAAGAAATGGAGTTGAGCAGGAAAGGCCTTTTGTGCTGTGACAGTTTACTGTTAAAGGGGCTGGGTTTGGGCACAAAGACTCTTTGGGGATTTTGAACTCTGGTAAGGAACCCATGATGGGAATATTCCTGAGGGTTAATCAGCACCTTCCAAGTCCCCTCTGAGATTGCAGGTTGCCTTGAGGAGCAGTTTCTTGGGAGGGAATGGCTGCTCTCAGGGGTTGCTGGAGTTTGAGCTGCAGATGCAGGCTCCAAGTGCATCAGCAGCATCAGTGGCACTGACCTGCATGGGCTCCAAGCACCTTGGATTTCTGTGGGACTGGGATCATGGTTTAGCATCATTCCTTGTAAAAATTCATGTGCTGAGAGGAATTCTTGGCAGGATGCTGGGGAGACAATACCTGTTAGCCTTTGCTTCAGTGTTTCACTCATGGGGAGCACCTGAAATACTGAGCTGATTTCCAAGAATCTTTGGGTTGGGAGGGCCCTTACAGCCCATCTCATTCCACCCGTGCACTTCCAGGGATCCAGAGCTTCTTTGGGAGTTCCATTCCAGGGCCTCCCCACCCTGACAGGGAGGAATTTCCTTCCAGTATCCATCACTCCCTGCCCTCTGGCAGGGGGAAGCTGCTCCCCCTTGTCCTGTCACCACGGCTGCTCCCACTGCTGTGGCCCAGATTTTGAATTCACTGGGGTGTCACGTCACTTGCAGGGATATTCTTGATGCACAAGCAGCTCCCTGCAATCACTGCAGGCTCTGTGTGGAAGAGCAGCATTTCTGGGATGAAATGTTATTAATTATGCATCGAGGTGTGTGTCTCTGTTGAATTGAAGCTGCCTCCCAGGCTCCACTCTTCCTCCCAGGCTGGATTATTGGAACGTCGTGTGGGAAGGGCAAACACTTGAAGGTTCTGGTTTTCTTTTGAGGGTAAACACTTTAGACTTTAAATAAACTAGAAACCTCTCTGAGCTTGCTTTAAATTGCCAGTCACAGCTCCTGCTTGTGGTTCCACTCAGCAGTGTTAAATAGTGCTATCTGTTACTGCTGCTTCAAGAGGGCTGGAAACCATTGCATTTTGATCAGCATCTTTTTTTTAAACCAATTAAAAATCTTTTCTGAAATGCCTTGAAGAGAAGAAAATAAACCATGTTCTCTTGGGTCTTTAATTCAATCAAGATTGCCTGTGTTGTGCAGGAGCAGGGGCTGGGGGATGGAAAGGCTGAAAAGGGCTGGCTCAGCAGGGAGCCAAGCAGGAGAAAAAGCCTTCCCTGAGAACTGAGCAGCAGCAGCTCCCAGAGCCGGGGCTGCTTCATCTACATGCAGAGTCACACGGGCCTGGGGGCTCTCCCCAGCCCCAGCGAGGCTCACATGTGCCTCCCTGCTGCTTCCCAACAATCGGCCTGCCAGGGAGGGAGGCAGGGACCTCAGCATCCCAGTGAGCCACAGCGGGCTGGGCAGCTCAGGGGGTGTCTGCCTGGGCAAGGTGCCCTGCAGGGGACACCCACCCCTGGGGCTGCCCTTGGGGCTGCCCTTCCACTGCCCCCCGAGCCCCCAGCCCCTTCCCTGCAGGGGACACCCACTCCTGGGGCTGCCCTTCCACTGCCCCCCGAGCCCCCAGCCCCTTCCCTGCAGGGGACACCCACTCCTGGGGCTGCCCTTC
>JAYDZK010000112.1:3260477-3272826 GCA_034509185.1 Euphonia xanthogaster | reverse complement strand
CCCTGGCTGGGCTCTTGTGCTGCCCAAGGTGGATCCATGGAGGCCTCCTGATAAATCCCTGCTTTATTCTTTAGCTCCTCCAGCCTCTGTTCCAGGGCAGCCTTCTCCAGGCATCCCCTGCCTCTGTCACAGTGTGTGAGAACCCCCCTGACCCCATCAGCTAGATGGGGCAGTGGCTCAGCAGGCAGGACATGGGACATGGTTTGTGGCCTCCCCCACCCCAGCACCTCCAGCTGAGAGGGTGGGGTGGCCAAAAAACCCCCCCTGAATTCCCAGTGCTCCTCCTTGGGGTGCCCTTAGCAAGTGCTTCACTTTGGCAAACGCTGCTTTGGGTGAAGGAGTCAAATAAGGAACAAGTGGCTGCAATTAAGCAGCCTCATCAGAGCTCTCTGTGGCCACTAAAATTTACCTCTGACTCCAGTTCCAGGACTGCTAACAGAGATTTGTGTCCAAAGGGCAGAAAGGCTCTTGAGTGAGGCAGAGCCCTTCTCCCTGGGCTCCTGTGGCTCCAGGCTTGTCCTGGCCCTGGCCTCATCGTGGGGCACTCCAGGAGACACAAGGGGTTAATTTCTGAGGGAATGAGACCTCCTGAGGGCCAGCAGTGACAATGCTCACTGCTCTGTGCTGCCATGCTCTGGGAGCATTTTGCAGCTGTTGCTGAGCTCAGGACTCCAGTGGCAGGGGAGGAACAGGGCAGCTTCCAACCCAAACCGGGCTGGGATCTGCCCTGGGGAGGGACAAAGCCAGCAGGAGGTGTCACCTGGAGCCCTCTGCCAGGTCCTGAGGCTCTCCAGGCTCTGCATCCTTGGGGAGCTGCTCTGGCAGTGCCTGGGGCTGTCCTGCTGCTCAGGACTCGGGATCCACCTCAATCCCAGCTCCAAAGCTCTGCTTTCCATGGCATGGATTGACCATCCCACCCAGCAGGGATTCCCAGCAGCTAAACCTGCCTGGGAGAAACGCTGCAGAAAACCTTGAAGCCCACAGAACCCTTCAGAGCCACAAGCTCCTGAGCACTCAGGCACTCAGGGCTGTTTTCAGGGACAGCCCCAGGTGAGCCCAGCTGTGCCCCTCGCTGCCCACAGCCCTGCTGCCCACCCTGCCTGCACCCACAGCCCTCCTGGGGCTCAGGAGCAGCAGCAGCCTGCTCTGCGTGGCCCCAGCACAGCTCCCCATCTCCTCCTTCCCTTCTAGCAGCACCAAGCAGGCAGCCCAAGTGTTGGACACGTCTGTGAGGGAGCTTTGTTGGCCCCAGCCCCTCCTGTCAGCACTCACAGGCAGCATTTCAGTGACCTTTTCCCATCTGTGCCCCGTTTGTTCCCTCTCAGGGCTCTGATGGGATGGCAGCATGTGAAGAAGGGTTGGACCTGTGTCAAAATACCTCCCTGGAGGTTCCATCCACAGCCTGAGCCACCCCTGGAGCTCACTCAGAGCTGCCTGGCCGGGGACAGGGCCATGCCAGGGAGTTTCCAACAACCCAGCTGGGCTGGAAGCCCCTCTTGGCTTCTCCATCCTGCTGCCACCAGCGGGTCTGGACCCCGAGCTCTGGAATTGCAGCACAGGGACCTTCCCTTTGAGCTGGGGCAGGACCTCCCTGCAGGGCTGCACTTGGGCTCTCCTCTCCCTGGACAATGTCAAGGGCCTCGTCCTTCCCAGCCCCTCAGGAAAACACATCCCACAGACCCTGAGCAGCTCCAGCCCTTTGCCTTTATCCCCTGCAGTGTCACTGCTGCCAGGCTCCTGGCATTGTCTGGCTCACACTGGAGCAGCAGGATTATTCCAGCCACCCCCAAACCCATTTACAAGGTGCTCAGAGCCCATTCTCATCACTCTCCTTTTCCTAGGCCTGGAGGGCTGCAGGGCACCAGCAGAGGGGCCAGGCTGATGCTGAGCCCCACCTCTGCTCTCCTTGCCCTGTTTTGGGCTGTGCTGAGCCCTGCCAGGGGGGCTCATCCCCCAAAGCCTCCTTTGTGCCTGCCTCAGGAGCAGAGGGTCAGGAAGACAACTGGCAAGTGATGATTTTGTGAGAGTACAGATAGCACTGTGCTAGAATCCACCACACAAACCTCATTTCCACAGAGCAATACGGAAAGCTTTCCACGGGACCAAGGGAGACCTTGAATTTGTGTGCTCTGGGAGCATTGTCTGTGCCTGAGCCCTGGGCCAGGTATTTCTGCCCTCCTGCTCCCTCAGCCTTCAAGAAACCTCTAAAACCCCCCAGCATTTGCAACCTCAGCCCTCCATGGGGCACCTCCTCACGTCCCTCCAGAGCAGCAGAGTCTCTCTGGCACTTTGGTGTTGCCAAAATCTATAAAAATACCCCAAGCCTGGATCTGTGGATGAAATCCTGTGCAGAGTGTTCAGCTCCCTCCTTCCCCAGGGATGCTGCTTGCCATGCCCCTGGTGTCTGTGCTCTACAGCCTCTGTATTGTTCCTTTGGGGTGAACTCCGAGGGCTTTGGGAGGAGGGGATGGGGCAGACACCTGTCTGCAGCATTTGCTCCTGAAAACAGGCACAGGAGGCATTTTGCTCACAGGGACATTTTTGCTCCACGGGGGAAAAGGAGACCTTTTCATCGAGCAGCTTTCGCTTCCTTGCTCTGAGACTTGAAACCCTCCTTGATTTGGGCACTAAATCCTGATTTATATCAAAGCCTGGGGCAGCTCAGGGGCTGCTGGGATGAGCTGATGCCACGGTGAGATGTCCCTGCCTCAGGCAGCTCCTGCCCTCAGACCCAGCCCTGGCAGCCTGACCTGCTCCTCCGCGTGCCCAGCGGTGCCCAGGTGGGGGAGGAACGGGATGGAAGGAATCCAAGTGCTGCTCTCTGTATTTCAGGAGCCTCCCCTGCCTTGGGCTGAGGGCCTGAAGTTCGGCAGCCACGCTCAGGGCGAGGAAATCATTTAATTCTCCAGGAAAACCTGCTGTGATTTAGCCATTTCATGAACCTGCGGAGCTTTGAAACGCTTCCTGAGCGGGGACTTCTCATTGTGCTCTGTCTTTCTCCTCTGGAAAGGCACATTCTCATCCCAAAGTCCACGCTAATAAATGGATTATTAAAAAAAATATTTAAAAGATTCATCTTTTCTTTCCTGAATTCTAAATATTCCCAGACATGGCAGTCCATTCCCAAGTTCACTCCCACCTACTTCTTGCCATCTCCATGTTGGCACTGAAAGGATCTAATTCAGTAATAAAGAAGAGAGACTTTTCTGGAAAGGCGAAAATAACCCAAGAATCTCAGTAGCACCAAATTCCACCATCTCCCTCTTTTCCCTACAGATCATCAGGCTCACAGCCCCTACCTGGCACATACAGGAACTTAACAAGAGATATTCCAGCAAGAAATCCTACATAAAGACAGAAAGAAACTGAAATATTCTGTTATGCAACTCGCTGGCTGCTGGATTTAAATGACCTGGAATATTTAATTCGATATTTCTTGTTCTAAAGGGCTTCCAATTGCATTTTGTTACTGTATTCATTTATATAGAGTTAGATTTATTTTTAAAATAAGTAACTCAGGTTACTTACCAGCCTCATTACAAGATACAAACAATTCTTTTGAAATTTATTTTTCTCCTTGGTGCAGGGAAATTAGTGACATTTCTATAATTAAAATGACCAAAATCCACCTTTGAGCAATTTTACTAATGAATGTTTTCTCAGGTGCCATTTGCGTTACTTGCCGGACTAAATTCACATGACAGAATACAACAAAAGAAGGGAAAGAAGTCCAAAAAAACGCAGCAACCAAACAGAAAATAGAATTAAAATATTTTTTTTTAAAGGATCAATTGCAGTTTCATGGAAAGGAAGAAAATCCCCGTGGCAGAGTGATGAGAGAGACAAAATTCCCATTGCACAAGGAAATAAAACCGCATCCTTTCACATCTGAACCAAGAGCCCATCGCCACAGTGCCGAAAATGGAGAAATTAAGAGTGGTAGGGAAGCCTCCATTTGTGCAAAGGGAAACCCAGGCATGGCCCTTTCAAAAGAACCCCCAAACTTTTCACTGATTTCATTAATTACAGGTCAAATCTGAAGAAATTACGCTTCAACTCCAGCATGCAGCTCCGCAGGGCGAGGGGTGGAAAGGAAGGAACACCCAGCTCCCATGGCTAATAATTAATGAATTCATTAATCAATCATAGGGAGAGGAAGGGCGAGGGGAGGAAGGAATCTTACCACCAAATTGGGTAACCGGCTAAGACCTTTGTGCCATTGAAGAGAAAAGACAGAATTAGTCCAAGCAGGTGGTAATCCATCAGTCCAGGCTGGTGCAAGGGGAAAATCGCCGCGAAGTTTTCAGCAAAACATGAAGTGCCAAAATGAAGAATCCCCCTCCTCCCAGGAAAAAAAAAAAAAAAAAAAAAAAAAAAAGGGGTGAAAAGAGTGAAGCCAAGTCCCTGGTGGCTCGGGTGACTTTCTGGCTTGTCAGAAACACACCTCTCCAAGCCTTTCCCCCGTAGATCATCCAAAAGCGTCTATTAAAAAGTGCAGGGCTCAGGGATGTCAGCAGGCGGCCAATCAGACCGCATGGCCCAAGGTGAGGGATGAGGCTCAGCCCAGGGCTGTCAATCAGCCTCTCCTCCCCCTCCACCCCACAACTTTGTTCCGAGCCTGGCTGCCACGGACAAACCCTCTGTGCACCACACTCCACTGGGGCACTGGGATTTGGGGTGAGGATTTTCAATTTTTAATTTTTTTTCAATTTTTTCTTTTGTTTTTTTTTTACTTGGAGCCCAGGATGTGCTGCCCCTGAATGCCAGGACTTGGCAAGGTAAGGATGAAGGGTGGCTGTGGTGAGGGGTGGCTTAATCTCACAGGGGGAGTGAGACAGAACTTGTTCTTCAGATGCACAGGGATGGGGGCACAGAGGGACAGAAAACCCTTCTGCCTGTGGTGGTGTGGGCAAAACTGGCGATAAAGTTGAAATGAAACCTGCAGTGCCCAGGTTTTCAGCCTGTGGGGGTGATGGATGGAGGGGGGAGCAGAGGCAGCCTGGATTTCTATTGAGAAAAAAATGCCATGTCATGGTGAGAGGGGAGCAGGCAGATGGGGACGTGTCCCACGGATGGATTGCTTGGGAAGTGCATCTCTGGATGCAGGAAGATGAAAATATTATCAAACCCCCACACCTGTAACAAAAAAAAAAAAACAAAAAAAACCAAAAAAAACAAAAAAACAAACCCTAATCAATTTCATGATTTGCAAATAGACCCAACAAAGATTTTACTTAAAAATCCTTGTTAGAGGGTAGAGAGCCTGTTTGAACAGGAGCCATTGTGCAGCCAGAGGAGATGACTCGACAGAATGGGACAAAGAAATGGCAGAAGCCAAACAAGTTGCTTTTTCTCCTAAAGCATCTCAGCAACCACAGCTCTGTTGCTGCCCTGGGGCTGCCTGGGGTGGAACCAGCTCGAGATCAGGTGCTTCAGGAGCAGCCAACAAATCAGTTTATTTCAGAGCCGTGGGAGTGATGGGGATTCAAGGTCCTGTCTTAGGCAGCTCAAGGCATCTCATGGTTTTGAGAGCTCCAGACCTCCTCTGGATTTTAAGGCTCTGAGCACAAACAAATTCCTCGTTGTGTTTAGTCACACACTGGCACAGGGAAGCTGGGGCTGCCCCTGGATCCCTGGCAGTGCCCCAGGGCAAGCTGGACAGGGCTTGGAGCAGCCTGGGACAGTGGAAGGTGTCCCTGCCCATGGCAGGGGTGGAATGAGATTATCTTTAAGGTTCCTTCCAACCCAAACCATTCCATGATGCTGTGATGCCCCTGCCTCTTGCTTCTGCCATTCTGGATTGCCAGCTCTGCCTGATTTTGGTGTTTGGGTGCTGAGCTGGGGCAGTGCTGCTCTCAGAAGGGGTGGCTGCTGTCCTGGCCGTGGCACACCCAAGGGAGCTGCTCACACTTTCCCTCTCCATCACTCCCTGCACCTGCTGCAGGGACTGTGAGGCCAAATTTCTCCAGGCTCACTCCAGTGGGCTTTCCAGCTGGCTGTGACCCACCACAGATATTAAACATTCTTGTTATTTTGGGGGGTTTTGAATCCCAGAGGGGATGCTGGGTGTAGTCTGTCCTGGCAAATCTTCCTGGAACCCAGATGGGTTTTATTGAACTGGGTCTAAGAAAGCAGCCATTGTCCAGTGACATTTGGGGACACGTGGATTTAAGCTGCTCCAGTAAATGGAACACTAGCTGGAAATCTTCCCCACATCTTGAAATTTACTGCCCATGTTTTTAACCATGAAGATGGACCCTGGTGTGGAGCTGGCCCAGCCAACTTACCCAGCCCTAAAGAGATTTGAGTCACAGTTTGGGGCAGGAATATTCCAAACAGACCCTGAAGATTTGACCCCCCTGTTCTGGAGCTTAAGGGAGTTTTTCAGGCTGGATGAAGGTGCCCCTGTCTGCCTCATTCCAGGGCCAAGGAATGGTCCCAGGCACTGCTCCCTTACTGCCTAAACAAAGCCCTGGGCTGTGTGAAATGCACTGAAGTGTCTGTGAGCTGCTCTGGCAAAAGCAGGACTGGAAATGCTGCCCAGGTTTGTGTTGGTGGATGTTTTGGAGCTGCACAAACAGAATAAGGATTAAAAGTACCAAGGGACAGAATTTTTGTGGTTGAAGTGTCACTGCTAGAGAGGCAGCAAGTGGAGAGACTGAAGTGAGATGCTCAGGTGATACTGCAGGTGGCTGAGCCCATGGGGGAGGAGGAAAGCCTCAGACACTGTAGAATCCAGTTGGGGAAATCAGAATTGAGATGTTGTTGGTTGGAGACCATCATCAAGGTCTGGGTGGACCTGGCAGTGTTGGGTTGATGGTTGAACTTGATGAACTTTAAGGTTTTTTCCAACCTCATTGATTCTGTGGTGGCTGAGACGTTCCTGTCCATCAGACACTGGGGTACACAAAATGCTCCTTATCCATTTCTGGGTGCTGGTATTTACAAACCAAGCCAAGAATGAGCTCCAAAGTGCTTCCTCTGCAGGAACCAGGAGGGAAGGTGGCCCCAGACCCAAATTCAGAGGTTTATTTGCTGCTGTGGTGGGGCAAGGATCCCAGTGTGCCTCGGGATGGGCTGTGCTACAGCAAGAGCAGGGACACAAAGCTCCCCCACACTGATGTGCCATGGGCAGCTCCTCAAAGATGCACAGAGAAGGGCTGATCCCAAGCATGCTGAACTCATGGGAATGGCTCTGGCAGGTGTCTGAGGAAGTCCCTGGAGATGCTCATCCCCCCAAACCCTTTCACTTCTCCATTCCACTGCTGTCTGAACATCTGTCCCAGCATCATAAGGAATTTGCCCCACCTTTGGTGAGGAGATTGAGTTTGGGGTGTGTCTGTAACTGCTCTGGTTTGGAGATCCTGGGAGCAGAAGGTCCTGCCTGTCCCTGATCTAACTCAGGAGACTCTTGGCTCCCAGTTTCTCCCAGTTTCTCCCAGTTTCTCCCAGTGAAATGAGCAGAGAAACAATGGCAGTTCTCAGCTGTGTCTTTGGCTGTGTCAGCCTTGATGCCCAAAGCCTTGAGGCAGCAGGCAGGGCTCCCCAGGGAACAGGACCTGTCTCCCAGGGATGAAGACTCCATTGGCTGTGAAGGGAACAGACTCACTTTGAGTCTCCTCTGATGTGAAATGAAAATCTGATGCGTACATGCTAAAATTATCCTGGGCATATTTCATGCTAGCCTGAACAAATATTTATAAGTTCTACAGCAAACATTAATTTTAAATGTAATTTCTAAGAGCAAATGACAGTTCCCCAAAAGAGTACAATTTCCAAATTTCCCTCATAGATACTTCCTTGTGCTGCTGAGTGACAGTTTTATTAACTGAGGGTCTTTTCAATCACATCACTCTGTCTGGTTTGGCAATATTGACTGTCATAGCCCAGCTTCAGTACGCCCAGAAATGAAAGGAATTGAGGAAGTCAGAGGCTTGGCTGCTCAAGAAAAGCCCTGCTGCCTTCACAATGTCAGTACAGAGGTCCTTGTGTGTCGTGGGGCATTGTGGCACTGCTGGAGGGGATCTTTGGTTTATTCCAGCAGCATTCCAGCAAAGGAGCATTGTGATCCCACTGGAAACGTGCCTCCCCTTCCCCTTGGGCTCTAACTGTGCAACTTTGCCTTCTTTTAGCTTTTCCTCCTTTCTCCATCTGAACCTACCAGCAGGAAGAGACCCCAGAGCCTGGGGAAGCTGATGGGACCATGGAGCCTCCTGGATTTGTGCTCAGCATGGATTTCAACCTGAGGAACCCCTGAGGAGCTCCAGGAGCTCAGAGCCCTCCTGGTGGAGCCACCCCAGGGTCAGGGTGATGTGGAGAGGACAGCCCACACCTCCCAGCCAAGGGCAAGAGGTGGATGAGCTCTCAGAGGGGGTTTGGAGCCTGGCTCAGAGCTTGGGGATGCACGAGGGCTGTGCAGTGACAGGGCTCAGAGGGCTGCACCTGCAGGGCCACCCCAGCTCACAGTGAAGGTGGCACAGGTGGGTGCTGAGGTTGAGTTTCGGTTCTGGGCACGGCCAGGAGCAGGGCTGGAGGTGGATCTCTTGGACAATGGTCTTTTAAGGGTTAGCAGGTCCCAAAACTAGCTGGGTTTGGTTTGAAGAGCTAAATTTTGTTGTTAGAGTCTAAAGTGGAGGTAAAATAGGACATCAGTACTGTGATGGCTCATCAGTCCTAAAGTAAACAATTATAGAAAATCTGTGAGGAGCTGAGGAAACCCTTCCCCAAAGCCTGCTGAGCTGTCTGACTCCTTCCATCCTAAACTCCTGAAATCCTGAGGGCTCTGTTTGCTGCTAACCTGGGACAGGTAACAATAACATTCCCTCTGAACTTCCCTCTCCTCATTTCCTTGGCCAAACCTCTCTCCTGGATCCCTGTGTTCCCTCTGGCTCTTCAGGCTCTGCTCCTCTGCTCTTCCTGGCTCTTCACCTCTCTTTGGGAGGCTGTGAGTTGCTGTTACCTGGGCTGCTCTCACCTGGACAGAGAGATTAACAAAACCCTGTGCCACTGCTTTTACTGCTTTAGCAAGAACTTTATGGCTCTTTTTTCCCCCCCTGCAAATATCCTTTACCTCACTCCATTTATTTACAAACTATTTTAAGTAGAATTCCTCCACTTGGGATATTTTTTGTCTACTGGTGATGGTAGAAACTCTTTTCAGACAATTTCCTGCAATATCTCAGTCTCGTGGCCAAGGCCCTGGGATTTCTTTTTTTTTTTTGTTTGTTTTGTTTATTTTTGTTTGTTTGTTGTGTTTTATTGCTTTGTTTTGTTGGGTTTTTTCCTCTTTTTCTGTCTTTTTTGTCTTGTTTTGGTTCCCCCCCCCTTTAAAAGGAAGATCAAAAGATATATTTTTGTTAAAAATTTGATTAAAAAAAAAAAAACAAAATATATATTTTTATTAGGAGGGAAAGATTGCATTTAAAAACATCAGCAGTGGAACCTGCTGTAGAACCTGTTCTCAGATCCAAATCAAGAAACTCATGCTGTGTTCTCAGCTTTCCCAAGAGCTCCTCACATGATTTTCCTGGCCCAGGTTCTTTATCTATCCCTGGGTTTCTTGTAAACCTGGGGAAACTCACATTTTCTGTGTGGATCCCATTAGCTGCTCCAGGAAGGAGCTGCCTCCCCCTCTGTGCAGCCTCAGCTGGAACTCCCAGGGGCAGCTGTGAATCTCAGGCTGGATAAATTCTGAGCAGAGCAGCAGAACTCTGCTGGTTTTGCCCTTCAGATTTCACATCTGTAGGGCAAAAAAAAAAAGGAGGAATGGTGCTGCCCAGGGTTCAGTTGTTCTTTCTAGTCACAAATATCCTCTGTGGCACAGGAGATGAGGGAAGTGCTGAGTGCTGGCTCCTCCAGAAATCCTCTGAGGACCCTTCCCCTCAGAGCCTGGCTGCCCATGAGCTGCAGCAGCTACAGACTGCCAATAAAAACACGTTTTCCTCATGTCATCCACTTCAATTTCTCCAAACTCTGTTACATTTCAGATCTTTGTTCTGTTTTGCCAAGGAGATGTTCAAAAAACCAAAAAAAAACCAAAAAACCCCAGCCCTAATGAAGGCCTAACTCATGGGGTTTAGTGGCTATGGCAACGTGGAGCACGGAGAGTGAGCAATGAAACCATCTCAACCTTCAGCAAACACAAGGACTTTGTTATGTTGGACTGGCATGGATTTGCCTGAGATAGTGCTGGCATCATGTGGGGTCACTGCTCTGGGCTGCCAGAGCTTGGGTTGCACCTCCAAGTGCTCTCTGTTCACCTCCTGCTCTGCTGCTCCAAGCCATCCCCTCTCTGTTCTGCACCAAAGGGAAATCGAAGTCTGGTCCTCTAGGAGACTTTTTCCATCAGCTCTTAGTGGGAAAGTTATTTCCAGATGCCATTTAGGGCTCTGTTCACTCTTCACCTGGGGTCTAAGGAAAAGTTCTCAGAAGGGTTTTTTGCACAATAGTGTGATTTTTGCAGCACTTTGAAGCAGTAGCTGGGGATACAGGGGAGAAATGAGCAGGATGGGGGAGTCTGTGCAGAGCCCCACCTGCCAAGGTGTGCGTGAGGGGTTTGGGGGTGAGCAGGACTGGGTGAGGGGGTGAGGATGTGCCGGAGGTGTGACAGCTCTGGCTGCTGGGGAGCAGCCTCGGGGGTCTCCTGGAGCAGCTCCACTGCACAGAAAGCTCTGCAAGGGCCGGGTCGTGGTGTCCCTCTGAAGCTGGAAATGGAGAGAAGTTTTCACCTCGTGTTTGGGGCAGCCTGGATCCACGGGAGAGGCTGAGCTGCCTCTCAGGGCTGCAGTAAATCTGATTAATTGGACGAGCTGAGCACATGAAGGAACTATGCCCCAGGTCCTGGGCTTGTTGAAGGCAGCTCTGTCTACCTTGACATCTGCAGGAATGCATCCCAGGGATGGGGGAGGGATGGGGAGCAGAGCAGCAGAGTCATTCCTGCCCTTCCTTCTCTCCTTGCTCAGGACTCCAGCCCAGCAGTATCCTGGAGATGGGGAAGAGAATGAGACCAGCTCTTTTTTGCTGCAGGCTGTGATTTTTTCCACGATGTTGTAGCTGGAAATTGTGGAGCCCTTGTGATGTGGGTGAGTGGAGGAAAAGGAGATTCATGGATTTCCATGTGTGCTGTGCTTTCCCTGGGCTGGCCCTGGAGCACTGTGAGGATTGGAGAGCTCCTCCTCACTGAGCTGCTGTGCCCACAGAAAATGCTCCCACCTGGAATCATGGATGAGACTCAAGGAATGTCCTGAGCTGGAAGGGACCCCCAAGGATCATCCAGGGCAGCTCCTGCCCTGCCCAGACACTGTCACTGTAGGACACGAAACAACACGAGCGTGCACGCTGCTGCTCAAGGTGAAAAAAGGGAAGTTTGTTTTCTGACTCCAACATTGATAGATTTCCAAAAGTGACAGTGGGATGGAGGGTGACAGTGCCACCTCTCCAATGACACTGGACAAACCAATAGTCCATCCAATTTCTCTTCTTCTATAAAAGAATGCAAAACAATGAGTTGTTTACAGAACCTGTGTGAGAAAGTTCATTACAAGAACGTAAATATCAGAAGATTTAGAAAACCTTAAAAAATCAGGGTGACAGGACCCCCCAGCAATCCCACCCTGGGCATCCCTGGCAGCGCTGTCCAAACCCTGCTGGAGCTCTGGCAGCCTCAGGGCTGTGCCCATTCCCTGGGCAGTGCCAGCACCCTCTGGGGGAAGATCCTTTCCCTGATCTCCATCCCAACCCTGCTGACACAGCTCCAGCCCTTCCCTGGCTCCTGTCTCAGAGACCAGAGATGGAGCCTCACCACTCCCCAGAGCCCAGATCTGCTCCCACCCAGCCCTGGCCATGCCCCTGGGGAGGTGGCACAGCCCAGCACAGGCAGCACAGCACAGGAGAAGCTCTGATCCATGGGGTTTGCTTTCCCCTGGCTCCAAACCCCTGCACTCCTGTGCCAGGGAGGGAGGGGTGACACGGGGCACAGGTGCTGCACGTGGGCCGTGCCCTGCTCACAGAGGGGGCAGAGGGTGCTGGGTCTGGCAGTGCTGTGCCCAGCCAGGACTGGCTGTGCCAGGGCAGGGGCTCTGCAGCTCCCTGACAGCCCCGACAGCCCCAGCCCCTGGTGCAGGAGGAGCTCTGCAGAACGGGGGTGCCAGGGCAGAATGGGGGTGCCAGGGCTGAACGGGGGTGCCAGGGCTGAACGGGGGTGCCAGGGCTGAATGGGGGTGCCAGGGCAGAATGGGGGTGCCAGGGCAGAACGGGGGTGCCAGGGCTGAACGGGGGTGCCAGGGCAGACCGGGGGTGCCAGGGCTGAACGGGGGTGCCAGGGCAGAACGGGGGTGCCAGGGCTGAATGG
>JAYDZK010000112.1:3186035-3200721 GCA_034509185.1 Euphonia xanthogaster | reverse complement strand
ACATTCCAAGCAATCAGATAATTATTGTTCACATTTCTTTTCTGAGGCTTCTCAGCTTCTCAGGAGAAAAATCCTGGTGAAGGGATTTTTCATAAAATATGTCAGTGACACAGGACCAAGATGAAACCCGTGGGAAAATCCTTTATTAAGGTCAAGGATACTGGTGGCCACTCATTACTGTGTGTGCAACAAGGCTCTTGGATGGAATTTGTGACAAGGTGGAGATCTTGCATGGAGAGTGTTTGGGAAGCCTTGCAAGAGAGTTAAAAAAACTCCTTCACCTCCATGAGAGAGTGGCAGCCTGGGGAAGAGTGCACATCCATGGGAAAGCAACCCTCAAAGAAAAGGAGCCCCAGGAACCAAAACAGTGCTGGTGGAAAGGGACCCTTGGAAGTGTCCAGACCAGCCCTCCCTGGAGCAGGATGAGGCCAGGACCAGACCAGGACAATCAGGGCTTTGTGCAGCTGAACCCTGCAAATTCTGGGGGATGAGGCTGCACCACCCTCCTGGGCAGTGAATGTTTCCTAATGCCCATCCTGAACCTCCTAAGCTCCAGTTTGTGCTTGTTGACCCTTCCTGTGCTGTCTGGCATCAGTGACAAGAGTATGGCTCTGTCATCCTGCTGTACTGGCACTCCAAAAGGCCCCAGGCTGCTCTAAGACATCCTCAGTCTCCTTTTGCCCAGCAGAAGAGGTGATGCCTTCCCTGCACCCCTCTGCCTCTCCTGGCAGATCACATGCCCCAGGTTGGACCCCCTGGGTTGCCTTGCCAGGTCCCTCTGCAGTTTCTCCCCTTTGTTTCTGAGCTGGCAGCTTGAAATAGGAGTTTCTCTGAGTTGGGTCTTAGAAGCTTCTGGAGATCTATTTCACACTTAAGATAGCTGAGCTACCTTAGAAGGCATAAAATCAGCAGGATGGCTTTTGTGGCAGTGGTGGAAACAAAGAGGTTTAATAACAGGCAAAATAACAAATTCTTTACAGAGAAAAACTGATTCAGGTGCAAGAGGCCCCTCTGCCCCTGCTAAAACACCTCACAGAAGTGATCAGTTTCTTGGTTCTCTTGTTTTTCTAGTAAATTGCTCAAATAAGAGTTTTTAGGTCTCATCCAATTAGCTATCCTTAAGTTTAAAGTGAAGTCCCCCGAGTCCTATGAAATGTCTTTTCACTTAATCAAAAAGAGAAACTTCTGAGCTTATTTCCTTTTTAAAGAAACAAAAAACAGTTTTGTCACTCCATCAACAAGAAGCACATTCCTACAGCAGCTGACAGCTGAGCCCAGTGTTCCAGGGGCACTGAGCATTGACCAGAACTCCCTCCTGCTTCCAGCTGTTCTGCTCCACACCGCCTGCAGCAGGCAGCTTGTCTCGTTTGCAGGGAGTGACTGCCAGCTCGTTTTCACACTGCCTTCCTCCACCAGCACCAGCCTTTGGCAGCAGGATTGCATCTCAGCCAGTCTGCTCCAGGTTCAGCTGAGTTTTCTGCTTTCCCTGCCCAGATTTTCCCAGACTGCCACTGACAGTGTTGGGAATGATGATGCAATCTCCTCCTTGGTTGTTCCCAGCCAAATGTGCTGCCCTGTTTCATCGTTCTGCATGCACTGCCCAGATCTTTGTGTGCTTTGCTGCTGCCAGGGCCTGTGCCAGGCTGGGATTCATCCTTCCTTCCTTCATCTGGGGAAAACCCAAATACAATACACCCTAAAGTGTGAGATTCCCAGAGGAATTTCAGCCCAGTGCTGTGTGCTGAGACACAGGAAGCAAAATGTCTCCACTGATGCCTTTCTGAGGAAGACCCAGTGAGGAACCAAGTCCTCCACCCTCACTGCTTTCTTATCTTTGCCAGAGCAAAGGACAATGTCCAGGGCTGAAACAAAATTGGATGCTTGGAAAATTAAAAGGAAAAAAAATAAATTTAAAAAGGAAAATTAAAGTTAAAAGGAGTTTCTGGAAGCATCTGAAGGTATTCCTGCACCTTCTCCAAACTCAGCATGGTGCTCTGGGCTGGTTGTACAGAGCAAGGATGACCCAAAGCCAGCTCTCACCCTGTCCATACCTGTCCAGGGAGCACCTGAGGGCAGGAGGGCCGGGCAGGAAGGGTTCAGCAGAGGTTTGACAGTTTCTGTTCACTAAAGTGAGCAGCCCAGCCTAATGCAGGTCATTCACTCCCCACTCCTGCCCAGTCAGCTGCAGCATTAGTGCTGGTCAAAGGTCTCCCCAGACATTTAGCATCCATTAAAAGCTAACCTTTCCATGGGATGCTTGAGCTTTGAGAGGCTGCATAGCTGCAGGCCATGCTCAGGTCTCTCCTGTCCAAGCCAGGGGAGCAGCATTCCAGGAGTGGAACTCTGCCTCCCATCACTCCTGCAGCAGCCTGAGAGCTGGGAACAGCTTGCTGGCAGCTGGACATTCCTGGTGGGCACTGTCAAGTTTGCTGGTCTTCTCCTTCCAAAAGTAAACAGCAAAAGGATTTGAGATGAGGGCTTAGTAGGAAATGGTTTTTAATGGGTTTTCTTGCCTTTGTGGGGCAGGTTTTCAAAGATTTGGAATTTTTCCCATCAGATATTGTGATCAAAGCAGAAGTCATGGAGTGTCAGTTTGATTTTTCAGTGGGATCTATCAGATTTGTCATTTAAATTTCACTTGGTGGATGGTAAGCCCATCAGGATGGTGCTTTATGTCTGGCAGTGAGGAGAGAAAAGGAAAATGCTTAGGAGAAAGATCCTAAAGGATCTGACAAAGCTGCAGAGAGCTCAGGGAGGGCTTTGCCACGCTCAAGACTGAGCAAGAAGCTCGAGATGTGACTCAGTATCAGAGGTAAATGTTTAAGATTAGGCTTTTGGCTCCATTAAAGCCTTTTAATGTATGGGATTGGATATGGCAACAAAGCAGAGGCTTCACTTTAGGCCTGAAGAGAAGTATAATAGCAATAAAAAAAATAACAACAATTTGTTGCTATTAATGTTATTGTGGTTATTGTTGTATTTCAGTCAAAACAGAAACATGGTTTAATTAAAATACATGCTAATCTCTAACCTGTAAAATCAAAGAAACCTTGTGGACAGCCAGAGTTAAGAATTTAACACTGAGTTGGATCCAGTTCCAACATTTTAAATGGAATGATAAGAACTTCTTCTCAAATCCTGGGAGATGTTGCTCTGAGGACAGTGATTTCATCACAGCTTGTTCCACCTACACTCTCAGCCAGCCCTTGGCTGTCAGTGCTGGGTTCCTCCTCCTTTTCCCCAGCCCCAAAGTTTGCAGTTCAGCAGCCCTGGTTCTCTCTCTCATGCTCCCAGCCTTGCTTTGTGTTTTAAATCCCACTACTCCCTTTTGCTTCACGACAGGGATTTCTTACATTCTCCCCTTCCTTCCCTTTCTCCCTTATTCTCTCTCCTTTAACCACCTCTGTCCTACCTCGAGGTTTGAGAGATGTTCCTGGCAGATGCCTGATGAGCCTCACTTTGCTGGCAGCCCTGGTCACCTCTGATTTCATGGCTCCTACTTTGGAGACAGCTTGTGTTTGTGATTTTGGCTTGAAGTGTTGCCATAACAAACCAGCATTTTCCTGAAAATAAAGCATAATATATCCCTAGGAATGTTTACATAGGAGAAAAGTTGTTTTTTTTCCTGACACTTAGGAGTGCTCAGATTCTGGCTGCCTCTTGAGGAACCAGGGTGCTGTTTAGGTTTTAAGAAACCTGAACCAGGTTTTCTTATTTAGGTCCTCAGTCTCTCAGAGATGGTGGATTTAGGTCTGAAACTTTGAGCTGATTATTTTCTGGATTTCAAAATGTTTGGACTTGAAATGAAGGACTTCCATCTGTGACTAGGCACAGAAAGAAAGAATTTGGGTTGAAAGTTGCTGAAGGACTGCTCCTCACAGTGCTGCTGCTTTTACCCTCCCAAGGAGAGAAGACAAATCTGAATTCCAAATTCCTTGTAGAGCTTTCTCTTCCTATTGCTCTGGGTGAGGTGAGCTCTATGGAGTTTAAAATAGGATGAACATGGGAAATGGAAACTGAAAGGGGCAGAAAGCTTTTTCCTGTTAAGGAAGGCTCTTCCAGGGAATCAGCACCTGCTGGGTAAGGAGGCATCTGCCAGCACCAGCATCTCTCAGAGCTCTGGCCAGGAGAGATCAGCAGAGCTTGACTGCAGGGACAACTGAGACAGCCCCTGCATTAAATCAGCCTCACAAAATAAGTAGAAACTGCCTCAGAATGTCCCCATCAAAGCCTAATTATCTGCTGACTTCTTAGACATGAGAGAATTTTCTTTGTCTATTTAATTTCATGCTTATCATCAAGCTAGTCATTAAATAGCTGAGTATTAGGGGAAAAATGCAAAGCTTTCTGGTCTGTCTTGTTTAATCCTTCAGCCCCTCCCTTCCCTCCTCCCTGTCCCACTTTCTCTCTGGCACAGGCAGAAGAGGGGAGAGCAGGCAGGGTGTCCTGCTGGGCACTGTGGCAGTCCCTGGGCTCCAGGTGGGCAGGATGTGGGAGTCCTGGGAAAGGCTGGGATGGAAAATCCCCAAGTTCCATGGCAGAGCCGGCTCTGGTTGCTGGGAATTTGGACTTGGCATCCCATGGGATGCAGCAGAGCTGCAGAAGCCACTAAGAGTGGGATGAGACCCAGAGGTCTGATCATGACAAGGAAAATGAATTGTCTGTGAGTCAGGTGAATCATTTAAAGCAGAACCAAAATGATTGAGCAGCAAATGGTGCTGGGCTTTCCTGTCTCATAACATATTAGTGGGGGACATTAGATGAAATTGGAAAATAAAAAATTGTCAGTCACTGGAAGACTTTTGGATGCCAGATGAATCAAGGATGTGGAATTGCTGCTTTGGGCAATATTTGAAATCAGGAGCATAGAAACATTTAAGCAATGATTGGCTACCTAAACTGGTGCCAGCCCTGTCCCACTGGGATGGGTTCTTGCTTTAGGTCTCTTCAGCTGGGCTGTGTGGAGGGAACAGGGCAGGTCTGAGCCTGCAGCAGCTTTCTGCAGCCTGCTTGAAAAACCTTGCTCTGGCCACGGCAGGATTTTGGCTCAGCTAACCCAGGACACACCCAGGGGGGCAATCCCAGCTTCACAAGGATTCTGCCTGCTTCTCCAGTGCAGCATCTCCCCTTCTGAGGGCACATCCTGTCCAGTCAGCCTGTACAGCAAGACAACCCCATCCCAAAGACCCTGCATTGAGTGTTTTGCCTTGATGCCAATCCCTGCTTTCTGCAGTTTGGCTTCTGATGTCCAGGAGGAACCTTTCCCTAGCAGCAGCCTCCAAGCTGTGAACTTTTGACCTGAGCTAATTACTGAATCCGCTTTATAGAAGTAATGAGGTTCTGAGCCTCTGCAATGCCTTGGAGGCTCTGGAGAGTCCGAGCCAAAACCTGAGCTCCCTAATCAGTTCTGACTGTTTTTTTTTTTATTCATTTACCGAGTGCCCCGAGGCACTGCCGCTCCTTCAGCTCCCTGGGAGGAGCTGCAGTGCTGCTCTCCCCAGTCTGCAACTGGGCAAAACATCCCAGCCAGGGCTGCAGGAGCACTCAGCACCTCAGTGATGAGAGGAGGAGACACCAGTGGGGAGCAGTGGTCAGAGCAGCAGGGCCAGGAGAGTTGTGCTCAAGCCTTTCCTCAAATCTGCTATTGGGCATCCAGAATCTCCTCCTTCTGCCTCAAAACCTCCAACAAAGAAACTGATGGACCTTTGCTATCTGTGGGAGAGCACTTGGATGGCTGTGGGCAGTGTGATGGTGAGAAGAGGGGAGGTGTGGCTGTACAGGACCATTCATGGGCACTGGCAGCAGGAGCACAGCAGGAATGGGAACACTGTGGGATGTTCCTGTGCTCTGGGCACCTTGTGAAATCCCATCTCCCTCACTTTGCTGAGTTCTTCCCACCCAGCACAGGCAGGCCTTAAGCAGCAGTCCAAAACTAAGCCCAGAGAAGTTGTGGATGCTCCCCTGCATCTGTTCAAGGCCAGGTTGGATGGGGCTTGGAGCAATCTGGAATTTTTCTACTGGAAAGGAATTGGAAGTAGATGAGCTTAAAGGTCCCTTCCAACCCAAATAATTCAGTGATTCTATGCCTCTGTGATTCTGCCTTTCCCTGGGAACATTGAGGAGGTGTCAGCAGCTGAAAAGGAGCTGGAGACCTTCAAGGAGCCCCTCAGCCCCAAGCCCACCACTGGTCTCCAGTTGCTCACAGAGCTGATGGTCCCAGCTTCCCCTCTCAAAGCTTCCCCCTGCCCTTGTGCTTGCTCTCTTTGTCCCTCTCTCCACACAAGGCTGAGGCACTCCCAGGGCTGACCCTGGGGACAAGGTGACTGTGTCAGCCAGGTCAGGACCCTGCTGACCAGCTCCACCTCCAGCAACCCTGGGGCTGCGTGGTGAGAAGAGCATCCCCACTTCCCAAGATGGCAATGGAGAAGGGGAGGTGTGCTGTCCCTGGCACGTGAGCAGTTTGAGGCATGAAGGGTTCTGCAGGCAGATGTGGCCTCCTGATGCCAAGCCAGCTGTGCTGCCATGGTGGGCTCCCATTGCCACGTTTCTCTTCACAGAGAAAAGCAAGGCACAATTCTTCCCAAGGATCTCTGAGATTCACATTCCCTGAACCTCAGAGAAAGGGAAAACACAATTCTTATCTCACTTGCTGTGCCTGTGTTGTGCCAAAGTAAAATGCAATATAGAAATTGTTGACCCAAAGTCAAGATGTTTTGTTTCCTTGGCCTATCCTGAGAGTGTGTGTGTACCAGGGCTGTCAGGTGGCAGTCATGAGATTCTGTGCAGTTGTGTGCAAAGTTAAGTGCTTGACAGATTCAGTTTTAGATATATAAAATAATATAGTATAAGAAAGTAATTAATTAACTTTCTGATATCCATAGAGTCAGATACATCATTCCCTCCCCTTTGTTGGAGTCGCCTTTGATTTCCTGCTGAGCCTCCCTGGCCTTGTCTGTGGGCAGTGGGGGACCCCAGGGTGAGCTCTGCCCCACGGAGGGACCCAAAGGTGAGCTCCACTCCACGCTGGGCACTGGGGGACCCCACCCTGAATCCCCCCCAGCCACGTCCTGCCTGCTCACAGCAGAGCCCAGGCAGACAGAGCTGGCTTTGCCTGCCAAGCCTCTCTGTGCCCAGCCCTGCAGTGTGGGCAGAAGCAGGGGCACAGGGGAGGCAGAGCAGCCAGAATGCAGGAATGGCCCTGCAGCTGCTGCTGCTGCTGCTGCTGCTGTGGGTCCCAGGGAGGCAGTGCTGGCAGGAGCAGGGACAGGGATTTACACTGCAAATCCACACAAGGCTGAGCTGGAGCACCCGGGGCCAGCACAACCATTATTGTGGTCTTGGCCAACCCAGCTCTCCTTGCTGAGGCTGATGTGCTCGGTAATTACATGAGTGGCTCATCTCTTTCTGCTGTTCCTCTGTCTCCCTTCAGACAGAGGGTTGGAGATTTAAAATGGGACTTTGTGAGCATCCTTGTGTTCAGCCTGACAGCTCAGACAATGGCATTTATCACACAGGTTTGAGGCATCACCTCACCTGACACGGGCAAGAGCAATTAACCTGCAATGCAAATGATGTTTTTATTTTGAGTATAAAAATTCCCCCCAAAAATACATGTGATAGTTCTAATTTTAGCTCATAGTCATGCAAATGTGGCATCTGAAACACTCAAAAATTCAGTGTTTTAAAATAGCTGTAGCAGAAAAGTAAAGTGACTGGGGGAAGCAAGAGTGGTTCTGCCATAGCTCGTGCTATGGACACTGGGAAAAGGGTACTGGCAGCTGGAAATGCACCAAAGTCTTTTGCACCAGTGAAGATGGGCTGATTTTGCACCACTTGCTGGGAACAAAGAACTTAACTTGGTTTGGAGGCTGCAGGGAAGTGATGCAGAAAAATCTGTGGCTGGACAGGTAGGGATAAGCTGTGAGTGCCTGTTACCAACACTCATTTATAATATTCTACAGGAATACAATTACAGCATATCATTTTATAATATTACATATTTTTTATAATTCATCAAACTGTCCAGCAGGGGTTAAAACTTTATCTTGGAAAATTCAGATTGACAAGAGTAGGCTCAGGACACACATTGGTTTACCAGGGACTAAAGTGATTATGGGGTAATCCAAAACACTTGGAGAGACCAATAAAACTCGTTCCACCTCTCATGTCCCCAGTTGCTGCACCATCATGCTTAGGGCAGTGGGACAGTGTTGGAAAACTTGAAGGAGCTATAAAGTAAATTTATTTAATTAAAACAGGGGGGAGTGGTAGATGTAATTTTGCAGATTTCATTTGGTGTTAAACTCACCTGCCTTTTAGTGGGGCAGATAAAACCCTGCTGCCAGTGGAATCAGTACCTGGAGTGGGAAATGCAACTGGACCTGGGAGGAGTCAAAAATGTGAGGGAAGAGGTGCAAGGCTGGCTGCTGGAGGTAGATTTTTTTGTGATTAGATGATTTAGTCTGGTCAGAAAAAGCAGATAAGCTGTAGGGAAAACAAGCCCTTTTCTGAATGTGAAATAGAAGCAGCAAATTGACAGATGGCTCAGGATAGCAGGAGCAGTACAGGGCCAGCTAATCACTGGAGATAAGATCTGCAACACAGGCAGACTCCCAGCCCTGCTGTGGCACCCTCCCTGTCCCTGCAGGTGGGGAAATGTCACCACACCAAGGAGTGACCTCATGTCCCATGGGACATGTGCAGCTCCAGCTGTGGCAGCAGTGCAAAGGAGGCTGAGCCAAACCACTGCCGACCTCAGCCTCTGATGGGAGTCTCAATCTTAGGGAATATAAAAGCTCATGAGGCACAATCTGCCTCTCCATCCACTGGCAGGTGTTTCCCAGCCCCAAGGAAATATGATCCGTGTGTCACCCACAGCTACCAAAACCATCTTGTGAGAAGATGGCAAAATGAAATTCCTGAGGAAAAGGTTTGTAAGAGCATCAGCAGAGTCAGTGCTAAAGCAGGATCTTCTCCTCAGTGGGGGGTGTTGGGTGCTGGTAAAGAGCTTGGTAAAGAGATCCACTCCAAAGGGATCCCTGTCTCCAGCTCTCTGTGCATTCCTGAGTGTCACTGCAGTCCAGATCTTCCTGGGCTATCAGAAACTCCTGGGACCCCTCTCACTGAGCACCTGACTTACCTGGGCCTTGGGAAATGCCTGGAAAGCACCACCCTGCTGTGGTTGCACTGAGCAACACCAGGCTGGCTGCTATGGACCCACAGCAGCTACCCTGAGCAGCTGTGGCTGCCCCATCCCTAAGGCCAGGCTGGATGGGGCTTGGAGCAACATGGGACAGTGGAAGGTGTCCCTGCTCATGGCAGGGGGTGGCACTGGATGGGCTTTGAGGTTCCCTCCCACCCAAACCATCCTGGGATTCCAGGTTCCAGATTTCCAGATTCCAGTCTGTGACTCTGGCACAGGAGCTGCCAGGCAGGACTGAATGGTGAATTCCATCTTTTATGCCTCCATCCTGTCCCCACACTTTCTCCTGGTCTCCATTAACACAAGAGCCTTGGGAAGGTTTTGTTCAGATTACTGGGGAAGGTTTTAGGAACATTCCCCTGTGACATGCTTGAGAGAACTCTCCCCCTCAGTGCTGCAGACAATCCCGTTTTCCCTCTTGGGGACTCGGGCTGGATTGACAGGAGCAGACATCCATCCTGTGGGTGCATGCAGCTCCTGGGGCCTCTTTGTGTCAGGCTGCTTTAACAACAAACAGAGCACAGCCCCTGCAGCATCCCAGCCAGCCAGGAGACACGGGGAGAGGGACCCAGCATGGCCAGCTCCACATGCCTGGATTACCCCGTGGATGAAACGCAGATGAAAAACATTTTCACTTTTTTTTTTTTTTTGGTCATTTTAAGGTCCCCCTTATTGACAACATGGGAGTAGGAGGCAGATTGACATCCAGATTTGACTTGGGAAACAGTTCAGCATTAACCTATTAAGCTAATGAACTTCAGTTATCCAGATTGGTTTGCTAAAATTAGACCCAGGAAATGGCTGCTTATTCAGTGGGCAAGAGAACATAAAAGATCTGCCTCTAAAATTTCCCAAAGCAGCTGATGATGTTGTCTAATTTCAATGGATTTCTTAACCTGACACATTTCAGAGACACTGACTGTCAGGGAACTGACCCCTGGAAAAATCAGGATAATGGCACATGGTATTGCTCACAGATTTTAAGATTTTCCTATGTAAGTGTTACATTATGCACATCCAGTCCAGGGCTAAGAGTGCCCAGACAGAATCTGCCAGAATAAATTTATTTTGTATTACTATTAAACAGGATTGCCCAGCAGATAAATTCAAAAGATTTTCAAAGCCAGAGCTTTTAAGGCCAAAACTCTGAGATTTCTGTGGGATTTGGAATTGAAGGGGATGCCATTTCAGTTGAAGACAGCTGAGGCCCCTAACAGGTTCCTGATGCTGAGCAAAAGGAAGGAGTAGTGGCAGGATTATTGGAATTTCATTTGTGCACTGTCTGGGGAAGGCAATGTAATTTCTTGCCCCTTCTGCCTCCTTGGCTCTGTTGGAGGAGGCTCTTTGCTCCTGTTTCCTGAATTTCATTGAAAAGGTCAAACAGGCAGGATCAGCAGGGAAAAGGCACAAGGAACTCAGTCCTACATGGAGAACTGAGTTGTGTTTAATCATTATTATCATAATATAACATTGATACTGCAGTGGAGGTGTGGGGCTACTAACAGAGCCATGCAGAACCTGCACCAAAAATCCATCAAGGTCAGTATTTCACCTCCAGCAGCCCTGTGTAGCTGCCACCAGGGAAAGGATGAAAGCATGAGGAAAACACACTTGCCCAGGATATTTTCCAAGCCTCCAAGCCATTTATGTCTCAAAGATCCCTCAGGCTGGGGGATGCTGCAGTCTTCCTCACCACTGGGTATATTTTGTTTTTGTTCCTACTCCTATTCCTGCCATATTTCCCTGCCTCATTGCAGAAGGAAGGGAGGGAGTGAAATAGCAGAGATGCTCCTTGACTCCTTCTTCCCTTGGCCTGGCCTTCCCCATCCTTTCCATATCCCTTTCCCAGGGATATTTATGCAGAAGGGAATGATGGTCTGAGCATTTGTGACTCTCGTGGCCACAGATCAGTCTCAGAACTGACTGTGACAGTCGTGCAGAAATGTTCTTAATTTGGGAAGATGGGCAGGAAGGTGCAATGTGTCTTTAAGAAGCTCCTCGCCCAGGGAGACCTGGGTCCAGCACATCACCCAAGAGCCCGAGAAATTTGATAGATGAGCCTCCAACATTCTTGTCATGTCTCCCCTTCTTGTTTTGCCCCCTTCCCCAGGCTGGAAGTGCTGAGAGGCGTGCTGTGAGGTCTGCCTTGTGTCCAGGAGCCTGTCAGAGCTGGGACATGCAGCCCATGGCCTGCAGCTGGACTCAGCAGTCTCCATCAAGCACTCATCCAAACAATGCCCTGGGGTTCGGCACTCCTTTGTTTTGAAAGTCACAGTTATTTGTATCAGCAAAGCATGCAAAGAGTGTCCCAAAGCAAGAGGGAGGGGGAAGAGAAAGAGGGAGGGGGGCAGAGAGTTTCTGTGCCTGATGGGATCATGCTCAGAGAAACAGGGAGAGATGCATTGTTGGGCTCTGATATTAAACAGAGCATCAGTGGGTTTGGGGTGAACCCCAAGTGCCATGGCTGTGAGGGGACATGGGCTGGTGCAGGCAGAGCAGAGGAGGCCCTGTGAGGATCCAGCTCTCCCTTGGGTGCTGCCAGGCCTCACAGACACAGGAGAGCAATGGCAGTAGCAATGGGTTTGAAAGCTGCTGCTGAATGCACACGGGGTCTGCAGATTGTGTGATAGAGAAAATCCCCTAGCTGGGGTTCTGGGAGAGCAGGGAATATGAAATCCTTTTTCTCCAGCAGATTCTACACAGGAATGACCTGGGGACATGAGAGACAGTGATAAGTGACTCTCTCCATCTCCTTTTATCCTGTTTACAATACAGAGGCTTTCCTTGAACAAAACCCTTTTTTTCCTCTCCATGCTCCTGGCTGTTGTGTCTAAATGAGCCAATTTGCTGAAGAACTCCTCCTGGAAGGACTTGAAGTCTAACAAGAACAGACGCTGGGTTGCAGCATGTTGTTTCTGGCAAAAATCAATTTCTTCACAAAAGAACAGAAATCTGTTCTTGTATTTCAGTGCTTGCCATTTCATCAGGGCTCCTGTGATACCTCTCACAGCCTTGGCCAGGAGGGAATCCCAGAGTCTATTTCCATTCAACCTATTTCCAGAAGTGTTTGAAAATGGGGTCTAATGGCTCAGGGAAGGGGGAGCAAAGGAGGGGAGTGAATGTGTTTGTTACTGCTGCAGTTAATGGTTTTGTTGATATGCTGTTTATCCTTGGGCTGATGTGATTTCTGGGGCTTGAGTTGCTGTTTGACATCCAGGGGATAATCTCTTGCCAGAGGCTGGCTGGCTGCATGGCAGGGCAGGGCAGACTAAGTTTGATGCATCATCTGAGACACAAGAGATGGACCCACAGGGACAGAATCTCTCATTAATTAAAGATGTGTTGTTGTTTCCCTCTTTTATATCTGTGCGGTGCTCAGGGATGTGTTCTCCTGTGACAAGGCTGCATTCTTCAGGTGCTCACCCTGAACTGCAAATGAGCAACAACAGAAAGAACCCAACACTTTGGAGACTGTTCCAGCCCCCAGGTTTCCCAATTTGCCCAGTCTCACATCAGGAGGTGTCTGCCTTCAGCTTCCCCACCTCTGAAAATATTTTCTCACTTTTCCTCCAACGTTTGTCATCCTTCAGTAGACTGAATTTTTGCTGTACAGTTATTTTGGTTTTGCCTAAGTCAAGTGCAGGAGAAGGCTGAGGGTGCTGAAGGAAGTTTAGGATTTAAATGAATGTATTTTGCAATAGTATTAGAGCATTTTATCTGGATGGACCCAGTTTAAGACATTATTCTTGCTGATAAAGCAGGTTTCCCTTCACATCACGGGTGGGACAGGCAGCACAAACCCAGAAAAGGGCTCAGCATCAGGGGAATTCAAAGCCTGAGGAACAAATATAAAATGACAACATTTAACAGAAGGAAGAAATAGTGGAGAAGGAGGGAGCTGAGTGCTTGTCTGGACCATGAGGACAGAGGCTACAGACTTTTCAATTATTGATCTTGTGGTATAGAGTTGAATGCTTTACAGAACACAAGCCTTTCCCAATTTTCCCCAATCAAGCTCTCATTAGCATGAAGTTACATTTGTTGACAAGAACTATTTTCCATTAAACCACAGAGACAAGACAGAGTTATGGTCCTAATCTGAGCTTTTTAATCAATCAGACTTTGTACCTGTGCCTCTGATTTCCTGCTGCCCTGACTAACTGGGCTATACCTCCCCACCACTTTGGGGTTTTTTATAATTCACCTTCTCCTTGCTTTTCCCATGAAGTGAAAGGTGACAGGAATTCAGGTGGCTCGGCAGACTCTGACTATAAAGATATTGGGTGTTGTAGCCCAGTACATGCAAGGAAGAGTTGTGGCTTTAACTGTGGTGGATTTTCTGGTTCAAACAAAGAGGAGTAAACTGAAAAGCAGTGTCTCATGCAGCCCCAGAGCAAAGCTCTGTGAGATAGGGCAGGAACCTGCATTTCCACCATGAATGGCTGACATCCTGCAGGAGGGAATTTAGTGTATCTCTAAGTATGGAGAAAAAAGAGCATTATTAAGAAAGCAAAGCTATTTGCAGGATGGACACCCTAAACTGACCGTGACCATGTGCGAACAAACCTGAGAAGTGCAGGCAGTTCCCTGGCAACGAAACACTGAACAGGACAGCAAGGCATGGTGCAGGACAGGTGTAATGATGATGAAAGAGCCGGAAGAGCTGTTTTAGAAGGGATACCTGGAGGTAGGATTCATCCTATGAGGAAGGAGGTATCAGCTCAGTATCTGCATCTCCAGGTGTGTTGGTCACCTGGACTCCTGGAGGTGACCTGACCTCTGGAGGTCCCACCTGCAGAGCCATGGAGACATCAGAAGGATGTGGAGCTGCTCCAGGGCTGGACCCCCTCTGCATGGAGCCATGGTGGGAGACCTCGGGGTGTTCACCTGGAGGGGAGAAGGCTCCAGAAAGAGCTCAGAGCCCTTCCAGGGCCTGAAGGGGCTCCAGGAGAGCTGGAGAGGAATTGGGGACAAGGGATGGAGGGATAGGACCCAGGGAATGGCTCCCAGTGCCAGAGGGCAGGGATGGAGGGGATATTGGGAATGAGGAATTGTTCCCTGGGAGGGTGGGCAGGCCCTGGCACAGGGTGCCCAGAGCAGCGGTGGCTGCCCCTGGATCCCTGGCAGTGCCCAAGGCCAGGCTGGACAGTGCTTGGAGCAGCCTGGGACACTGCAAGGTGTCCCTGCATTGGCAGGGGACAGTGGCACTGAATCGATTCCATGCTCCCGTGCGGGGGATGCAGTTCCGAGACTCCAGGCGGCTCTCGCAGCTCACACCCTTTTCCGTGACCGTGCCAGGAGGCTGCAGCCGCTGTTTCCGACACTGGGGACTGAGACAACCCCCAAGGGTTCGTGAGGGAAGGGCCGCCCTCGCCCGGCCCCTCCCGGTTCCGCCCGGCCCCGCCCGACCCCGCCCAGCCTCGCCCGGCCCCTCCCGGTCCCGCCCGGCCCCTCCCGGCCCCTCCCGGTCCCGCCCGGCCCCTC
>JAYDZK010000112.1:3046122-3061359 GCA_034509185.1 Euphonia xanthogaster | reverse complement strand
ATCCCTGGGATTAAAGGCCCCAGGATTTCTAAGGCAGGAATGCAGCAGTGCAGGCAGAAGACTCAGTTTATGTACTGCATGGGTCCAGACCAGGAAAGTGATGCTATCCTGATCACTCTTCTGGGGTTGTTTGAAGTGTTGTTTTCAGGAAGAAACTGCAGCACTCATAGAATCATAGAATCATATAATCACAGAATGACTTGGTCTGGATGGAACTCCTTCATAAAGACAAGCAGTGACACTCACTAGGTGAGATTGTTCCAAGCCCCATCCAAGCTTGCCTTGAACACTCTAGGGATGTGGCAGCCTCAGCTTCTATGTGAATTTCCATTGCCTCACCACCCTTTGAGTAAGGAATTTGTTCCTAACATCAAATCTACATCTTTCCCCTTTTAGTTTAAACCATTCCACTTTGTCCTATCAGTATCTGCCTGTGCAAAAAGTCGGCATCCATCTTTTTGTAAGCCCCCTTCACACACTGACTGGCCTCAATGAGGTGTCCTCAAAGCCTTCTCTTCTCCATGCAGAACAACGCCAACTCTCTCAGCCTGTCTTCATAGCAGAGTTGCTCCAGCCCTCTGAGCATCTTTGTGGCTTCCTTTGGACCTTCTCTAACAGGTCCATGTCTTTCTCGTGCTGAAGACTCCATGTCTGAGCCCATCTGGGGTCTCACCAGATCAGAGTAGATGAGGAGAATCACTGCCCTCAACCTGCCAGTCAGGCCTTTTGTGATGCAGCCCAGGATGGCTTTCTGGACTGCAAGTGCAAACTGTTGGCTCATGTCCAAGTTTTCATCCACCAGAACTCCCAATTCCTTCTTCACAGGTCTGCTCTCAATGAGTTCATCTCCCAGTCTGTCCTCATATCTGGGATTTTCTAATGCAGGTGCTGCACCCTGCACTTGAACTTCTCAAACTTCATCAGGTTCTCATGGGCCCACTTCTCAAGTTTCTCCATGTCTCCTTGGATGGAAATCTCCTTCTGTAGTGTCAGCTGCATGGCTCAGCTTTGTGTCATCTGCAAACATGCCAAGGGGACACTTGATCTAATATCCCTGTGATTGAAAAAGATAGTAAACAGCTCCAGTCCCAAGACAGAGCCTTGAGACATGCCCCGCTTCCCCCACCTCCATATGGTCATAGAGCCACAGACTAAAGCTGTGTCCATCCAGTCATTTTCATATTCACAATAATACACCCTTCAAATCCACATGTATTGGGTTTGCATGGCCTGGTTTTGGTAGCAGAAGGGCTACAGGGGTGGCTTCTGTGAGAAGCTGCTGGAAGCTTCCTCAGTGTCCAGCAGAGCCAAAGCCAGCTGGCTCCAAGACAGACCCACCACTGGCCAAGGCTGAGCCCGTCAGAAATGGAAGTGATGCCTCAGGAATAACGCATTAAAAAAGGAAAAAAATTATTGCACGGCTGTAGTTGGGGCCAGAGAAAAGCAGAGTGAGAATATGTGAGAGAAACAGCTCTGCAGACACCAGTGGAGAAGGAGGAGCAGGAGCTGCTCCAGGCTCCAGAGCTGAGATTCCTCTGCAGCCCATGGTGAGGCAGCTGTGCCCCTGCAGCCCACAGAGAGCATGGGAGTGCAGAGAGGCACCTGCAGCCCCTGGAGGAGCCAACCCCAGAGCAGGTGAATGCCTGAGAGGAGGCCATGACCCTGAGGGAAGCCGGTGCTGGAGCAGAGTCCTGGCAGAGACCTGTGAAGAGAGGAGCCCATGCTGGAGCAGGTTTGCTGGAATTACTTTGTGAGGGTTCCTGGAGGACTGACCCCATGGAAGACTGCCCCACATTGTAGCAGTTCTTGGCGAACCATAGCCTGTGAGATATGGTTCCTAGCCTCCTTCTCATTTTGGAGAAGTTAATGGAGAACTTCTCCCATGGGAGGGACCCCACCCTGGAGCAGGGGAAGGACTCCCACTCCTCTCCTTGAGCAGCAGCAGGAACAACCTATGATGAATTGACCATGAGCCCCATTCTTGTCTCCCTGCACTGCTGGGGGATGGAGGAGGAAATAAAGCTGGGAAGGAAGGGGAGGTAGGGGCCAGATATTCAGGTTTTTGGGTTATTTTTATAAAACTTATTTTATTTCTCATTATCCCCCCTCTGATTTTGTTGGTAATAAATTCAATTAATATGCCTTAGTTGAGTCAGTTTTGCCTGGGATAGTACTTGGTCAGAGGTCTCTTCCAGTCCTTAACTCATGAACCATTGTTATATTTTCTCTCCCCTGTCCACTTGTCGAGGAGAGTGATAGAGTGGCTTTGGTGGGTGCCTGGCAACCAGCCAGGGTCAACCAACTACACCATTTCTCCAATTTGGAGATAAGGATTTTCTGTGGACTGTGTTGAAGGCCTGGCCGAGGTTTAGGTAGATGACAGTGGCCAGTCTTCCCTTGCTGACTGTTTCAGTCACTCCATCCTTGAGGGCCACCAGATTGCTCAGACATGACTTGCCCTAAGAGCAGCCTTGCTGTCTGTTTTGGATCACCTCCTTGTCTGAGTATGACTTACAGTTGCTTTCATGAGGATCTGTTCCATGATCTCCCCAGGCACAGAGGTGAAGTCTAGTAATCTGTGATTCCCTGGGTCCTTTGTATTGCCTCTTTAAAAATCCAGTCTGCTCCTGGATACTGAAGGATTCCTGTGCATGAGGATGGACCATGTCCTTCCCTATCCCTCCCTCCTCAGCTCCTGATGGTTTTTTGTTGTTGTCTCCCCATTTGTGTGCATTGGGCTGCAGGCTCTGACCCCATCCTACCTAACTCTGCCCTCAGGAAAAACTTCTGGCTTGTTTTGACTTGTCAACTCTCTGAGCAGTCTGTGAGTACATAAACAATGCTGTGAGCTTGCCTGGGGCCTTCCCTTCCCCACAGGGCTCCAGCCCTGCTGCAGCTGTCTCCTGGTGTCCTCAGCAGAGTTCACAGCAGGGTGTGTTCCTTCATGTGCTCATGCCTTTGGTGCTCTTGTGTGCAACCAGACTAATGTGAATGTAGCACAGGTGCATATTTGACAGGTGTATATGAACCCATGTCCTCTTGTGTCTTTCCTCACAAATAGATTGTGTTGCTCATGGCAGGATCACTCTCCATGGCTCTGTGCAAGAGCTTTGCAAAGCAGCAGGAGCTCAAGTACAGCTGAAAGGTAATGGCATCAAGCTCCTGGAAATCTCTCCAAAAAGAGGCACTGTAATCAATCCATTTCCTGAACCCTGCTTGTCCTGATCCTCCAGAGCTCATACTCCACTGATGGTGATGCCAAGGCCCAACAAGGACTACTGATTTAGATCCTGAATTTAGTGGAGTGTAACAGGATTGGGACTGCCTCAGCATGATGGGCAGCCCCCCTCTGCCTGCCTCACCAGGTCAGGACACAGCTGCTAGAGAGTTCAAAAGGATGGGGTTTGGTTTATCCTGGCGAAAGAATAAGGAATCCTACTTACTCTCCTTGTTCAGGCCATGTCCAAATGGATCTGCTTCCAGGGAATTGTTGGTGCTTTCAGGTGTGGGACACAGCCTTCCTTCATGCCTAAGCCAATGTCAAATGTATTCATCCAGATCATCAGCCTGGTGCTGTGCCAGGCTGAGATCTTGGCCCAAATACTGAATTAAAGAATCACAGTACATGTTATTGGTGTGCGCTGGACTGGAAGGACAGAGACACTGTGTGTTGCACAGGGGAAGCCAATAAACAGGGTTATTGGGCAGATGGGATGCCCCAGCAGTTGCTCTGTGGTGCAGATGTCACTGTGTCCCCAGTAGGAGTGGTGCTTGTGCCCTGAGTCTGCCTGTGGAGCAGAGAGAGAGTGGGGGACTCCAAGGGTGCCAGGCAGAGCAAGGAGATGTATCGCCCCTATATTAGCAATTTACCCAGTGACAGCAGTGCAGGTCTTGTGGGTGAAAAGCTGAGGCTGGGAATCACAAGAACATTGGCCAAAGAGATGGAGGAGTTCAGAGACTCTTCCCTAAATCTCCAGCAGGAAGAATGTGCAGGGAACTTTTGCTGTTGGTCCTTTCATGCTTCAGCTGCTGTTTGAGCTTAGCTTTGCCTTCATCAGCTTCTTCCCTATATTCAGGGAACTGTAGACATCAGAGATGTCCCAACCTTTTAATCATGCACTTAAGTGAGGGTGAAAGTCGAAAAAGAAATTTTGGAGTATCACAGAAAAAAACCCAAAATGTCTGCATTAATAGTGAAGCCAGATGTTCTTCACAGAAACTCAGAGATTACTGCCATGGCCACATCATGGAAAGGAAGAAGAACATTGTACATTAGTAGGCCCAACTTTCTCTGGGGACACTCTGTGCCATGCTGTCATCAGCCCTGTTACCCACCATCTATAAGCAGTGAAGGGATGGCTAAAATGTGGGGATTTCCAACAGGTATGCGCAGGGTACAGACATTCATTAGAACTGCAGTCTGCAGAGCTTGGCTTACACAGTCCCCATCAACCTGGATGCCAAGAGAGCTGTCTTCAGTGCCCTGGTACCTCTGTCGTCCTGACCAACCATCGATCAAATAGGCAGGAGGAGGCAATGTCATCAAAGGACTTCACAACCTCACTTTCTGGAAGAAAAGGACACCTGCCTGCATTCTAGACTCTAGATAGGGAAATGGCAATTTACACATTCTTCATCATGGATGGATGGATGGATGGATGCATGGATGGATGGATGGATGGATGGAGGGATGCTGTTTATCCAGCCCTTCCTGACTGAGGCCTCTGATGTGCTTTTGATCAAAACAGTGCCCCAAGAGCATCAGACTAAGCAAGAGGGATGTTTGTGACCAAAACTTGTGTGCCACAGACAGCTCACAGATACTGCTGAGTGTGTCCAGAATGACTTTTGCACAGAGCTTTTCTGAAGCAGCACTGGTCCAGAAAAGAACCTTACACAGCAGGGCTTTGAGGCCCTGAGCCTGAGCAGAGCTGCTCCATCTGCGGCTGGCAGTGACACGGTACCGCTGGGCAGTGAAGCCTCTGTGGGCTTCCATTGCTGTCCTTGGACTGCCGTGGCCCATGGGGGTTCACAGGGACTCCAGTGGGAGGCCCAGAGTGGTTAATCCCAGCACTGGCTTGGGAATGGTGGAGCCCTGCACGCCTGCCGAAACCCGGGCCCTGCCGTGGGCCTCACCTGCGGCAGTAGGGCTGCGATGAGGAGCTGATCCCAGCTGCCCCTTTGTGCCCATCTGAGACTGGGCCGTGGAGTCAAGATGGAGATGAGGCCCTGGGCCAGCTCTGAGGCTATTCCACACAACCACACTTCTGACATCCTTTGGGAACATTTTCTGCCTACCCCAGCACAGCACTGACCAGAGCAAGAGGTGCTGAATTCCATGATCCTGCAGGTTGGTTTGTTTCCAGGACCTCCCAAGGAATCCTAGATGTTACATGAGGTTTTTGCGGGAGGTGTTTGGGGTATATCTGGGCAGAGACACTGAAGGGAACAGGCTGATCACTATGGGGTAGCTGGGGATGTTTTGCATCCTGTCCCAGGCTTGTTCCCCACATAGGACCCTCTGCAGTGTATCCCAACCTCAATTTTTTCTGGATGAAGGATCTCACTACATTGTCACCTTATCCCCTGCCAGGATCAACACCATTCTACCCCGGCAGCTTGCAAGGGCATATGGGGAGGGAAGGACAACCTGGAGACCCAGCCTGAGATGCAAAAATCTTTATTGAGTTTAAAGAAGGAATCAAGGTTTTTACAAGCACAGGCCCTCAGTGCAGGGATCTGGAGGGACAAGCAAGACACTTCACCTCTTGGCCATGGTGAAGTCCGTGCAGGGCATCCACTTGCCCTGCCTGTAGAGTGCAGGCTGGCTTGGAGGAGCCTTGCAGCTGAGGGGAGCAGAAGGACATGATGAAAAAAGAAACAAAAAGATACGTAGGAAAGACAGGGCTTTTGAAGTGCCTGAGCTGGGCCCTTCTTTCCAGAATTTTCAGGAGGAACTAAAGATGGTCAGTTCCTCTGAAAGAAATGACCTGAAGATTCTTCCTTTGTTCAGCACCATGCCTGGAGATCCTGGGGACACTTCCCAAGACCTGTATATGCCCAGCACCATTAGCAGGGGAGGCCCCTCCTTCCACCATAGCGCCTGGTGATGCAGGAGATGTCAAAGCCCCCAGAGTTGATGGGCACTCCATCAGAGCTGAGGATGTTGCCAACAGCAGCAGAGGTGGAGGATCCCACCACAGTGTTCTGTGGGAAGGAGCTGAGGATGGGCCCAGGCAGGGTCACCACCACGGCAGGCGGCTCAATGACGACAGTGGAGTTTTGGCACTGCCTGACACAGCACTCATTGCAGCTGTTGGCCAGTGGAGTGGGGCCACAGGGCTGGCAGGGACGGCACTGGGTGTTGCAGGACATGGCTTGAGGCTGCAGGTGCACCTGGCAGAGAGAGCAGAGAGGAAACAGAGCACAAGGCTGGGTGGGTGGGTGAGGAGCAGCCTGGTTACCCCATCACAAAAGAGCCAAGGCCATCATGAGTGGGAAGCTGGAGACTGGGCCAGGAGCCCTACAAAGAGCAGCCTGAGTCAGGAAGTTCTCTACCAGGGCATAAAGCAAAAGGCACCACCATCACCAGCCTCTCTCCATGCCAGCCTCCTCCCCGCTTTCCTCTCTCACGATCAGATGCTCCAATCCCCAGAAATGAGAAAGCCAACATCACTTGAGATGTCCACCAAGAGGAGATTTCACTTTGGCAGGGAAAGAGAAGGGGCTTCAGACTCACCTGGTTCCCAAGCAGAAGGAAGCAAGAGAAGTGGATGAGAGAGCAGAGACTTGGGCTGCCTTTTATACCTGCCTTCACTGCCGCAGGACCAGGGGCAGCCTTTGCAGAGGTAACAATTTCCCAGCAAGCTCATCTTGAATGCAAACCAGCACACCTAATGATATGGGCTGTGTTTTCATTTCCTACAGTGCTGCCTTTTCATTTCCAGGTTTGTTCCATGCCCGTTCCCCAATGAAGGCTTCTTCTGATCCCTGGGATTAAAGGCCCCAGGATTTCTAAGGCAGGAATGCAGCAGTGCAGGCAGAAGACTCAGTTTATGTACTGAATGGACCCAGGCTGGGCAAATGATATTACAGTCTGGATAACTCTGGTGGGGCTGTTTGAGTTCCAGCAATCCTCAGCTGGATGCCCAAGGACTCCTGTGCATGAGGATATGTCCTATCCTTCTCTTTCTCTCCCTATGGTCACTTCTTACCTCCCTGTGTCCATGGACTCTGCAACTGGTTTTTACCCCAGGCTGCCTAACTCTGCTATCAGGAGGTAATTCTGGCTTGTTTTAACTCATGCCCTCTTTGTGCAGCACAGAAAATATCATGGGCTTGTCTGGTTCCTTTTCCTTCCTCACAGTGCTCCAACACTGCTGCAGTTGTCCCCAGGTGTCCCCAGCAGAGTCCACAGTGTGTTGTGCTCCTACAACCTAGACTTCATCAGGACAGAGAGGTGGGCCCATGAAATCCTCATGAAGCTCAGGAAGGCCAAGTGTAAGGTCCTGAATTTGGGTTGGGTCATTCCCAAGGAGGGACACAGACTGGGTAATGAGTAAAGTGAGAGCAGCCCAGCCAAGAAGGACTTGGGTGTGCTGGTGAATGAGAGGCTGGACATGACCTGCAACATTCACATGCAGCCCTGGAATTGTGTCCCAGAATTGTATTGCCTCAGAAGAAGACTGACTACCAGGTATAGAGGAGTGGTTCTCCCCCAGTGCTCTGCTCTTGTGAGACCCCAACTGGAGTGCCGTGTCCAGTTCTGGGGTCCCCAATATGAAGGTGCTGAAGTAGGTCTAGATGAGGTCACAAAGTTGCTCAGAGGGCTGCAGCCCTTCTGCTATGGAGACAGAGGCTATGGGAGAGATGAATGTATTTAGCCTGAAGATGGTTTTGGGAATACCTTAAATCACATTCCAGTGCCCAAAGAGAATACAAGAGAGAGGAACTCTCTCTTCTTTACAAGGGCATGGAATGACAGGACAAGGGGGAATGGCTTCCCACTGAAACAGGATAGATTTGTACTACTTACTAAGAAAAAATTCCTCCCTCTGAGGGTGGTGAGGCCCTGGCACAGGTTGTCCAGAGAAGCTCTGGCTTCCCCATCCCTGGAAGTGCATACTCATGTGACTTTCACAGTTGCTTCTAGATCCAGGGATTTTGATGATAAAAACTGTCCAATAAACCTCACTTGGGGCAGATCTATTGGAGGCTACAGCATAAACAAGCCAAACGAGCCTTGTCAATGTTCTCTGCTTACAATAACACTGCAATTCTCAGAGCAAGTAGCCTACTGGCCCTTCTTCCTGTTTCATCTCCATGGGCCTCCACTGATGGCCACAGCTGGAGAATGAGGCCTTTGGTAGGAGGCACAATTGCTCTTATGGTTTTGACACTGTGGTCACAGAAGCCCAAGATGGGAAGGGCTCTTCCTTACCCTGTCAGCAAGTGGAAAACAGCCACCAGCCAGACTCTGGACAAGATTCTTCCTGCACTCATCTACTGCCAGAGAGTGGTCCCACTCTTTTTCATGTCTCTCCTTTTCAGGGAAATCACCAGTGCTGGAGGGAGCTCCCGTGTTCTTGAGTCTGTGATAGTTTCTCTGTCCAACAGCTGGTAACATCTCAGTGATCTCCTCTCCTCCCAAGAGCTAAAGGAAGGGTTCTGGGGACCTATTTCTGGGCAACCCACTACAGCACTTCTTATGGAAACTCAGCTCAAGGGTGCTGAGTCTCCAGGTGGATCCCACCCTTTGAATTGGAATCTGTTGCTCGTGAAGCATCATCCCCTTTGCCCAGGAAATCTCAGGGTACTCATTTGTTTTTCTGCTGCTGTTCCAGCATAGGCTGCCTTTCTCAAGTGACAAGGAACTGCTCTGACAGCCCTGTGTGAGGCTTTGCATGCTGCTGTTTATCTCAGAGGGCTCTAAGCAGTGTTGATGAGAAATTCACAGGTCTCAGACACTCTGCTGTGTCTTGGATTTCTTGGACATTTCAAATCCTCTTTTTTGTCACTTTCCAAGACTGTAGAGGGGTTCAACACTCCAAATACACAATTCTTTGCAAAATGCATAATTCCTAGTCAGAAATGACAAGCAGTGATGTCTGTCTGAGGATAAATCCAGTCTCAGACTCTCTGCTGTGCCAGGCATTTCCCAAATGCCATTGAAAAGGAGCACAGCTGACAAAGGGTGGGAATCAGCCTGTGCCTTGGGCAGTGGTGCCTGGGCCTGGATACAGGACTAAGTGCCAAGTGCCCAGGTGGATGCAGGAGGTTTGTGAATCTCCTCCAGAAGTGCCATTGCTTCTAGAAGGGAGGAGGAGATGTTCAGTTCAGACTCAATCATCTCAATTGGAGAGCTCTACGCTCAGGTGAAATGAATCCCACACTCTCCATAAAGGTGTGTTTACCATGATGAGGAGCTGATGCCTCCTCATTATGAAGTGGTTGCATGGACTGTCTTCGCTTTCAGTGTGCAAAAAGAAAAGCTTTGAGAACATGGTTAATCTGTTCTGAAATGAAAATTGGGAGGGGAAAAGCAAGCGCTGTTTGGAAGTGCTAATGTCCTCCCAATGAGTGTAAAGAGAGACTTGCTTCCCAGCCAGCCTTCCACAGCTCTGCACTTTGAGTGCTCTGCCAATCACATTAAAGTTTTTCCACAACAAAGCCCAAAATGGGTGGAACAATGTACTGCTAAAAATGATGTGGGGTTTTAGATGTGGAAATGCCCTGACACATCTAGTATGAAACACACAATTTTGCATAATTTTAATTAAAAATAAGAGAGTAGATTCAGATACTAAGGAAAGAAGAGGAATTATGCAAATTTTGTTTGCAGTCTTATGCTAGGAATAATGGCTGTAAGTAGAGATATCAGACATTGCCAAATTTTATCTTGAATCAGAGTATGATTTGATGAAATAGCTACAAGAATGTGGCATAGATACATCACAAAACATCAGGCTAAATAGAAAAACACATATCTACTTTCTAAAGCAATGTTTCCTGAAGTTGCTGGGATTTCTTTAGGAGATTCAGACAAACCCTGACAAAATTAAGCACTTGGCAAACTGGGGTAGAAACCTGTGGGAGTACCACTCCTCCAGCTCTGTTACAGAACCATTTATGGGCAGGATTTGTGACCCTTTCCAAGCACAGCACTTTGAAGGACTGAGAGGCATTCTGAATTACCTGGGAATGAACAGAGGGTGGTGGGAGAGCAGAACTGAGGCTCAGCCCAGCCAGAGATGGCTGTCAGGTGATATGAGCTCACTGGGGAGTTGGTGGCTTCTCACTGCCTGGGATGTCCACACAGACCTACACTTCAGAGGGGACCTGCTGCAGGGCAGAAGTCATGGAGGGGCAGGGATGAATCTGTTTGTTCAACTGATGCCCTGTGAAAAGTCACTTCCCTTTTTCTGGAAAGCCCGTCCCAGAGCCAGCTTGACCTCTTGGTTTCTGAGTGTGTAAATGAAGGGGTTCAACAAAGGAGTTACCACTGTGTTAAAGGTATTCACGATTTTGTTCAGATCCAGGGAGTTCTGGGCTGATGGCTTGACATACAGGAACATGGTGGAGCCATACCAGATGGTGACAACACTGAGATGGGCAGAGCAGGTGGAAAAGGCCTTTTTCCGGCCATGGCCTGACTGGATCCGCAGGATGGAAGAAATTATGTACATGTAGGAGACCAGGGTGACCACACAGGAGGCCACCACAACAATTATGGAGACAAGGAAGGTTGCCAGCTCCACAGGCCGTGTATCACTGCAGGAGAGGGCAAGGCAGGAATCTATATCACATAGAAAATGATTGATGACATCTGGCCCACAGAAAGTCAGCCTGGATGTCAGAAAGGCCAGCAGGGAAATGGCCAGAAAGCCTCCCAGCCAGGAGCTGAGTGCCAGCCGAACAGAGAGGACACTGCTCATGAGGGAGCTGTACCTCAGGGGGCAGCATATGGCTAAGTAGCGGTCATAGGCCATGACAGACAGGAGAAAACACTCAGTGGAGCCTAGAGAGAGAAGAAAAAACAACTGGAAGATGCAGACACTGAAGGAGATGGTCTGGCTGGTCCCCAGCATGACTCCTATGGCTTTGGGAACAACACCTGTAGTGTACCAGATCTCCAGAAAGGAGAGATTACAGAGGAAGAAGTACATTGGGGTGTGTAGGTTGCTGCTTCTCCACACAAGGGCTATGATGGATGCATTACCTATCACTGTCAGGGTGTACATGAGTGCAAACACCACCACAAAGGACACTCGGAATTGCCATGTCCCTGGGAAGCCAAGAAGGATGAATTCTTTTACACTTGTCCCATTTGCCATGTCCTTCCAAGTGTTGAGGTCCATCTGCAAAGAAAGAAAAGTTTCTGTGAAAGTTTGCATGCATGTCCTTCAGATGCTACAAGTAGTGAAAAAAAATCACCATCTCTGAAAAAGCAGTTGGTGCACAGCATGGGAAAATGGCACTTTCCTTACATTAAAATTTTCATAAAAATCCCATCCTGATGAAACACATTTGGACAACTAGATCTAACCCTGAAAATCAGGAGTACCCCAACAAATGAACACTTGGAGAAATGTTTATCAGATTGTGCATCTCCTTTACAGCATGGGGAATGTAGTCACTTCTGAGAGATGAAAATCCCACTCAGGAAAATATGTACACCAGGCTGAGGCACTCCAGCTATGGAAAAAGCTCTTACAAGTAGGAAGGCAATAACATAACTTGTAGTCTCTAAGGCAGGCAATACTGAGGTGTGGTATCATCAAATGCAACTGAGGAATACAAATACTGTCATGATAATGTGACACTGCAAGAGATTTTCCCACCTCTTCAATGTCAGTTTATTACAAGGGATTGAGACTGAGCTGCAGCTACACAGGGCAGCAGGTTGGTATGCCAGTCACTACTCAAGGTCTCCTATAATTGCTTTCTTTTAAGCCTCAGAACAGGAAGCTTTTGCAAATACCCCCATTTCCCTCACTGATGTCTGCTTCTCAGCATAGCTACTAGGGGTATGATCCACCTCTTTGCAATTTTGCCATCTCAGAGTCAGAGGAAGGATTTCTGCTGACTAAGCTGAAATATCTATGGTGAAATACTCCTATCTCAGCTCCTCAGCTTACCCCCCTTCTTTTTTCACAGACAGAGAAAAAGCATGAGGAAGACATGGCTCTTTTTTTTTTTTTTTTTTAAAGCATGGCTAAAAGCTCTCAAGAATTGCCAGGTTGTCTCTGAGGTCTAAGGCAGGAGTCTAGTAAGCACCTGGGTGTTAGACATCTCAACTTGGGCAGAGATATTCAGCCTCAGCAACTGAAGGCAAAAATCCTCTGAGTTCAATCCCATTAAAGGTAGCTTTGCTGAATTGTTCCTGCAGACAAGGGAAAATTCTTGATTAGTTCTTTAGAGAAAACATATTTTCAGGTGAATGTGGAAGACAGATGGACTAAATCACCACCTGAATCATCCCTTTCTCTCCTCTCCCTCCACAGCAATATATACCAGAAATCTAATGTACTTAAAGAGTAAAGAAATCTCCCTTAAACCAGCTCTCCTTAAACATGCAAGGCATTGGAAGTCTGTGCTACACGTCTTGGGCAGGCTTCACTCACCAGATTTGCCAGTGGAAATGATCCAAATGACATTTTTTCGTGCACCATCCTCCCAAGGTAGCCATCGTCCCCTTGGCTAATGGAGAGCATTGGAAAGAGGTAGATTTATTGTGGGGAACTCTGGATTCAGGTGAAGGTGTGTGGATGAGCCGCTCTCCCCTTGCTGACTCACTCCAAGCTGATGGCAACTGCCTGACTTTGCTTCCTCTCCATCCAGTAGGATCTGACAGCTTCCCCTCCCGATCTTCTCCCTCTCACTGCCACCACTGTAATTCCACTAAAGGGAGCTTTGTGTGCACACACACAAAGTGCAAACTCTTCTCAGCTCAGCTTCATATAATGAGATCATGCACCAGAGAGTCGCCAGCATCATTAGCATAAGAACATCCCCACACCCACCTCATTAAGACAATGAAGCTCCAGCTGGCCGCACCTTGGAGACTGTTTTCTGTTTTCCCTCTGGTGTGCTCCAGGGAATTTGACCTCTGGGAGGCCTTATGGGCTTGTCAGAGACGAATAGTACTCTTCACACAGGCCAATTAAAGAACACCAATGCAATCCCCTAGGTGGCTGCTAGGCTGGGTGTTTGCCTCCAACCTGCAGCTGTGGTATGAGAACCTTGTCAGGAACTCAGCTGACATGGGAATGTCTGAAATAGTCATGTCCCAAGAGGCTGGTGTCAAGCATTTCGTGCTGAGTACTAAGGGGGTCATGAAACCTCCAGGGTGAGAAGTAACTAAAGGCAACTATGGGCACATGAATACAGAGACAGTAAAGGACTCACCTACCTCATTTCACAGCCTTTAAATGCAGTTAAGGCCTCTGTCTTCAGTTTTAACTGAAGAACTAAATAAAGATATAAGTTCAAAATCAGACAAGACATTAGTAGAGGAAAATTAATTTCCCCTGACTCCAGAAAAGGTGTCTTCTATTGAGGTACTCATCTTTGCTCCATTCATCATCAGCTGAGAGAAATAGGCACTCTCAAGCCTTAGTTCAACCCTTACAAAAAATGATCTCTTACAGATCAGGTAATACAGGTCTTACAGACACCTATTTTTCTTCTGTTGACACTCAAGATAAACTAGTCAGCTGGCTTTGACCATACACACACACACACAAATACACACACTTCTCATCCTCTAGACACCTTGAGTTAGATTCACCTCCAGAGAGTCTGTCTGCACTGTCCAGGACCACCACACAGGTGTTGGACTTGGCAGAGACATTTTCTGCAAGTCCTGTGTCCCAGGCTTCAGTGTGGTTGAGAGAAAACTGACCTGTACTTGGTTCGAGGTGGAGATGCAGCTAATGGGAGTAAAGTTCTCAGCTTGAGCCTATTTGCTGACCATGAAGCCATCTCCCTGCTATTTTTCTGTCCTGTCTATGGAAATGGTGGTGGGGTTTAGCCATGGGATGGAGGTGCTGGAGCCTGTGGGTTCAGTTGTGATCGCTCAATGAAGCAAGCCATGCACGCATGACCAGGAATGCAGGTGCTGCTGTGAGCTTGTTCTGCCTGGGGAGTTCAGAGGCCACCACTGGTCAGCTGCAGGATTTGTGTCTGCAGAAAGATGATTCTTGCCATTTCCTGCTGCACCTGCTTTGCTTTGGGATGGGGTAAGTCCCCTGGGTGACCTGATGTCCCATCACTGACTATGGGAAGAGTCTACAGATTCTGTTAGATCTCGTCCTGAAGATGGGTTGTACTCCCCATCTGCAGGACATGCTCTGAGACCAAGGAGTCATATCTGAGCAGAAATGTTGGAACGCTGAGCCTGATCCCTGCTGTCTGTGGAGAAGTCAGGGATGTCTTCCCCAGCTCCAAGGGACAGTGCCTGAATGGGCCCCACTTCTGTGTTTCCCTTCCTCTGGGAATAATCAATGGTCTACTTGTGTCCCCACCTTTTCCTCCACCACCCATGGCAACACCTTTTGGTCTCAGCAACTTGAGACAAGAACACCAAAAAAGGATTACATGGAAGCTGAGGATGAGATGCAGAAAGCTTTATTGTCATTGAAGTGGGAAATTACTTCCCTTATAGAGGAGGCTACTGGTGGTGGTGAGACCACATGCAACTGCAGCAAGTCTGGGCCCACTTTGGCACAGACACTGGACAGCCAACAGGGCATCCATCCACCTGCCCCACAGGGGTTAGCAGATCCCCCAGAGAGGCTCTGAAAGTCTTACAGTCCAGAGGTATGGAAGACAAGAGAGAGGTGGAAGAGAGAGTAAGGCAGGGAAAGCAAACACTGGCCGTGGTTCCAGAGAGCCCCGCCTGCCCTCCTTCAGAAGGGCAGCATTGGTTGCTCAGCACCTCTGAATTTGATGGCCGGGAGCTCTGTCCTCAGTCCAGCATCAGCTTCTGGGTTCCTGGGGGTCCTCGTGAGGGCTGCACCAGTGGCTTTAGCAGGGACGGAATCTGCTGCCACCGTAGCGGTTGGTGATGCAGGAGAGGTCAAATCCGCCAGAGTTGATGGGCACTCCTTCAGAGCTGAGGATGCTGCCAACAGCAGCAGAGGTGGAGGATCCCACCACAGTGTTCTGTGGGAAGGAGCTGAGGATGGGGCCGGGCAGGGTCACCACCACGGGCGAGGGCTGGATGAACACGGTGGA
>JAYDZK010000112.1:2997448-3009718 GCA_034509185.1 Euphonia xanthogaster | reverse complement strand
TGTTGAGCAAGTTTGTGTCTTTGGAAATTTGAGTGAGGTATTTAAAACTCTTCAGTGATATGATCTGCTGCTTTTCAGCTCTTTTTCCTTCCTCATCTCAGCCAGATTTTAGCTGAAAATATTGGTAGGGATTGCACATAGGGTACAGCTTGGAAAGGTAATGAATTTGTATAGAAATCATTCCTGCATGGGCAGGCACGAAGGTTTCCCATAACTTAATTTATAATCTGAACAATAATTATTCCTCCCTCCCTTTCCTTTACTCCCTTCCTCACTTTGCTGTACAGTAATGTTGGGAATGGCACTTGGGAAAATTCCAAATGCCAATTGTGCTGTGGCTGACCTACAGAGAAAAACTCACCTGGACATGGTGAGAAGGGATTGTTTTGTGCTGTTCCACTGACACTGGGAGTTACTGCTCAGCAGGAACCACAAACACTTCAACTTAGCCAGGATAACCCCGAGTAAAGACAAAATCCTGGCTGTTCTTGCCAGCCAAGAAGAAAATATCATCAGCTGCTGGTTCTAATTGTTTCCTTATTCTTATTTGCTGCAAGCAAATGTAGATTGAGACTGCCTGACTGGAGGTGATGGACTGAGCTATTCTGGAAGGGATGCCCAGATTCTTTTCAGCAGATCCTCAATATCCATGCAGAATGTTTTTCTCCTGTATAGAGTGGGACACAGAAAGAGCAATTGCATTCCTGGGAGAAGTAAAAGTTTTGATTAGATTTTCTATTTGCTCTAAGGAAAATCTGCATCTATTCAGTTATTTTTATTATTATATCAGTTATTACTGGGAAAAGTAAAAGTTCTGAATAAATTTTCTTTTTGCTCTAAGGAAAACCTGCATGTATTCGGTTATTTTAGAAAGCAGCACAGAATTATTGATTTCATCACAATCATGTCAGTCAGCATAGTCATCATACCAAGAAAAGTGTGACTGCTTTTAGAGCTGCTGATATTTTCATGGACCTTTTACTGCTTTAAATATTTAAACCCTGCATATAATTCCCAAATCACTTTAAAACCAACATTATCATTACTTCTAAAAATCATCATGTGCCACTTAAATTTCATGAGAGGAGGGAGGAGGAGTTTTTGTAAAGGGTGGAGCTGCTGTGGGCACACTCATTGAGACACTCCACTTTCTGGCTGGATTTCAGCTGACAGTGGTTTCAGGTGAGCTGCTCCTCTGTGGCTGGAGGAATGTGGGGATGATATTTCCATTTATTCCTATTTACAATTCCAAAATGAGGGAAAAAATGACAGAGGCACAACTCACTTCCCTTCCAACCACAGTTTGGGGAAGTAAGATATCAGTAAAATTAGGATAATTAAGATATTCAGATATTAAGATAAGGAATTAAGATAAACAGATATTAAGATTAAGGACTTAATCAGTAAAATTCTGCTTACAGTAATTGCTTTCAAAGCTTTAGTCTAATATAGCAATGAGGCATCTCCCCCAGAGATATCATTCAGAACAGAAAATGCAGCTGAGTAAGAAAGAGTTGAAAAAACACTGCAGATGGAGGGATATAAGCAAATTATTCCCTGTGCATTTAGATGAACTTAATACACAGACATGGGGATTTAATTTTCATTTTTATTACTTCATCTTTTATTTTAAATTTTTATTAATTTTAAAATGCTTTTTTCTTTTTATTATTTACATTTTATTTTGATTCAAATTCATTTAACTTTTGAAGGTCAGTAGCCACTGAGAGCCTTGCTAATAAATCAGGTGTTTTCAGTTTGATGTCAATTCTGCAAATTCACTCCTGTTTCTGGCTGGACAAACTGCTTGTGGTTGCCAGTCCAGTGTTCCATGAGAAAGGGTTGGGGAGCTGCTGCCTGTTCAGAGAAAGAGACACTGTGCAGAATTGTTTGTCCTGTGTGGAAGGGTTGGAGGTTACATTTCAGAAAGGAAATTTTGGATTAAAATCCTACAATGCTCTTTTTTTTCCTGTACATCAGCAATTTGAAAAAGATCCAGAAGCAGTGCATGAGGTGAAAAATGAACGACTTGCATCAGTCTGTGTTGCTTCACTTCTTTTTTAACTCTTTTTTTTTTTTTTTACAAACCTTTCTGTGGTACTGAAAACACTTGTGGCAAACACCAGCTTACTTTTTGTCAAGGGATTCTATCTCATGCTGAAAGCCACTCAGCATAAGAACCTCTGAGCTTGTTTGTTTGGGTGTTTTTGGGTTTTTTTTTTGTCTAAAAGATTATTTATCATTAAATATGAGGAATGCACAGAGCAAGTCCAGCATCTCCATCAAATCTCTTGATTTATAGCTAAATTAGACAGGAGAAAATCAGATTTTGTCCTCAGGAAACCATCAGCAGTAACCCAGTGTCCCTGAAGCCAAGGTGACCAATTTACACTGCTTTCAGCACAGGCTGGTGGTTTATCTCTCAGCAGCACTAGAGCAGCCCCTACAGCCCCATCGGGTGAAAAACATGTGGTTTTTATAGTTCTACAGTGACATTCTAATGGAGAGTTCTGAGAAAGGAAGTGGTTGGAGCAGAAGCATGTGGTTGTCTCCAACAGCTGCTCTACATGGAGTTAATTGGAATTATACTCAGAAGTGCCCTCAAGAACAGGGTGTTTTACACCAGGCTGAAACAAGTGATTCTTCATCCTTGAGTTGTGAGAACTCAACAAGTTCCAAGTTCAGGTTTTTGCAGAATCTCTTGAGTTTTTGGGAAGTTTCTTACAGTTGTGATGTACCAGTTTTAAGAAAATAAATTTCTGTCGAGGAAGAGCTCAACAATAAAGTCAAGGAATTCTGAAGATCAGTAAAGAACCTGATTGTTCCAGAGTAAAAGGTTCCTGGAATTGTGTGGATTCCACAGATTTTAAAATAAGAGTTCAGAGTAGGACTTTGAGATGGTCTTGTGATAACTTCCACAGCAGTGGGGATGTTGGAAATGGCAATTCACTCAGTCTGGGGACAAGGACTGCCCTGAGGGTAATCCAAGTGCATATAATACAAGAGGAATAAGGAAAAAACAATGTGAAGGAAAAAGAATTTTTCTGAGTATGTTCCACTCTTCTGTTTGCATGTAAGTTGTCAGTTATTGATGTGTAGCTGGTCTTGTATAGGCTCAAAAAAGAAAATACTGAATTAGGGGCCTGCAGTGCCAGTTTCCAGAAATCTCTGTGCATCTGTTGGAATGCAAAGAGAGGCAGAAATAGAGGACTTGCCCTGTAGATTGCCTGTGTATAATTTTAGTTATACAAGAAGATTATAGAAGTGTTTGTGGTTTTGTTGTTTGGTTTGGTTGGTTTTGGGGTTTCGTCTTGTTTCTTTGGTTGGTTTTGGGGTTTTTTCCCCCCAAAACTGGAAATATGAGAACAAAGGCAAATTCTTATCTTAGAGAGGAATAAATCCTTAAGGCTTCATCATCATTTTGGTGCTGTTCAGGGGATGGGGACTCTTGGATGAGGAGTTCAGGCAGTTTTGATGTGAGGTGCCTGATGCTGCTGGAAGCTGGGATAAGATAAGCACTGACTGAGGTGACTGTCCAAAGTGCTGTAGGAAGATTTCACCCCTGTCTTGCTTTTTCTTGTTCATCTTGCTCACAGTTAATTATTCTGATGTCTACAGTTGCTGCTATCACAGGAGGAGGGACCCCAATGTGTGATAGATGTGAGCTGGGCTGGTGAGACAGGATCCCACAGCTCTGGGATTCACTGGATGGAATTGGGATTCACTGGATGGAATTGGGATTCACTGGATGGAGTTGGGATTCACTGGATGGAGTTGGGATTCACTGGATGGAATTGGGATTCACTGGATGGAGTTGGGATTCACTGGATGGAATTGGGATTCACTGGATGGAGTTGTCATGAGGATTTTTTCAAGCATTTCAATCACAGAATGGTCTGGGTTGGAAGGGACCTTAAAGACCACCTCACTCCAACCCCCTTCTCCAGACCTCATCACCTCTCCTAGGTCAGGTTTTGACTTAGAAAGTTTGAGAACAAACACCCTGAGAGATCTGTGAGCAGACATCAAAGCTGGAAATCTCCTTTCACTCAGAAGCTGCTGCCAGCAGTTTTGGTAAAGCTCTTTGTCACAGTGAAACTCTGGAGGTAGCTACAACAAGCTGACTTTTGGAAAAGGGACAAAACTCTCTGTTTATCCAAGTAAGTGCCAGAAATGTATCAAAACCTGAACTTTAAAATACTGCCTGGGTTTGAACAGACAGGTGTCTGTTTAAGGAAGGCAGGAGCCTCTCTTGAAATGGAAAATGTAAATTCTTTCTTTCTGAATTATTATAATTTGGAAGAATTTTTGCATGTCCTTACCTGACCTTGATCACTGAAATCTATTGATGGAAATTTTCTTTCCAACAATTATTCTTAGGGGTTTTTTTTTTTTTGGAAACCAGAAGTTTTAGTGTTTAGAAAATATCAGTGTACATGGATTTTCATCCCCAGGTAGACTATCAGACTCTCAGTAGGAGCAGGTAAGAACTTAGTGGTTTTTAAAAATACCCATTTTTCATTTATCTGCAGGTGAAATAAATGCAAAGCAGCTTTCATTTCAACTGCAGTGGCTCAGAGTTTTGGATGAGAATATCCCTGCCTGTGAGATTGGATGTGGCACAAGCCTTTAACAGGAGAAGAAATTTGCTGCAGTGTGTTCTGGCAATGTTCACAGGGAGCAACATCTTTTAGTTTTAAACCAGATATGTTTGCCAGCAAATGAGGTAGAAACTCAGTAGAAATTGAGTCCATTAAGGTTTTTATTACTGCACACATCATTCTTGTAAGTTCTCCCTGCATCTGGTAATTCATCTTCACAAATGGAAATAAGCTACTGGGGAAAAAATGTTTTTTTTTCCTCATGAAGGATTGCCTTGTAATTGTTTTTATGGCTGAAAGCAGACATATAGTTAAGATGGAGTGATAATTACCCCTTGGTGAAAAAGAATCAGTTTTTTAAAGGAGAAAGAAAAGGAAGAGATATATACAATTAGGTGCAACAGGTTGATGGTGATGGCTCTAGTTAAGCCATGAGCCTTACTCCATAATAAACTATGGATATTATAATTCACCACTCCCAATTTTGTTTAGTTGGCTTCTCTTCTAGGAAAGGAGGAGTTAAAAAGGCAAATATATTTCTTTGGATGGTTTTTGCAAAGCACTTTCTGGCTGTGTGAACACAGGAAACGTTGGGAAATTAACTTTTGGACAAGGAACAAGAATTATTGTAAAACCAAGTAAGTGAAGAGGGATAATTTCATAATTACACTTCTGTGTTCTTTTTTTTCTAAATATTTAATTTGTTTGAAGGTTTAGGAAATCTTATCTCTGTTCTGGTGAGTCCATAAGACTGAAAACCTTTTCATTATTGATTTTTCTTAACCCTTCTCAAAGGTACTGTGTTACCAGGGCAGTGACATGGAATGATTCAGACAAACATTTTTTGTTCTTTTATAATTGATATATTGACACAACAATGGTTGTAGAAAAATGTTGCAATACTAAATATTGTCTTTTTATCCCCGTGAAATACTTTAAATGGGGAACAAAAAGTGAAATAGACTTGTTTGCTTTTATACACCCAAAATACTTACTGAAGTGAGCAGAAAAGTATGAAATACTGCCTTGTATGCTAAGACTTAGTTTAGCAAGATTTTAAGCAGCAGAAATGAATTGCTGAGGATACCATCAGCAGAGCAAGACATTTTGCTTCACACTGGCTTCCACAGTGGACCAGATTCCACAGAATGTGCTCAGCTCACCTGCAGTGGTTTTTATAAAGACCCTTCTCACCGTGTGTCTGCTGGTGACAGGAAGGTCACTTTTGCTGGAGGAACTCATCTCTTTGTGCTTCCAAGTAAGTCTTCCAGGAAAAGCAGTGTTGCAGCATTTGTTTTCACTCAAAAATGGTGTTTTGTCAGATCCCAGATGCAGTGAGAGCCTGTTCTGTGCTGCTCCTGAGTCCCAGATGCAGTGAGAGCCTGGTCTGTGCTGCTCCTGAGTCCTCAGCAGAGCTGGATGCAGAATGTTCTTGCCCTCTGCTCCAGGGATTTTCTCCCAGACCCAGCTGGAATGCTGAATTCAGATTCCTCCTAGAGCCTCCCAGAATAAGCAGACAGGATAATTGCAAGTGTCTGCTCAATTCTGTTCTGCCCTTGCCATTTCTATGAGGTGCTTTTTATAAAGGAGTTTGTGTTCAAGTCTCCAGAGCTGGGTTTTCACACCCAAGCCAATGTCAGACAAAGTGCACAGATTTTCTCAGGGGCTAGGACACATTTCCTACCCATTCATAGGTTTTGGCAGTGCTACTTCAAAACTGCTGCATTGTTTGGGCAAGTTCAACAAGCAATATGTAACTGGAAGTCATTAGACTGAAGTGAAATTTAAATTTAATTGAAAAGTAATCTCATTCTACCAGGCTGAATGACTTTGTTGCACATTGAATATCTGGGATCAAATGGATACTTGGGAGGCAGATATACCTGAGAAAAAGAAATTAGGAAAGTATAATCAACTTTCTTTTCACTTTGTAGAAAGAAATCAGAACAAACCTTTGTTCATATGAAAATCTCCAATTTGCAGTCAAAATTTAAATAAAATACCTGAGGAAGAAAGGAAGAAAACCAATCCAGACAGCATTTCCCATAAAATTTTTATGTACATCTGACTTGTTGGTTCTGGATTTTTTTCCCATTTTGAACTGTGAAAGGCACAACTTTTTCTTTATAGGCAGGTCCTGTGGCTCACCAGGTTTAGCTGAGTTCAAACTACAGAGATGACTTTTGTAGAGAACTCTCAGGCAGTGCCACTGCAGGAGGGAGAAAGCAGATGTTCGTGCAGGGGACACAGATAGTTGTGACAACAAGAAAGTGTAGTCTGGTTAAGGAAGCAGCTTTTTTAACCTGTTTACCTTCCTTCTATGCCAGATATTTTGCAAATGTACTCAGCCCAAATTACTGCTCCATCATGCAGATCCACAGAGTGTCATTCTTCTCCAGTTGTGATGATCTCAAATGATGCAGCAGTCTTACACTTGGTTTTCCTGCTGGGTTCTGGAGAAATCAGGCTAAATATCTTAGTGAGTCCCCATTCCTGGCTTGTGATCAGAATGGTGTTTTCTGTCCCATTTTGCCTTGGATTCACAGGTGAGAAACTGTGGTTTTGCTGAATTCTCTGATAAGCATTTCTTTTTTCCAAATGTCAGGAAATACTGAAGGAGGGGGGAGCACTGGTAATGAAAAGTGGTATGTAGAGGATGACAGAGGAAACCCAAGGCTCACCCAAGGGAGCACCACAATGTGCAGGTTAATTCAGCTACAGACTTGATTTGATCCAGATTTTACTCAGGATGCAGTGAGTGATGTGTGCCCAGATTGGGTGCTGGAAGGAGAATGGGGTTGCATTAATGAAATCTTCATTCTTGCATTTCTGAAAACCTCCCATAAGCAATCCATCCACTTAAACATGTGTGGAACAACTCAGGATATGCAAGGAAGAGCTGAAATGGGCATATCCATCCCAGAAACTCGTTTGGAGGATGGTTAATTATCCAACTGCAAGGGCAAGTTCTCTTTCTCATCTTTATATTTCTGAATTCTTAGTGAGGAGCAAGGAGTGGAGGCTTGCAGTTAGGCTGGAAGTGTTTTCCTGTCTGGATAGATTACAGAATTGAAATATTTTATTGAGATACCAAATATATGCCTAGATTTTCTTTGCCAGGTTCAGTAAGTCTGGGAGGGGGTTTTCTGAGTTTCCCCCTGTTCAGAAACCATCACAGAGCAGGAGTTTTCCTGTTTTGGGTGTATTTGCACAGCAAGAAGGGTTTTTGCAAAGGGGTTGAGTGATGTGTGAATTCAGGAAGCAACTTTGCAAAGCTGCAGTTTGGCAGAGGAACGAGGCTCAGTGTTAAACCAAGTAAGTGCATGATCTGAACAGGAGTGATTGAGAAGTGTTGGAGAATCAGATGTTTGAAATCAGTAATCTGTAATTGCCCTGGGAGAGGAAGGGGAATCTCCTTCCGTTTCTGCTGCTCCTGGGGCTGAAATGAGAGTGGGGCTGGAGCATTGAGTGGAAACAGAGCAGCAAGAAGAAGTCTGGGGTTTTCTTGGTAAGGTCTGAGAGTTCATGGGGAGCTGTTATGAGAGGAGTCCTTCCAGGAATTACAGTAAGTTTCTGCTCACACAAAGGATGCAAGGACAAAATCGTGTAAAATCATGTAAATCAGTGCAGAGTGCCAGACAGATGAGAAATCTTTCACCAAGCTACAGAGCTGTCTCAGTTCTCAAGCTGCTTGATGTTCATGGTATTTCTTGGCAGAAGGAGATACTGCAGACAGGGTAACAGAATGATTTCCCTTGTGCTTTTCACATTTATCCCTTTTGAAGAGCACCACAAGGTCTCCCCAAGTGTGACATGAGCAAGAAAGGAGAAGATGGCTCTTCAGAGAACTGGCAAGTCTCTGTCCTATAAAAAAAGTGATTTAATATGTGTTTGCAGCTATAGAAAAGCCTGCAGATGTTCTGCTAATGTGAAATACTGAGCCAGGTGTCCTTGCCAGATATTGCCTCCAGTCACATCTTCCCCTGCAAAACCACTCAGGACTGGGCAGTGCAGAGCTCCTGGGAATGTCTGTCTTTTCAAAGCACAGCTTTCAAAATAGATGGATTTATTGGATACATAAATCCATTTATTTAAAAATAAATGGATAAATAAATCCATTATTTATTATTTATTCATTGGATAAATAAACCCAAGTATTTCAAAATAAATGGATTTTCAACTCTAGGATTTCTGCAGAAATCTTAGTTGATTCCTGGCTGTGCCAAAGCCTCCCAAGATCAGGGCACTTCATCATTCTCGACCTGTAAAAAATATTGACACAAAACCTGCAAGGGGACAGAGAAGAGACACCCCAGCCTTCATTTTTTGGGGATCCCTAACAGGCATTTTGGGCACAGAGTTTTATTTTGGTGACAGTAGAGTCTGCTGCCCTGGAAGCTGAAGTGTGCAGAGGAGCCTGGGGGTTTTTGTAAGGGAGTTTTTGGCTGTGTGTACTCAGGAAATACAAACAGACTGACCTTTGGAAGTGGAACCAGGCTGCTGGTAAAGCCCAGTAGGTATCTCCTGCAGTTTTAGGTTTTTTTATCAGATCTTCCTTAGGATACGGAGGGAAAAGCTCCTTTACAATTGAAGGAAAGAGGGCATGGGGAGGAGAGCACATTCTGAACAATCAGCTTCCAAGTCTTTGCCAGGTTGCTGTGAGTGGAGCAGCTCTGAAACTGCTGCTGTGCTGAAAATCACTGAATGTGTTTGTGCTGTGGAGGAACCTCCTGGGGAATGTGTTTGAGATTATCATTCATGAATAGCTTTTGTTTACTGTGAATATTAGCTAGAGCTGCTTTCTGGGACTTGGGTTTGCATCCCTTCCTGGATTTATTGTCAACTAAACAAAGAAGGAAAATTAGAACCTTAGATTGTTTTTTTCTGGAAGTTTCTGTTTAATTTTTCTTTGCTTCTTTCCCTTACTGGATTTATTGTCAGCTAAACAAACAAGGAAAATTGGGACCTTAGCTTCGTTTTCTCTGGAAGTTTCTGTTTAATTTTTCTTTGCTTCTTTCTCTAATGGGGCTGGTGCCTTGCCTAGCTTCTGAGGTTGGCTGATCAGCCTGACTCCTTCTTTAGACCATGAGAAGTTTTAGAAACAGCTCTGTTAGTTGTTTAAAAAAGTGCTGAAAATTCCATCCCCTTCTGAAATGTCCAACACTGTGTTCTGGCTGTTAGAGGCTGAGGCTTTGCTGCTTTGCCATTTTTGCATAAAGGTTGATTACTGTGGGATAACTGAGTCTTCCTGGAAGCTCACCTTTGGGAGAGGCACAAAACTAATTCTGAACTCAGGTACATCTGAAAACAAAGAGTTGTTTCACATTATAAGGGCAAGGCAGAGATTCTCCTCTCTCCTAAACATGACAAAAAATTCTCCAAGAGCTTCACCTACATTATGCTGACAGGGTTTGGATTTCTCCTGCATTCAGAATTGTTTCTGTCTGGAAAGCTCAGAGGTATGCAGCTGGCAAAACATCCTAATTTAGATTTAAATGGATGTGACAAGGGTGGCCTCTGTTTTCCCCTTGATCTCTTTTGGAAAACACAGATATTTGTGTGGGCCCAAAGCTGTGTGTGGTTTTTGTTAGTGAGTGTGTCACTGTGTGAATTCAGGATCTGGCTGGAAAGTGACCTTTGGAAGTGGGACACAACTGGTAGTGAAACCAGGTAGGTGGAAAACCTGAGGGGAGTTCTGGATAGGAAAGCCTAATTCCTCTTTCCAGGAAAGCATTGAAATGGCCATTTTAAATGGAATTAAGGGCCCATTGCTCTTTTCATCTGAGAGCAACTGAAGGTCAGAGCTTGACCTTGCACCAGAGGGAAAAAAAGATAATGATGAAGTTAAAAATCTCCTTGTGGGGCTGGATTTTCCTGTGCCATGTGTGTCACTGAGAGCTGTGACATTTTTCAGTTGTTTTCTTCACTGCTGCCTGTTCCCAGGAGCCTCCCAGACCTGCAGACCTCTCCCTGCTCTTTTATTTCCATTGTCCAGAACCCAGGCAAGGTCCTCATGAATTCCCAGAGGCTGCAGTTCCTTTTCTGCTGGGAAAACTGTCTTAGCCTTTGCTCTGTGTCTCCTGCTTCTGGCTACAGAGAGGTTTCCATCCAGGCTGGCACTCCTAGACCAAAACAAAAACAAAAGCTGGGCTGTAATGGAAAGAGGTTGGAACAGGCAGGGAATTTTTTGTTTGGGGAATCAAGAAATGTGTTTTGAAGCTGTTCAGGAGATCTCTGTTTCTAATGCTGATCTAATGCTGAAGGAGGAATTTTGCTGTGGGGTTTCTTAGCGTGAATGAAGGAGAAAACTTTCAGTCAGTGCCATCTCTGTCCAAACTGAATGAGACCATAAATTAGGAGAAATCTTTACAGGAAATGTAGTTAAAATTGCCTAGGAGTTTTGTTGGATAGACTAAGTGTAGAAAAAAAGTCAAGTTGGACCTAATTAGGTCCTGGAGGAAAAAAAGGGTTTTTGTTTTGAAGGCAAACACTGTGTGAATAACTATGGAAACAAATTCACCTTTGTACGTGGAGTGCAGCTAAGGGTAAAACCAAGTAAGGCTTAAACCAGTTTTTGCTCAATATTGTAGGTAGAAAAAAGATGCAAAAAGTCATGCTAGTGATATGAGCTTATCAGTGTCATTGCTAGCAATGAAGGGATGGGATTATTTTTAAGTTAAGAACAATTTATTGCTTAGATGTAAATTAATCTTAGAGGCTGTGAGATTTTAGAGGATTAAGTATTTGGCTATAGTTCAAGAGCAGTCACAAGTTGCTTCGTTACAAGGTCATATAGAACTTTCTAAACTAATACACAGTTGCCACAGAATTTATTTTACTTTTCTAACCTATTACTTTTACTTGCTTTTGTTGTACTGCAGATACTTTAATGGGCTTCTAACTCACATGCACACATTGGCTTCTATTATAACTTCTAAACTCTGAGTTTACTTTATGCAATTACATTACAATACTACAGACTCTTCTCTATCTCAGTACAGTTTCTTACTTTCTTAAGGCATATTCTCACCTACAACTCTAGAAATACAAATTTATGGTTTTTCTGCTTCATATCCATGTATTGTACTTTTACATCAGTCTAAGCTTCTTCTAAGGCTGCAGATCAAATCCTTCAGTGTCTGTAGATATTTCTGTTTTTCTGATTTCCCCATGATCTGAAGACAATTCTGCTAGAGAATGTCCTCAATTACCCTATCAGTGATCTGTCCTTCCTTTCAGATACCCGCTGTGGGCTCCTGACCCCATTTTGTGCCATGGCCATGCCAGCAGGGGTTGCTTTTCTCTCTCAGCTTGTGGATGAGTTTGTGCTCTTGCTGAGCTGAAAACTGCTGTGTGAGCTGTGGCACAAGCTCACACTGGCAGAGAGACAGAGCTTCCAGTTTCAGCTGAGGAGTGTGCCAATTTCTGTTAGCTCCTTCCATGTGGCTCAAAACTGCCCCAAAACTGCCCAGTGAGATTTTCAGGATACCCTTCCTGGGCTGGAGGTTCTTCAGTGATGGGGTTACATGTCTCCTCTCCTCTCCTCTTCTCTCCTCTCTCCTCTCTCTTCTCTCCTCTCTCCTCTCTCCTCTCTCCTCTCCCCTCTCTCCTCTCTCCTCTCTCTTCTCTTCTCTTCTCTTCTCTTCTCTTCTCTTCTCTTCTCTTCTCT
>JAYDZK010000112.1:2953114-2966723 GCA_034509185.1 Euphonia xanthogaster | reverse complement strand
CAGACCACATTCCCAAGCAATCAGATAATTATTGTTTTCATTCTTTTCTGAGGCTTCTCAGCTTCCCAGGAGAAGAAGTCCTGGTGAAGGGATTTTTCAAACAATATCATGGTGGCAGGCAAGGACCTCTGCATGGTTTCTCTCCAAAAACACAGGCAGAAAACTGCCAAACAAAGAGCATGTCAAAAAAATCCAGCCTGTGGCATTCACATTTTCTGGAAAAATCCCTTTGCCCAGCATTTTTTCTCCTGGGAAGCTGAGAAGTCTCAGAGAAAAAGGAAAACAATAATGATCTGATTTGCTTCTGCTGTGTTTTGCTCCTTTGGAATGTGTTTGGAGATTGTTTACCCACAGGTGATTGTTTCATTGGTTTTCTGTGAATTGTTTTGACTCAATGGCCAGTCAGGGCCAGGCTGGGTCAGGGCTCTGGAAAGAGTCACGAGTTCTCATTATTATCTTTGCAGCCTTCTGTCTGTATCCTTTCTGTATTCTTTAGTATAGAATAGTATAGCATTCTTGAATGTAATATAGTATTATAAAATAATAAATTAGCCTTCTGAGAACATGGAGTCACATTCATCATTCCTTCCCTCATCTGGGGGCAACACAAATACAACAGAGGGCAACGAGGCTGGTGAGGGGCTTGGAACACAAACCCTGTGAGCAACAGCTGAGGGAGCTGGGGGTGTTTAGCCTGGAGAAAAGGAGACTCAGAGGTGACCTTATCACTCTCTACAACTTCCTGAAGGGCAGCTCTAGTCAGGTGGGGTTGGTCTCTTTCTCCAGGCAGCAACTGCCACAACGAGAGGTCACAGTCTCAAGCTATGACAAGGGAAATATAGGTTGGAAGAAGTGTTGTACACAAAGAATGATCAAGTACTGGAATGGTCTGCCTGGGGAGGTGGTGGAGTCACCATCCTTGGGTGTGTTCAAAAACAGACTGGACGTGGCACTCAGTGCCAGGGTTTAGTTGAGGTGTCAGGGAACGGGTTGGACTCGATGATCTTGAAGGTCTCTTCCAACCCAGAGATTCTGTTAATTCTGTGTATTTAGCAAAATGGAAGGTCCTCGAAATACACAGAGGTAACACACAGCAAAACAACTGCACTGCAGCACAGGCTCTGCTTTTTAACAGAACAAAACAATCTTTAAAAAATATATAAATCACTGCTTATAGGAGAAACAAATGCATTGAGATACACAGTTTCTAGCCTTCATTCCCCTACAGTCCTGGGACATTGACTGCAAGAGTTACAGCAGCCATGGCTGCCAGTGACCAAAACCTATAAAAATCTTGTTTTAACATTAGTTCTTCAAGCAAAATGGAAGGTCTATCAAATACATGGAGGTAACACACAGCAAAACAACTGCACTGCAGCACAGGCTCTGTTTTTTAACAGAATGAAATAATATTGAAAAAATACATAAATCACTGCTTATAGGAGATATTTAGATACACAGTTTCTAGCCTTCATTCCCCTACAGTCCTGGGACATTACAGCAGCCATGGCTGGCAGTGACTATATCCTGGGCTCATACTTAGACCTCACTGGACCAAACCCCATGTCCAGATAAAGTATTACACAACACACAAGGAAGCCTGGAAGCAGCTGATAAAGAGGATGTAGAACTATACAGTTATTTCAGACTATTATGTGCCCACAGCAGCTACAACTTTCAACAAAGCTCTGAGATCCCAGAATGTCTGAGGAAACAACAGATAGGCTTACACAGAACAAACTGGGTTAACTGTTTGGTGAAGAGAGAAACTTGAGAGAAACAGTTTGTTAACTGCAGAGAGAAACTGGTGAAGCACAAGCATGAACTGGGAAGTGAATATGGGCAGGAAAAGAGCAGAGAGCACCAGGCAGTTTTAGATCAGCTTTCACCTGCTTGGTGTGGAAAGTTTCCACAGCTGTGCTCAAAGCATTGCTGCTTCCAAGGGCTGATAATCCCTAATCCAGCAATCCTGAACTGCAATTACCCGAGTCGGAGCGGGGCACCTCTTCCCATCTCACTCGGCTCCAGCAGTGAAGAGGATTCCTCCAACAGGTCTGGATCCGCCATCTGCTGATGATGCAATTCAGCCTGAATTCACAAATCAATTAATATCTAATGAAACCAGTTAGTGGCATGCAGGGAATGAGGAGCCAGGAGACAGTTGTGGGAGACAAAGAAAGAAAAGAAGAAAGGAAAGGAAAGAAAAGGAAGAGCAAATGTAAGACAGCAAAAAGAGAAACAAGATGACAGAAAAGACAGCAAGAATCACACATGGAAGGAGAAAAACAAGAGGAAAAATGGAATGGCTCAGCAGGGCTTCCATACAAGAAGGGCTTGAGGACTGTTGCAACAAAGGGGCTGGGAGATGTATAAGTCTGAAGAAAGGCAGAATTTAAAAAAAAAAAAATCAAGTTTTAAACACCAGTGATGTTCCCAAGAACCATTTTTAAGGTCACAAACCAGAGAAACACACTTGACTCATGTATTTCCCCAGATATTAAATTAATTTATCCTTATTCACTGTATGGTTCACCATCAGACACAAACACTGCTCAGAGCAGGCTGGCAATGTGGCCCATCTCTTGGCCATCAAGGCATTAAACAGGACAGTTTTACACTGTCTTTCTGTGCAACCAATTTGCAGGCTAAAATTCTTAGGAATATACCTTGTGCCAGAAATTCAGGTGAAGGATGCTCAAATCATATCCTCTTGTGCACCATCTTCACACTTGTTCAACCCCGCCCTCACATTTAGTTCTACCTCTGCAGCTTATAAAATGAAATGCCAAAGATTACAGTTCCTGAGCACAACCAGAGGGCCAAAGTCTACCCTCCGTGGAATGCAGGAGTTCTTTCCCACAAAACCACCAAGGGAACTTATTAAATCACACTGGAAGGCAGAGTTTGACCCAAGGACACATCACATCCACACACACCAAGCACAGCCTTGCAAAACCTGTGGCAAGTGCAGTGACTTAGCCCCCAGTCTCTGTATCTGGGCAATAGTTGTGTCAGAGTGAAAATCTCCCCAGCACTTCACCTGCTTGTCAAATCCAAGTGTTTGCCACATACAAGAGAGTTTTTGCAAGGCTGACACCAAAAGCAGCTCAACTGCTTGTACACACACTTGCTGCAGCTTGGGATGTTACATGAGAGAGGGAGCCCTTCACTCGGCTTGGAAAGGCAACACAGGAATTCCTGATCCTTTCAACTTTAAGGCAACTTGTTGCAACATCAAGAACTGAATGGAAATTCAGTTCATAGAGAACACAACTAAAATAAGAAAGTTTGGTACCTGAAAATGAAACACACAGACCAAACATCTCAGTGACCGTTTGACATCTTGATTTCAGGATGTTGAAGAACAGCAAGTTACAATTGTTAGAGGCTTGTATTGTATTTCCAGTAACCAAGACACTGCTTGTGGCAATCTTTTGTGATGTGCAGCACATTTCAGCAGATGATTCATGAAAAAGGAAGGACAATGTGACACCTTTAGATTTGCCTCACCTTAGAGAGAATTTGTTATATATGTTTAAAATTAGCTTGGCCCATTTGGGCTCTGTGTCCTTTATTCAGGACAAATCCTGCTTAGAGGGGGTGGAATTACAAAGCAAAACAATTTAAAATAAATGTGGATTAGATTGTTTAACTAAAAGAAAACATTCTTTTGCAAGGGTTATTTGCATTACAAACTCCGTGTTCCTTAAATTCATTTCTCCACAACTCTGATTTGATGAGCACAACAATTCTAGAAAGGAAATGGCACAGCAACAGCAGCTCTGCACAGGAAGGATAACTAAAGCACTACTGGGGGATTTAATAGAAGTAAAAAATTGAGACTATGTGGAAATGGAAGAACTATCCAGTTCCAGTGCAGGAAAACAGGATTCTGGGAAATCTACTTTGAATATGAGTTTTTGCCAGCAGTGAGTGAAATGTCAGAGTTATTGTGGAGTAGTTTTTACTAGATGAGGTCGTTCAGGATTGGAATCTCCCAAGCATTTCTATGACAGTAATCAAGAAGCATAATACAAGAGCTTTCATAATTAAACATGTTTCAATTGCTTATTGATCCCCTGATCAGCATTCAGATCAGCACCTTTAATCTCAAAAAAGGTTCATTTCCTCCACTGATGATTGCAGTCCTGCCCTGTGACAGTTCTGGATGCCCAGTGCAAACCCATACAATTCAAGCCCCTTCCAGGTCACAAACAGGACAAAAATCAACGTTCACAAGAACTAAAAAGGATTCATGTCACCATCTATTAACCCAGAGCCAGACAGAAGTGACAGATGCAAAGCAAACAGAGAAAAGCAGATGGCAGAAGAGTCAGAGGGAGGAAGAAGGGACTGCATGCCATTAACCGTTACTTTTCCAGTCTTCTTTTACGCTCACACTCTAGGCAAAGCTCTCAGAGAAATCTCTCCAGCTCATATGGCTCTTCATAAGCAAGGACAAGAAGACTGAGAAAAGGAGCATAATCATCAACATGGTGTGTTGGAACAAGAAATGGCTGCTTGGGCTGGAATGGTCACAGGAAGAACAAGGGGACATTTTGCCACCCTCCCTCCCACCGTGTTCAAGCTCTGGAGAGCAAAAGCCAAGCATGAAGGAATTGGAGAGTCAGCCATTTCTTGTGCAACTCATTACTATGAATAACACAGTCTTAATTACAAGCTACTGTAGTCTTCAAGTGTTGAAAGTGCTGTGCAAGGGCAGCATGGAGGAAGTTGGCCACTCTGGGATGGTGAGCAGAGACAGCTCTGGTCTGCTCAGGCTCCCCCCAGCACAGAAAGCTGAGACAGGTTTAAACTGTCCACACTTACATTTTACTGAACACCACCTGTGAGCTGTTCTGTTTGCTTTTCTGTAGAGCAGCACGTGTTATTTGGTGTGTTTTGTTTTATTACTACAGAAAACTGTTACAAAAGAGAAGCAAGACATATCTAAGCTTTCTGTGGCTGGTTTGTGTAAGGCTGTGGGTGACCTGCCTTGGACTGTTCAGAAAATTGATTTTGATCTTTAAATTTAGCTTGATCCCACCACAGTTGAAGAAGAGCAGTGGGCAGAGAGGACAGTAATGAACAAGGCCATGTTGGATGGGGCTTGGAGCAACCTGATCTAGTAGAAGGTGTCCCTGCCCATGGCAGGGGGGTGGATGGGGATGAGCTTTAAGGTCCTTCCCACCCCAAACCAGTCTGGGATTCATTCTCAATATAGAAATGCTCAGCATTTGGTTTTACATGACACTCAGAACAGGCAGTGCTACTTTTACACAGCAAATGTGTAAAAATATTTATCCACAGTAATGGATTATCAGGTTAATCCTGTTTGTCCAAGGGACACCTGTAAGTGAACATCCAGCACTCAAAGACAAAGAGGTTTTTTTGTACTGAAATCAACCCCACAGCCCAGCAGCCCTCACACCAGCAGCACTATCTGTGTCAGCAGTGACTATGACTGGCACAGGACCAACCTTGGCGCCTGAACAGGCAACACCTTGTGCCAAAACAACAAAAAACAAACTGTTAGATAAATGGCCTGAAGTGTGCAGGAGCCCAGCTCCACTTGACAATAGCCCTTGTAAATAGCAGGAGCCATTTCCGTTAAGAATTCTTTGATCAAATCCTGAGATTAGAGGAAACAGGACGTGTACTCAGCAAAAACATGTCCTGAAAAACACACAGGAGCTCTCTGAGAGAACTGCCAAGACTCTTCAGCTTTACAAGGAGGGGTTATGTCTTCTCCCAAGCAGGATTTATGTCAGTGCCATGAATGACATTGGAGAAGCTGCTCTCAGGTCCAGTGGAAGTTGCCAGTTCCTGGCCCAGATGGTATTTGACAAAATGTCCAAGACTTTAAATGTCAGCTTTGCTCCACAAATGACCTCTGAAAGCTTCAGGGTTTGATCAAAGGCTCAATTAATTAATGAATTTAATCTATTACTTCAGTGGACTTCGTATTGTGACCCTGATGAATCTCCACATAACACTTTAAAGGCTGGAGAGAAATTCAGCTCCATTTTAAGTCCTCTGCACGTGCACCAAAGAAACTCTGACCCACTGGGGACAGTGCTCCCTGTAGCACCAAATTTTGGGGCTGTTGATGTGCTTTCAAAACTACTCACATCTTAATTATTCTACACAATTTTTAGACAAACCATTGCTTAACTAGAACAAGCCCAAATCAGCATTGTGGGAGGTAAATCATGGTTAGTTATGTGTACTGCATGAAAAATGGAAAACAATTTGTGCAGCTTCCTCAAACAAAGCATAAAATGACCCTGCTGTCCAAAACAGCAACTAAAATATATTTGAGAATAAAAATGGTAATTTCTATGAGAAGAACCTGCTCCCCAAGTGTTAAACCCCACTGGTATTCTGACCTCATCAAAAAACTGCTGAGTTTTACGCAGTATAAACTTTAATTCTGTCAGCTCCAAGAAGTTTCTCTTCAGAGCCTCCTGGTTGGTGTTGATTTCTTTAAGCTCATTTTCGATTTTCTCAAAGTTTGCCTGGAAGATGTGAAAAGGAGAAAGAAAAAGGACTTAATTCCATAATTAAGTGCTGTTCAGTTTGTCAGCACACAGAGGCAAGTGAGATGCTTCACATCCCCACCCAATTTGCATTTTACAGGTTTTACAGGATTTACAGGTGCATTTCCAGCCTGCTGTGGCACAGATCCACATCTGCCACATCTGTAGGCAACTGCAGACTTCTCACACTCAGCCAGACTTTTATGGACTGGATTTATAAGAGTTTCTTCAAATCAATAAAACCGTAATAAACTTTATGACCCACCACCATAAACCACGTGGTTCCAGCAGGTTTTGGCTCATTTCAGTGGAGAAATTCCTACTGAGGACTCTCACTTGTGTATTTGGACAATGCAAGCTGGCAGAGCTGCTTCCAGAGACAGCAGGAGACTGAGCTAATGTCCCCCTGCCACTAAATCCTGCAAGCATCAACCCACAGAGACAATTTCCCCTGTTTCCATCCAGAATCAAATCCTAGTTTAACTCTTAACACATCATTACCTCCAGGTCAATCATGTCACGTGGAAAAGGCACCTCTGGGTTTTCACCAGTGTCCATGATAGGAATATTTGCCTTTTTAATCTCCTTCTCCACAAACCCTGCAGAGACAGCATTTAAAGTGTTCATTACAGACATTTCAGTGTCAAACAGTTCCCCCAACCTGCACCTGGCCCCAGCAGCAGCTGATTCCTTCACCTCCTATTCCAAGGTGTCTGTTTTGGCCAGAGTTATTTTTCCAGGGGGAGGTGAATCCCTGGAGGCATTGAGCCCTGCCTGTGCCCTCACCTCTGTGAAAAATGTGTATTTTATAATTGGCTTTTGGCAAATATTTAAAGGAATATTAGATGCGTTATGGTAGAAGGTTATGCTGTATTAATTTTTTAAGTAGTGTGGTAAATATAGTTTTAGGTTATAACAAAATGTTAAAATAGAGACTATGTATGTGGGATATTTTTTTAAAGAAAGGAATGAGGTACTCGCACTGAGATAGCAGTCACAGAACACCTAAATCTTTCAGAGAAAGAGAATTTATTGTTCCTTTATCAGAAGAATTAACTTCTTCCTGCCTTGCTCAGCCCTGGAGACACCGTCAGGATTCAGAGGCAGAAGCTGACACTGCCCAGCCAGGATCCTGGGTTTGAATGGAATTGATGCACCATGGATGAGGTGTGGGAATGTGCAACAGGCTGCTGCTTTTAAGGGTTAATCCTCTGTTAACGTGGGTCCTTTTTGGGCTTATTTTGCCCAGAAAAGGTACCCAGACTGTCTGTAACTCTTTGTTTCTATTGTCTCATACTGTCCTAAATCCTAATTGTCCAAATGTTTATTACTGTAATTATATTCCTATTTTTCTAACCATTTGATTACTATTAAACGTTTAAAATTTTAAAAACAAGTGATTGGCGTTTTTCACACAAAGCTCTTTACAGAGAAAACCCGAGCCAGGGGCAAGAGGCTCTTACTCCTGGTAAAATACCCCACAAAAGCCATTAATTCCTTTGTTCTCTTCTTTTTCCAGTAAACTGCTCAGGCTGGACTTTTTGCCCTCTGTCCAATTGGATATCCTTAAGTTTGAGGTGAATTCCCCAAGGTCCTATGAGGTGCCTTTTTACCCAACTGAGGAGAGAAACTTCTGGGCTTTTTTCCTTTTTAAGGAGACAGAGGATAATCCAGTCACTCCTTCAACAGGGGGCACATTCCTACACATGAGGGGGTGAAAGGTTGGGCTAAAGAGCAAGGAGGGTCAAGGTTTGAAGCCCTCTGAAGTGCTGTGGTGTGCTCAGTATGTCTGAAGCTTTCTGATGCTGTTTGCTGATATTCTGTGTATCGTGGCCATCTCAGCTGTCACAGATGCTGTGACAAATCCCTGCCTGCTCTCCCGGCCCTGCTGCCCTTGCAAACAACTCCAGGAGTGCTGGCACAAGTTCTTTGTCCCTGACACAGAGCCAGACCCATCATCCAGGACAGGGAAACCCTGACCCCTCACAGCCCGTGTCAGGCAGGAGATTTGGGAGCCCCAGGTTTCAGACTTTTACAGGTTTAATGGCTGCAGCACAGCTGGAAGTGTTAAAAAGGTGAAAAGAGGAGGCAAAATAGAATTCTGAGAGGTTCTGAAGCCATCAGAGAGCCAAAGTCCCATCTCAGTGCAGCACACGAACATTTCCATGCCATGGAGTACCAAGGCTCTCGAGGTTTCACCTCCCCAGCGTTTCAGCTGCAGAGAAAACCAGACAAGCACGAAGCAGCATCAGCATGAGCACAGAGCCTCATGAAGGATCTAGAGAGGCCAGAACAGACTGGATCAGTGGGCAAAGCTCCAGGTGCTGCTCCTGCCCTGGGGTCGCAGCAGCACCCTGCAGCTCCAGGCAGGGGAGGAGTGGCTCAGGGGCTGCTCAGCAGGAAGGGACCCGGCAGTGCGGGTGGAGCTGGCTCCAGCTGTGAGCCAACAGTGAGCCCAAGTGGCCAGGGAGGCCAACAGCAGCCTGGCTTGTGCCCGGGGCAGCGCAGGGACCAGCCCGGTACTCGGTGCTGGTAAGGCTGCAGCTCCAGGGCTGCTCTCAGTTCTGGACTCTTCACTTTAAAAAGGACTTTGAGGGGCTGGAGTGTGTCCAGTGAAGAGCTGTGGTGGTGCCAGCTGTGGGTTTCTGTGGGTCTGGGTTGAAGGCACTTGAGACAGCAGTTCATGTTCAGACTCAGGTGTTTATTATTTCTCATCAGTCAAACAGTCTCACCACTGTGAGCTGGGCAGCTTTTCATTAGAAGGCCCAAAATGCCCAACAGGCTCTTGGTACAAGGTCTTTCAAGACTAAACTATCCAATTAAGAGCTGACACCTGGATTATTTTCCCTTTTACCCAGTAACTGGTCCCAATGTGGACTTTTCTCCCCAATTACAAAATGACACCCAAATCCAAGAAGAAGCAGCAGCATGAAGAAGAAACCCAGGACAGCACTCTGTGCCCTCCACCTTGCTCCCATCCACAACACACTAAAAACCCCAAAACCTAAATTCCTACACTACTCTCTATAATGTATTTCACACTTTTGTGGGTTCCAGTCTGTCCTGAAGTCTGGGAAACTTTCTGCACGAGTGAGGGTCAGAGTCAGTGCTGCCCTGGGGGTCAGGGCACCCCAGAGCAGACAGAGAAATATTCCCTGGGTGCCCTGGGTTTGCACAAAGAGCAACAAGGCTCAGAAAGGGACTAGAAAACATTTCTCCTCTGGGGGATGGTGGAGGGAGCCGGGGTTGTTCTGTGGAGGCTCAGAGGGGCTCACAGCACACCTCTAGTGAGGTGGGGTCGGTCTCTTGTGCTGTGCCCACAGTGAGAGGACCTGGGAATGGCCTTGAGCTGAGCCAGGAGAGATTTGGATCCGATCAGGGGGGTCAGGCCTTGGAAGGGCCCGGGGAGGTGCTGGAGCCACTGCCCCTGGGGTGTGGCCACGTTTCTCCTCCCAGAGAAAAGCAAGGCACAGCTTCCCAAGGGTATTTCCTGGGAATCACAGTGAGGAACCTCAGAGAAAGAAAAAACATTTCTTATCTCATCTGCTGCTCCTGTGGGATGGCTTCTGGAGATTGTTTACCCAAGGTGATCACTTGATTGGATTCTGGTGATGCTGTTTTGATTCATTGACCAGTTGGATCCACGTGTGGCTGTCAGGACTGTCAGCAGACAGGGCTTTTGAGCAGTTAGTCAGAAGTATGATGTAGCATAGTTATAGTACAGTATAATGTAATCTAATATAGTTTGAATAAAGTGAGTGTTCAGCATTCCAAAGCCTTGGAGTCAGATGCCAATCGTTCCCAGAGCATGGGGCTGCCTGATTTTACCACGCTGGGCTGTTCAGGAGGTGCCAGGATCTGGTGCTGGGTGATGAGGTTTGATTACCGTGGCACTGCTGGGTGCATGGTTGGACTGGACAATCCTCCAGCCCTGATTCTGTGATTCTGAGGGGGCAGCTCCAGTGGCACCCCAAGGCCCTGCCAGCTGGGCAGTCCCTCCCAACATCCCTGTGTTTGTCAGCACATCAGAGTGCAGGCACACTGACACCACAGATCACCCTCTGAGCCTCTAAGCCCAGCTGGGACATCCAGGTTATAGAAATGTGCTTTTTGTTGACAGAGTGACAAAACTATCTTTTCTCCCCTTAAAAATGAAATAAGCTTAGAAGTTTTTCTCTTCAATTAGGTGAAAAGACATTTCATAGGACTTAGAGGACTTCACCTCAAACTTAAGGATAGCCAGTTGGACAGAAGCCAAAAGGCCTGCCTGAGCAATTCACTACAAAAAGAAGAGAACAAAGGAACCAATGGCTTTTGTGAGGTGTTTTACCAGGAGCAGGAACCTCCTGCACTTGGCTCAGTTTTTCTCTGTAAAGAGTTTGTTCTTTTGCCTTTTATTAAAACCTTTTTGTTTCCAACACTATCACAGAAGCCATCCTGCTGATTTTATGCCTTCTAAGGCAGCTGAGCTATCTTGGGTGTGAAACAGATCTCCAAGAGCTTGTGAGACCTGGCTCAAGGAGATCCCTATTTCTCCAGGTATGGCCCCTGTGTCTCTGAGGGATGTGGGAGGCTCTGCAGGAACTGGGGATGTGCTGGAGGACACTTCCCTCCCACTAACCACAGGCTCATCTGAATTTTACACAGCTTTGAAGCCCAGGGGAAAGCTGGCAACAGACTCTGGGAGATCAAAAGGCAGGAAAGAGGGAGATGAAAAGGGTGGATTTCCATGATCACTTGTTTCCTGCTCCCCTCCAAAACTGGGGCACAGGAAAAAAGCCTGCTGGGTAGAAAGGAAAGGAGAGAGGTAGAACCAAGGAAAGAGGTAAAACGAGGGAGTCATGCCTGAGAGGGAAGCTGGATGCAGGAGAAGCTCTGTATTTGTCCCCAGTATGGAAAAGGCTGCAGTATCACAAAGGGTTTTATTGAGGGACAGGATCACAGTTACACAATGAGGCTGCAGACCCTCCACAGGACAGTCTGAAATCCTGAGCCCTGTGTCCCCTTCCTCCACCAAGGAAGAAGGTGAGAGTGTGCTGGGCACTTCCCCATGCCAGGCTTTGCCATCAGGAGCAGTTCAAGACCTGGAAAGAGAGCAGGCAACATCAGCAACGTCACTGCAGAGCAGAGGGGACAGAGCTCCCCCAAGCCCCAGTGATCCTGTGGCACCTTGCAAGAGTAACCACAGGGCACATCCCCACTCCCAGCACCCAAGTGTCCCATCTGCAAAGAGCTCCAGACCTGAACCCCAGCCATGCCTCAGCCTCCCAGAGCCCAGCACCTGGAGCTCCCAAAGCTTCTTCCCAAAGAAAAATGGGCAATTTCTCTCATAAGAGAGGAATGTGGGTAGGTTTCTGTAGCAGTCCTAGTTAATCTCTTTAATTATAAAAGCCAAAAAAGATAGGCTCAAAATCAGAAAGCCATAAAGCCTCACTCTGTGCCAACCCAGAGGACAACAGCTGGGCTGTGCTTGGCCAGGAGGAGCTCAGGGGACTCCTGGATTTATTCTCATTCTAGCTCTCCCCAAATCACTGCAATTCTGTGTTTGCCCCTTTTTGTGACCCCACAGATCAGTACCTGTCAGCCTCTCCCAGAGCTCAGCCAACGAAATTGATGACGACGAGATGGAGAATGGTGTTGGCAAAGAGGAAATCAGCAAAGGCTCGCTCGGGGGAAATGCCCTGGAACTCGCCCTTGTTCTGGGGGTTGATCTGGATCCGCAGGCAAACTGCACAGCAGAGCAAGAAGGAGCCTTCAGTGAGCACAGGAGGAAATCATGGAGGAAAACAAAGCCTTCCTGGGGCAGCCCAGCCCAGGATGGGTCACTGTTCCCCCAGGGAGAAGTTACTCCATTGTTCCTAGAGAGGAGCAGGCCACTGGCAGGGAATTTGGATGGGGCTGTCATGGAGTCAGTGGTGCCACAGCACCACACACACCACAGGGTGCCCAGAGTACTGAGGGGAACAGGCTCAGAGCAGGCCTGGACTCACACAGGAGTGTGGATATTCCTCTGTTGGATGTGTGAGAAACACAGAACGATCTGGGCTGGAAGGGACCTTAGAGGTCTTCTCATTCCAATCCCAGGGACACCTTCCACTATCCCAGGGGGCTTCAAGCCCCATCAAAACTCGCCTTGGACACTTGCAGGAACTAGGGCAGTCTAGTTCCTGGGCCAGGAACCTGGGCAACCTGGGCCAGGGCCTCCCCACCCTCACAGGGAACAATTCCTTCCCAATATCCCACTATCTCATCCATCCCTGCCCTCTGGCAGTGGGAAGCCATTCTCCCTTGTCCTGGCACTCCAGCCCTTGCTCAAAGTCCCTCTCCAGCTGTCTTGGAGCCCCTTTAGCCCTGGAAGGGGCTCTCAGGTCTCATTGCAACCTTCTCCCCTCCTGAACACCTCCAGCTCTCCCAGGCCTCTGCTGAGGACAGCTACACAGAAACAGGGCGGCTTTGGGGTATTCTGGGGAGCAGCACCGTGCACGTGCCCCAGCGGGACTCTCGGTCCCACCGAGCTGCAAGGACAGCCGGAAGGACAAAGCTCCGGGCCGGCCCCGCAGCTGCAGAGCAGGGCAGCGGAACGGGGAGCTGGGAAAGGCCGGGGGTGCTGAGGGCCCCGGGGATGCTGAGGGCCCCGGGAGCGCTGAGGGCCCCGGGAGCGCTGAGGGCCCCAGGGGTGCTGAGGGCCCCGGAGGTGCTGAGGGGCCCGGGGGTGCTGAGGGGCCCGGGGGTGCTGAGGGGCCCGGGGGCAGCTCTGAGCTCTACTGATTCCTAAGGCTCCCCGCCACGCCCGCGGCCTCCGGGGGGAGGCTCCCGGTGAGCCCGACCCGCGCCAGGCCGTGAGGCGACGGCACTGACCGCCCAGGATGAAGCTGCCGACGGCCGAGATGAAGCCGCTGAGGAAGGAGTTGAAGGGGAAGGTGCCGACGCCGAGGCAGTATCCGAACTGCAGCGCGCCCGTGAGCAGCACGTAGAGCAGGAAGGCGTCCAGCGCCTTGAGGCGCCCGGCGGTGCCGCCGCCGTACTCGGACAGGAAGCGCCGCGCCACGGCCCGCACCGAGCCCGCCATG
>JAYDZK010000112.1:2939131-2953014 GCA_034509185.1 Euphonia xanthogaster | reverse complement strand
GCCGCTGAGGCGGCGCGGGCGGCGCCATTTTGCGGCGCTTCGGGCCGGACTCCGGTGCTGCCTTCGAGGCGCGGCCCGGCGTGAGGGAAGCCGCGGGTGTGCTGGGTGTGCCTGGGGGCTCGGTCCGGGTTAGGGCACCCCGGTGGATTTGGGCCCGCAGCGTGCTCGCCTCACGGCTCGGGAAGCAGCTTAGGCAGGGCCATCTCCGGTCCGGTGCGGAGCGCAGCCTCGCTCCGTACGCGGTGGGGCTGTGAGGAGGTCTGGGCCCGCAAGTGTCACCTCCGGCTCGGTGGAGCTCGCATCAAGCTCTCCGGGCCGGGAGAGCCCTAGCCGGGGTTGCCGGTGCGGTGTCACCGAGCCCCGACACCGCCCGGGGGGTGCCCGGCCGAGCCCGGAGCGGCTGGGCCGGGGCTGCCCCTGCCCGGGGGGCTCGGAGGAAAAGTCCGGCCCCACGGTGCCCAGCAGGGGTTTTGTCTGCGGTTTTGTCTGTGCTTCCTTCAGCACCAGAGTGGTGTCCTTTTCCGTGCTAGAGGAGGTGCCCGTGAGGCAGCTTCACTCAGGTTTGACAGGAGGAGAAATCCTGTGTGGCCGTCAGCTGTCGCCTGTGGCCCGCTTCGCACAGTGATGTATTTTCTGACCTAATCGCTAGGGCCATGCAAAATGTTAAACTGTTAAAAATGATTTCTCAAAGCAGCTGCTGCTTTGAATGATACAATCTGGATTACAGAAGCTTTATGTTGTGTTAGGCTGCGAACCACAATAGGTTTATTCTGTAAATTAATGGCGATATGCCAGGTCATATTATGCTTCTGTTTTATCTCCTGCTTTGACCCCATGGTGAGCATCAGTTGAGTTTATTTAGCCCTTTCCAAATATTAACAACCCCTTTTCTAGGTAAGAAAGGTGCTTCAGGCATTCAGTCTTGGGAGCAGCTGGGCAAGAAAAATGATTTAAGGTTTGGGTAGGTATTTTTAAAGAGGAAAAGTGTATTTGAGCCTATTGATGCTACAATGATGAGAGGACAGGTTCATGGTTTTGAGACCCATCCTGCAAAATATCACATGCTGGGGCTGCCTTTAATACCTCTGAGAGCCTGCCCTGGCTATGGAATGCTTTTCATTCTTTGGAGTGTGCTTTCCAGGCAGTTCTGTGTAACAGGATTTTTACAGAGCATGGAAGATGCCTCTAGGGGAAGCCTCCATTTTGATTGCTGTGCCTAACTCAAATAATTCTGATGCTCCTGAGTTTGCTGGCAGGTTTTTAAGATGCTGAAATGTGTTTTCAGGTTCCTGTGTGGGCTATTTTTTTCCCTAAGAATCTGGAAAATATCTTGGCTTTTTGTGGGGTTTGGTGCTAAGTAGGTTTGACTGTAGGAAGCACCCATTGTTGCAAAGGTGAAGCATGCAATTAAAGTTCTTTCTTAATAATTTGAGAAGATTTAAATTTGTGTCAAATGAAATGCCACAGTCAAGGAACCAAAGCAGATGAATGAATTGCCCATAAATTTCTTTGCCATGAAGTGCGTGAGTGAAATGTTTATTTCTTCTAAGGAAGAGGTAATAAGAGTGTTTAAATAAAGGTATGGTATATAAAAATAAAGGTATGGTGTATATATAATGCACTGGAGCACAATCCATGGATTAGAGTGAAATTTCAACACTCAGTTAATTTATTTAGTGAACTCCAGCTATTTTTTGAGGCCCAGATGGATTAATTAATGGAAGTGGTAGAAAATACAGGGTGTAAAACACAGGTGACTGTTGAGCTTAGTATTTCACTGTGTTGTAGAGAAACTCAGGAATCCAGAAAATTCTAAATAAGGAAATGCTAATTTGCCATGCAGTACTATGGTATTTTCAGGCAGCTAGTCAAGAAAATTTGAATTGGAAGACCATCAAACTTGATGCATGCAACCAAAATATCAGAGACTTATCTGCAAATAGAAACACAAGGAGCATCCTTTTCTGTATTCAGTGAAGAGCTGGAGTATGTGTGCTGTTATGGAAGTTTATTTTTATGTAAATACTACTCCAATGAATTTTATAGGCATGAAAAAGATCGTGTTTTAGGGCACTTACAATGTGTCATATTGGACAGGCAATTATATGCATAGATTCAGTTTGGGTTTGTTTTTTTTTAATTAAAAAAAAATTTGATTTGCTCTGAGTGACAAGAAAAATCTGCAAGAGAATCTGAAGCCATTTCTGAGCAGTGGAAGTGGCTTTATTTTTTATAACATCCTTAGTGCCTGTGACCAGGTTGGTAGAGTGCCAGTCCTGCCAGCTTTAGGGAGCTGCACCAACCTTTGGCATGGTTCCCATCAGAATGAGGGATGTGGACATTTCTTGGAGATGAGCTTTTGGGAAGCCCCAGAACATCTTGGGGTGTGGCATCTTCCTGCATGCTCTGTTTCTGCAGGTGATATTTCCCAGTGCTTTTCAACATCTCTTCTGGTTTGTTTTTCAGACAGTTCAGACCTGTTAAAACTACCTATCTTGAGAGATACTCTCTTCAGCCTCAGCTTTAGCCCAGATACAATATGGTTATTATATAACCTAGTCTTTTCCATTTTACTTGCATTTCATTACATAACCTAGTATTTTACATTGTTTCTTGCATAGCAGAATAACTGCAGAACTCTGCTTGATCCAGGTGAAACTGAAAACTAGAAAAATTGCTATTTTTACATGCCTGACATTTTTCTTGCATGCTTGAGCTTAGGAATTATGTTTGCTTATTTCAGGACTGCCTCTGAATCACAGTCCTGAAAGAAGAAACAATCCTCTTGATTGAACATTTGTCTCTAAGAGTGAGAACAGAGCCATGCCAGTGCTTTCAGAAGACTCAGGTAACTCAGCTGCATGCTTTCAACAGAACAGTGACTGAAATCTTATCATAGGTGTGTCACACATAAAATTAATTCAAATTGGAGTAAAATGTAACAGAATTAAGAGAATTCAACTGGAGTTTTTGAGCAGTTATCTACAAGAACGAAGGTGGAATGTAAAAAGTGAAAATTTATAAAGTTTGTCAGGAAACAGTTTGCTAATAACCCTAGAGCACCTGAGTATCTTCTGACAGACCTGAGTATCTTCTGATAAACCTGAATATCTTCTGACAGACCTGAATATCTTCTGACAGACCTGAATATCTTCTGATAGACCTGAATATATTCTGACAGACCTGAATATATTCTGATAAACCTGAATATATTCTGACAGACCTGAGTATATTCTGATAAACCTGAATATCTTCTGATAGACCTGAGTATATTCTGATAGGCTCCTGTAGGCAAAGTTGGACCTCTCAGTGTAACAGTGCCTTCTACTCCTGCTTGTTAAGATCAGCCCATATATATCTGCTGCTTACTCGGTTGTTTCTTAATATTTTATGAACAGGGGTTGGTAAACTTTGTTAATATTCTTCCTTTTAACTTGAAATAAGTGACTTTGTTCAAAGCTACTTTACTAGTTTCTCCAGTATGCTCCCCAGGGGGAAATCATAGCTATTAAATGATGCTTAGGGTTAAAGCAGGAGTGGGTTTGAGTCTCCTGGATCAAAATCCACTCTAAGGTTCATGGAGAGAATAGCCACAGTAATAGCTTTGAACCCCCTCCACCTTTTTTTTTTATTTTCTGTTTTGTTTTGGTCTCGTGTTCCCAGACATGGTTCACCAGGAAAAATCTGGTGTTTGTCTGGTCGTGTGTGCTGCAAAATTGGGATATTGGTGATTTAAATGCTTTTTAGAGAACTAGCCACAAGCTTTGATTCCACCACAATGGAAATCTACACCTGTCCTTTCTTCCTCTGGTCAGGCCTGGCTTTTTATAGGTGCCTGAGAGGTAGAAGGGGCAGGATAACACTTGTGAGCAAAGCTGCTGGGGAAGTAGAGCTGCTAAAGGAGGCCATTCAGTCATTTTGAGAGTCTGCTGTGGTACTAAAAATTCAACATTTGTAAGAGGGAAACAAAGGGTTCTGGAAACAAAGCATAATAAACACAAAGTGGGAAATGTGCAAGATAATTTATATATATATATATATATATATATATTGCTTTGTTAGCTTTTGCCTTAGTGTGATGCTGTGTTTGCCACTTATGGAGGGAGTGTTGCAAAATGAATGGTGGCTAAACAAAAGATAACCATGAGTCTCTCTGCAAATTTGGTGATCACCAATGTGGTAGCCAAATAAATGTAGTGACTTTTAAGTCTGCAGTAGGAGGTCCAGTGAGAAATCCTGTGTACAATGTTTTTGTTCTGTCCTGAATCTAAATTTAGGATTGCATGAAACTTTGGCCCTTTTGACATCTCAGCTAAGACCTGATTCAAATCATAAAGAGGAAATGGGATTCCTTAGGGATGTCTTCAGTGAAAGGAGTCTCAGCTACCTGATGAAGGTAAAAGTTTATATTTATTTATGTACAGTCTCTTGACTGTTTACTTTTCCTCTGTTCCCTGGATTTATCAACTTCGCCAAACTTTTTTTTAAGAATTCTAGAATTCTGTACCAGCCAAAGCATATCTGTGTTTAAGAACAAACATTAATAAAGTTTGACAATTAACATATTTTGTTCAGAAATAAAATGCTAGAATGAACATACAGTGCCCCATAGCTAAAAAGTAATGTGAAATGGCTTCGTTTTTTCCCTTATGCTCCTGAAGTCTTTACAGATTTTCTGACTGTCTGAAACTACCATGAGCAAAAAGAAAACTAAGACTCCTAAACAAAACAAAAATAACCCTAAGAGAGATTATTTTTCTGACACATCTCAGATAAATTACATTCCTTAAATAGAAATATATTCCAGTGTAGGTATATTTAGAAAGCTTTGTATCTCTCTGTAGAAATATCCCTGAATAATCTTTTTTCAGATTCATGAAAAGCTTCGTCATTATGAAAGACAGAGTCCAACTCCTGTTTTACATAGTGCAGCAGGATTAGTTGAAGATGTGAGTAAAAATTCTTGTCTCCTCATTTTCCTATTATTTATGCCTGCTTTTCTAACAAATGTGCTATATGTGAACATATTTCTCATCTTCCTCAACTGTCTTTGTAATCTGTTGGCCATGATTAATCAAGGAAATGAGAGCTCAAAAATACCAAGTCATTAAATGTCTACTGAAGATGGACACAATCAGGCAGAAGGAAAGGATATTATGAATGACCTTCCTAAGGGAGAGGCCCTGTCTTGACAACAGACTATCCCAGCTGAGCATCCAGTCTTATATTCAGCCTTAAAAGCATTACAGCCCAGGCAGCCCTGCTGTTGGTTTGAGTTGGAGGGACCTTGGAAGGTGAGCTCATTGAAGCACCACAGGCAGGCTCACCTTTCCCTGGATCAGATTGCTCACAGCCCCTTTTATCCTGATTTTGAGCATTTCCAATGCTGGGGCATCCCCAACTCCTCTTGGCAGCCTTGTTTCCAGCATCTCACCATGCAGATGTTCTAGCATCTCACCACCTTCATCATAAAAAAATTCTTCCTCATATCCAATCTAAATATGGATAATCTAATTCTTCCTTATATCCAATCTGCTCTCTTTCAATTGAAAGCTGCTGCCCAGTGTCCTGTCCCTACAGGCCTTGGTAAAGAGCTTTTCCCTCTCTTGTAAGCCTCCTTTATGTGCTGAGTTGTTGTAGTTGAGACAGAGGCAACCCACTCCATTTTCAGAAGGCTTCAAACTGTTTTTATTATGGCCTGCATGCTTTTTATACAGTCTTACAAAACTCATCAGTTTACACTTTACTCATTGGTCTCAAAATACAAACACAGTGCTCATTGGAACAGGCAGTTCAGGTTTCTCTTATTTATCCTTCTTTCTTTCTTGGTTTCTCTGTCAAGGACCTTGGTAGGAAATTCTTTCAGGGGTCAACATGGATCCTCTGATCAAACTTCTCTCTGGCTCACAGAAGTCACTACAAAACCTCTTCCAGATTATCAATATCATCAATATTATCAATAGAGAACAGACACCCTTGCCTGCTTCTCTTCTCTAAACAAAGGCAAGTTCTCACTAAATGTGTTCTCTCCTCTGACTCCAGGAGTGCACTTACCTCTGAAACTTTGAAGTCTGGTTCAGGTGTGGATCCAGCCTCTCAGGGATCACTGCTCTGGGGTGCAGCAACCACTCCAGGAAGGGAAAAAGCATCTCACAGCTGCTGCTTGGATATCTCACACACCCTAGGACGTGGCTGATTTTCAAAAAGCAAACTTGCATTCTTCTCAGCACAGGAGTGTCACATTTAGTTACAGCAAACTATATTAAATTTTCTTTCTTTTGGCACGTGGTTTTAAATGAATGTGCATGAAATAGATGTTTCTGTTCTTGATATAATGGCTTCCCAAATTTTATGACTGACAGTTGATCAAAATGTTCTAAACCCAGACTATCTTAGATTTGCATACATTCTTATCAGCTCCTGGAGGCAGAGAGTGAGATTAAGAGAGAAGGAAAGTTTCCCAAAAATTGAGATTGGACTTGGTTTTACTTTCTTTACTTGTGGGTAGTGGTAGTACTTTAAAAGCACTTGAATTTGTGAAAGTGTTTATTAGGAAAACTTCCAGAAATAAGCTTAGATGCAGGAGGGAACTTGCATTCTCAAGAGGTTTGTGTTTGTGGAAGACTTTTCTGTGTTCTCTCCTTCCCTAAGGAACCCCTGTTGAGTAGGTTATGGATTATTTGTTTCAGGTTATCAAACAATATTATTATTAGTGTGCATAAACCCCATCATAATTGGATGGGAATCCTGTTCACAGTGTATTTGAAGGATTTTCCTGACATTATTTCAAAACAATCACTTCAGATCAGGGCTTTAAAACCAGTCAATGTGTGTAGCCAAATCACTGCATTTAAGGAACTTCACACCTTGCAAAATTTCAATTAAAAACTCACTAAAGAGCTCTGAAATGCTATGGTTTGCACTTTATACATGAAAAACTGAAATAAGAGAAGAAATAGGTGGTGATTATTGGTGTATCAGGACTTTAATATATTGCAGTAAGAATAAAGCAAGCCCCATGCTGCACTGATTTTGTCTTGGATAGAGTTAAATTACTTCCTTGTAGCTTGCATGGGACTAAATTCTGGATTTATGATGAAAACCATATTGAGAACTCAGGAATGTTTCAGTTGTTGCTGAGCAGTGTTGGCACAGGCTGGGAGGGAGCAGGAAGCTGTGAGGGGACACAGCTGGGACAGCTGACTCCAGCTGTGACACTCAGAGAGACATTCCAGACCATTGGCATCGTGCTCAGCAATAAAAACTGCAGGAAAAAGAAGAAAGGGATGTCCCTTCCAAAGTACCCCTCAGGTGTGACCCCCATTTCCTCAGAGGTGGCTGAACATAAAAACTTATGTTATAGAGAAATCACATATTTATGGGGTGAAAATCCATATCCATGAGCAGTAAAGGAGCTGAGGGTGGTTGGCTTAGGTGTCTAAATAGACACATCTAAACTTCAGGTATTTTTAGGAGAATATCTATATTCACATCTATATTAATATCTATATTCTATGGGTATATTCATATCTAGCTGTATCTGTGGCTCTTGGTTTTTAATGCAAATCTAAAGAGCTAGTGGATTGTTTTTGCTGCTGTTCCTTTACAGTGGTTCATATTGTGCTGTATATTCATTTTGTGACAATTACCTGTTTTCTCCTGGCAGATTTTCTGCTGATACCTGGATTACAGCCAGCCCTCTGCATTTCTGGAGACAGCTCCCCACCGTGGTTACCTTCAAGCTGTTCCTGACATCTCTCCTTACATGTGCTCAAATCCTCAAAAAGGTCCTCTTTGAAACAATTGGCACCCTATGCACAGACTCCAGGTTTCTTCCAGGTTTCTTCCCTGGAAATCTGAATGTTTCATCTGCCAAACTGGAGAAGTCAGTATTTTGCTAGAACAGAGCACAAAATAACAGACACCATGGTCTTGGTCATGAAGTCAAATCCAGATTTAAGATGCTCACATGGAGATGCACTCTGCTGACAGACTTATTTATTTGTTTGTTTATTACAGAGTATTAAAAGCCCAGAAGCACTGTGATAGTCTGAACACAGAGCAGTTTCTTAGAGGCACCATTTTATTTCTAGCTGATAATCAGATTTTCTCCCAGCCAATCCATGTTTAGCTCAGATTCCCCAGCTGTGTTTCCAGACTCCTGCCTGAGCTCATTCCTCCTGATGAAATGCTGCTGGCTCCAAGGCTCCTGCAGCCTGAAGGAAATACTGAAGTGATTTATCCTTTGCCTGAATTTCTTCATGGAAACATTATTTGGTGTGCAGTGAGTTTATTTAGGGCACCTTGGTCCTGTTGTGGAGCTGAGACAAAGGCCAAGTGACAATGCAGCTGTACCATGTGAATATTCACATTATACCTTCTCTAATGCCATATTAGAAAAATTTTCGTCATTGAGGATGGTTCTTTTATCCTACACCAGATATCTAAGAATTTTACAATTACCCATCCTTTCTGCTGCTTATTTTTCTCAAGGGGTAGTAACAAAATCTTGGACTAAATAAATCACACATAGCTGATTTTCACTTGCATTTTACAATGTTTTCTGCACTCTATTCCATCTAGAGCAAACAAATCTGGGGATCATTTCCCAGCATTTCCAAACATCTTTAAGAACAGAGCAGTCATTCAGCTGGAGACTTTTAAGAGAGGGTGACAGCATAGATTCTTAAAAGGAAAACAAGCAAAAAAACCCCAAACCCACACATCTCAAGTCAAAACCACAGTATACACACAGATATATCAAGGTTTAGTTCAACAAATGTGAGTAGTGGTTGCATGAATTAGGGTTTGGATCTCCTGACTTCATCTCCTCAGTGCTGCCAGGGGTTCTTCACGAGCAAAGCCCCTTCCCTGGGACTCTTCAGCTGATTTCTCTGGTGTCTCTTCTGCAAGTAAAAGTCTTTCTCACGGCAGCCCTGACTTCTTTGTTCCTAAGGCAATATATGAGAGGATTCAGAAGTGGCACCACCACTGTGTACAGGACTGACACCAGCTTGTTGGCACGATAGGTGTACATGAGCTTGGGGCGGGCGTAGGTGAAAAGAGTGGTGCAGTAGAACAGAATCACCACGGCCAGGTGGGAGCTGCAGGTGGAAAAGGCCTTTTGCCTCCCCTGGGAAGAAGGAATCTTCAACACAGTGAGCAGGATGCAGATATAGGAGGCCACCACAGTGCACAGAGGCAGCATGATGACCAGCAGAGCCAAGGTGAAGTCCACGAGCTCAGCCAAAGAGGAATCGCTGCAGGAGATGTTCAGGAGGGGGGAAATGTCACAGAAATAATGATTGATTTTGTCCACACCACAGAAAGAGAGCTTGGCTATGAAGCTCAGCTTGATGGAAGAGGTGGTCAAGCCACACATCCAGCAGGCAGCCACCAGCTGAGCACAGAGCTTGGGGCTCATGAGGAGGGGGTACCGGAGGGGTTTGCAAACGGCCACGACGCGGTCGCAGGCCATCACAGCCAGCAGGACGTACTCAGTGCAAACAAAAGTCACAAAGAAATGCAGCTGTGCCATGCAGCCCTGGAAGGAGATCCTTTTGTCCTGAGACAGGACATCTCTGATCATCTTTGGCTCGATGGCAGAAACATACCAGATCTCCAGGAAGGACAGATTCCCTAGGAAGAAATACATGGGGTTCTGCAGGCTGGGGTTATTTCGGATGATGAGAATGGTGAGGAAGTTTTCCAACACAGTTAATAAATAAACCAGAAGTAAAGCAGAGAAGAGAAGCAGCTGCAGTTCACCAGTGGTTGGAAAACCCAGGAGAATGAAATACATGACTTTGGTTTCATTCCTCCCACCCATTCTGTAGAAGCAAGATGAACCTTATCCACCTGCAATAAATTGATACAATGACACCTACCAGGCTTGAATTCATAGGCACGGGTTACACCACCTCTTAAAGACTCTGTAAAAGCTCAGACATTTTATTTGCTGGGTTTTTAGAAATGAACTTTGTGAAATTTATCTGCTCAATTCAGATTTTTTTCATTTTAAAAATTAAAGCATGCTTTTTAATTTACATTTCATGGAGATAAAAATACATTACAAATTTACATTTCATGGAGATAAAAATACATTACAAATGTACATTTCATGGAGATAAATATACATTACAAATCTCACCTTAGACAAATAATGACTGATGCTAGTGTATTTTCCATCCAGTATAAAGAGGTGACAGGTTATGAGCTTATAGACAGACATTCACATTTCCAATGCTTTAGTTTCTACATCTAAACACTTCTAAAGTTATATTGTAGATATTCCATGAACTCTAAGAGAAATGTGAAGCACCACGAGTATATATTCATTTTTAAAATAAAAACCACCTCCAAACACACCTGAAGGAGCCCACCAGAGGTTTCTGAGCACACTTACATCTGCACAGATCTATTGAGATGGTACACAGGGATCTCAGATACAGCATAAGTGCAAGCAAATTCCAGTCCTGGCTCTGGTTTGTTTGCAGCTAGCTCAGATTAATCCTTCAAAAATAAGACTGGCTCAGCCTGTGCTGCTTAAAAAAAAAACTGTTCTCAACCTTCTGTAGTGGGAATCCACAGGTCCTGGAGAATGTGATCAGTGGGGTTCAGCTGGATGTGGACTGATGTGTCAGTGCTGGGATTTATACCAGCCCAGAGAAACCAACACTTCATTTACCTGTGGAGTCTCATGAGGTCTGAGTCAGAAATTGTAGCTCACCTCCCAATGGAGGCAATCACAGAAAGAGGAGGGATGGTTTTGTTTCCTCTGTGATTCCATGCAGAGCAGAAGAAACTGAAGATTTTTTTTTTTCTGAGACACTGAACAATGAAAGAATACCAGCCAGTGTCTACTGATTTTTATAGGGCAGAGGAAAGTAAAAACTTACCTTGAGGCAGAGGATATGGCAGTCTTTTACCAAAAGGCAATCTAGAAAAATATTTTAGTGCCCTAACCTAGATCAGTGACCTTGACTGCTGATCACATTTGGAGTGAGTGATCTGGGTAAGTGTGGTTTCACCCACACTGGAGTTATGGTCAGACCCACAAATAGCCAAGCTCTGCATTTTATATCATATTGATTGATGCATTTTATATCATATTGATTGATGCATTTTATATCATACTGATTGATGCATTTTATATCATATTGATTATAAAATTACACTGGATTTTACAATGCAGTGCAAATATGTTCAGAGCAAAAGGAGGATCAGAGCTAGCATTGATCTGTCACCTGATGAGGTCAGCTGCCTCCCAGACAGAGCCCAGGAGCTGCTGCAGGGTCCTGTAGCATGAAGAGGACAAATCCTGGTGTGGTCCCCTCCATGCTGCCATGGGGAGCAGGTCCTGAGTCAGCTGTCTGTAAAATCTCCCTCCAGCTGGACTCATGTGAACCAGATATCTTCCTTAGGCCAGAACCATGACTAAAATTACATTCATCCAGTGACAATACTGGGAATTTAGCATCTAGGAGAGCTGGAATTACAGAAGTTATTTGGCTCTTGGGGCATAGTTGGATTTATTTTGCAGATATGTAAGTGACATTTGGCATACCTTCTGGTGTGCTGTTCAATTCTAACTTCTGGCCAAAGCCAGGTGTGCATGCTCAGGAATGTAAGGGCATCTCAGGAAGGAGACAACTTTAAAATAATGTCAGGGCATGGAGAAGGGAGAGCAGTGTTCATTCTCACCTCATTTCTGTTAGGCTGGTGAGGATCCAACTACCAGGGACCAATTCTGGGGTCCCTGCAATTCAAGGAAAAACGTGGATTAACTAGAGAGGTGCTCACCAAGGCCTGCTAAGACGTGAAGATGTGACTCAGGGCACATGAACCATGAAAATAAGTAACTGGGTTTGTTCAATATGGGGTTTGGAGGCTGTGGTCTAGCAGTGACAAGCTGTTCTGTTTCTCTCCAGTGGCTGGAAGCTGCTTTGTTGGTGGCTGCTTTTTTAAAGCTGGGAGCACAAACAGTTCCTGCAGGCTTCTGTCACTTCAGCTGAGCAGCAGATTTGCCAGGATGCTAAAATATCTCTCAGTACATTATCCTTCAAAGCCCAAGAGAGCTGGGAACAGAATTAGAGGGAATAATTTCCCCTCTTTTTTATAAACCTCACAGAAGGTGTTGCTCTGCTGCTGTTGGTTGTTTGTTTGTTAATTTTTTTATGTGCTATCTATTGTAGCACTATTCATTTTTTTTTTTCTTCCTCCTCCCAAGGCAGTGCTGTCTGTGGGACAAAGCATCAGAGCAGAGCTCAGGACATTTGTACCTTGCTGGTGCCTCATGATGGGGAACTCTGACCAGTCAAACTCTTCACTTATCAATGCTTTAGTTTCTCTGTACATTAAATTGTGGAAGAGGTTTCACAGTGACTTCTGTGAGCCAGAGAGAAGTTTGATCAGAGGATCCATGTTTACCCTGAAAGAATTTCCTACCAAGGTCACTGACAGAGAAACCAAGAAAGAAAGAAGGATAAATAAGAGAAACCTGAACTGCCTGTTCCAATGAGCACTGTGTTCATCTTTTGTGACCAATGAGTAAAGTGTAAACTTATAAACTTTCTAAGAATGCATAAAAAGCATGTATGCCATAATAAAAACAGTTTGAAGCCTTCTGGAAATGGAGTGGGTTGCTTTGTGTTGTCCCTGTCTCAAGTATGACACCTTAGGATTTTAGCTTTTATATTTTTCATCTATTTGTAACCCTGCAGGTCTTTCCTGTATAACTCTAAACTCCATGTGCAGTGGGAGCTGCTGCTCTCCCATGCTGGTCAGACACAACAATTCCTCTCCAGGCCTGGGAGTCAAGGACACCTCACTGCTTCAGGCCCTGAGAAGTGAACAAAAGAGAGCTGGGGGCAGCAAACTGGGAGTCAATGACTTCATTAGCAGAAGCTGGAATTGAAAAATTAACCCCCAATATGCAAATGGCCCAAACTCATTAAAGTGTGGAAACCTGTGACCCCGTGGTCCATTTTTGGGTGCAGCACCTGGGGGAACTTCATCTGCCCAATGTGTACCTGAAGGCCCTTCAATAAACAGAACCACCTTTTATTCCCTTGATTTTGTCTGGTGTCTGCTTTTAGGTAGTCCCAAAAGGCATCAGAAAATGTTGGAGAAATTGATGTCACAAAAGGAGAACATTTCCCCTCCAGACTTGCCAGGGACAGACAACCTGGAGGCACAGGGGGCCCACTGGTGTCATCACTGCAAAGCAGGTGCCCCCCAGCAGTGGGGGCAGCACCCCCCAGGCTCCTGTGGACCCCAGAGCAGCCCCAAGCTGCCTCCAGGGCCCCGTGGCCAGTCCCTGAGTGTGGCCAAGCCCTGATTTTGCTGTCTGCAGCCAGCCCAGCCTGCCCCTGGGGGCTCTCCCTTCTCTGTCCCCACAGCACAGATGTCCTACAAAAGGACTTTGTTCCCACCCTCCCTGCTGGATCCCTTCCCTCCTGCACCTCCAAAGCTCAGCTGGAAGGGTGAAGCAATGCCTCAACCAACAAACACAAGGCACAAACCAAGGTTCTCATTTTTGCTAAGAATTCTTTGATAACAGCCTAAAGAAATGCCAGGAGAGTTCATGAATTAGCAGCACACAGAGGCCACAGGCAAGCACAGTTCCAAGGTGGGCCCACATGGACAGGGAAATATTTCAGTACATTTTTATGCAATTGTTACAAAAAGAACTTGGGAGATGTCAGTTTGTTAGAAGTAAACAAAAAGAACAAAAGTATTTTGTATTTTTGCTGAACACAAAGCCAAATCTTAAACTGGTTTAAATTAAGAAGGTGTTATGGTCAGATAGGCTTTAAAAATAATAAAAATATTCCTTTTCTTTTTCTTTTCTTTTTTTTTTTTTTTTTTTTTTTTTTTTTTTT
>JAYDZK010000112.1:2909447-2934361 GCA_034509185.1 Euphonia xanthogaster | reverse complement strand
CCATCAAATTTCTCCTCTTCCATAAAAGAATGCAAAACAATGAGTTATTTACAGAAAGTGTGTGAGGAAGTTTCTACTAGAATGTAAACATCAGAAGGCTTAGAAAATCTTAAAAAAATCAAAGGAACAGACTGTATTGTGTAAAGAGTCAGAAAAGGAGAAGGAATTTGTTCCAATAAGCTGTTTTGCACACTTGAGTGACTTTGATGACCACAATAATGTAGGAAGTATAAGCACTTATCAAAGTCAGCAGAAAGGAAGGTGGGTGCACCTTCCCATCATCACTTGGCATGGGCAAAACTTGAGTAAGGGTGGAAATCATCAAGGAGAAAAAGGAAATCCATAGAATAAATTAATTCCAGTTTAAAAGACATAATAGCATACACATTATTTCTCTGGTTGCTGAATTCAGGGCACTTATCTTACCTTTTTTTGGGTGGGGGGTATGTTTTATTTCAGGGAGCTACCATCAGAAGAGATGAGCACACAGGAGCTGTGATTGTAGCAAGGATCATGAGGGGTGGTGCAGCTGATCGCAGTGGTATGATGGCAGTAGTTCATTTCTGAATTGCATTTGGAAACCTCTGAAGTTTCCTGAGCATGCTCTTAGCATTTCTGTGTTTCACCAGCAATCTGTTCATCTAATTACATCTGCTTTTTATTAGGAAAAAATGAAAACAGAGATGGAAGAAGTATGTTTGAGCTTTAGAAAAAGCAAAGAATATTTTTAATTTTTCATCTGGTGGCTTGGTTTATTCTGTGTATCATGACTTGTTTTCTGTTTGCTTTAGTGAGAAATTCTTTTATGTCAGTTAACAGTAGCTATATATACAGCAAGTACAACATTTCTTATTGAACTGGATAAACAAACCTAAATCTTGTAGAGCCTCTTCATGGCTTGTTAAAAAAATAGTGCAGCATTCTTTCTGTGAGTGTGAAGTATTGATCTGTCAGGTGACAGACATGTGATTCCTGCCTTTATATTCCTGGGTGTCTCCTGACTTCATAAGATTTAGACACACTCATGAAACTCTTCCAGTTTTGCATCCTTAATACTGATCCAAATAGTGATTTTCCAGAGTTCCTTGCCATGAGTTGCCTGTCTGCATGCTGCTCTCCTTTGAGACTGTGCTGCATGGAAAAAAAAGTGCCCTTAGGAATAAAGGCAGGAGGCTCTGAGGCCCATGTCCAACAAGGGCACCTGGCTTTGGTCCTGAATCCATCAGTCTGGGTGAGGGGATGAGGGAGGAGAGGAAGTACATGCTAAGGACTTAGGCTGCACATCAGAGGAGTAGTGCTTTGCAGTCTCTAGACCTCTTTTAATTTACTTACCATCTTTTCAGGTCTTGTCCATGTTGGAGATGAACTAAGAGAAGTCAATGGTATTACTGTGCTTCACAAACGACCAGAAGAAATAAGTCAGATTTTGGTCTGCACTGATTTTCATTTCAAGATCTTTTCTGTTTGGTGATCTAGTAATTACAGTAGATGATGAAATTTAACCATGAGTTTAAAATATAGAGCTAAAAGATGCAATCCCTGCTTGTCTTTGCATTAAGAGTTTTTCTTCTCCCAGTGGATTAGTCTTCTCCTTTTGACTTCAGAAACCTCTGCGAACTGGATTGGTACCAAGTAAGATACAAATACAAAGTTAACATGTTGCTCTGTCAAGAACTTCCCTTGAATGCTTTGTTTATGGCAAGCAAGCTGCAAATTAGAAATGCACTGCTAGGGGATGGTTCATGATGTGGTGTGTTGGGAAGCTGAAGAGAGTCTTGTCCGTGTGCTCAGTAGAGCTGTCAGCCTGTTCTTCACCAGCAGATTCCTGGTGACATGAACAATTTCTTGCTTCAGGCTTCTCTAACATGAATGCCCACAAATCTTGGTGGAAAGTGGTGTAGCTCTTATGCTTCTTTATCTCTGATTTCCCTCTTGTGCTGTGGTTCCCCCTTGTCTTGCTGTGGAGTGGAGTTAGGGACACAGTAAGGAGACTGGTGTCAGTTTCATCACCTAATTTCAATTTAGATCAAATAATCCCAAATAATGCCAATGACTGCTTTTAACCTGGGGGGCAGGGGGTGTCAAAACCACTTTGAAATAGTGTGTAAAGTTTTATTTATGGGGATCTTGGGGTGCTATTTATCTGTCCTGTGTAATTTCTAATTACAACTGTCCCATGTGAGTTAATGCCTGAAGTGTAACACTTTCTTTTTCATGGTTTATTTTTTGAAGAAATGCTACAAATGTTCGTGTTTACTGTTTAATCTGTGCAGAACTGCAGGCTTCCCTACATCACAGTTCATCTCATGCAAAACAAGGCATCTAAAACAGACGAGATAAACCCATTCTAGATTTCTGAAGGACCTAGAAGTGCTTTTTAGTTTGCTATAACTAGTAATTGTAATTTCCTACCAAAGATATCTAGAGTGAAAGTAGGTGTTTATTTTGTAGATGCTTACATTTCACTCTAACAAGTTAGCCACTATATGGAGAAAACACAGCAGTATTTTTCAAAGCAGCACTTTTAAATTATTAGTCTGCAGAAACTTAAGTCAGTGTTGTACTAAAAGCCACAGAAGTATGTAATGTACTCTGAACTGTAGCCAGAAATGAATGCAATTGCTAAAAGCAAACAAAGGGATTTTAATGCAGGTCTTGATAAGTTTTAGCCAAGTAGTTACTGTGGATGTCTCCACTGTTGTGGAGTCATGGAACATCCTGATGTTTTCTGTAGTGCAGGTAAATAGTGGATTAGCTTGGCCCGTTAGAGTTCTGAGGAGGAGACAGCTGCTAGCTCCTTAACTGGAGCCTGAATAGTCTGCATTGTATCCTTGTCCTGCTTTCAAAGTAAAAAACCATTTCTGTTTTTCTCAGGCTCAGTCTCAAGGGTCAATAACATTGAAGATAATTCCAGCCATCAAAGAAGAAGATCGTCTCAAAGACAGCAAGGTATGCAGCTGAACCACTGAGGCACATCTTTACCCCTCTGTAAATGCAGCACTCCTGCTCCAGGGGGAAGTGCCAGACTCCTCTGTGAGCTGCAAAGATAGCAGAGTGCTTTTTTGTGCAGTACCCTTCTGTTCTGGACTCTTCTCCTCCCCATCTTGGCACATGTTCTTTTGTAGCATTTCTGAAATCCTGCCTCTTCTTTGTGGTACGTGTCATTAAATGGGGTGTCCTGCTGTCTCCTCTCACCGTGGCAGCTGCAGTCTGCCCATTATCTCTGGGCATTCTGCCACTCACCTGAGTGAGAATGGACCTCTACAGGCAGAGCTGCATTCACCACGTGACCCCCTCAGCCCATTGCATCTGCCCTCCCCGATCAGTGAGTGCTCCACTGGTCCCTCACCAGGTTCCTGTCAGTCTCTCTGCCTCCCTGCTCTTGGCTGCTGATCCTTGAATCCCACAAATCACTTGCTGAAATGGTTCTGCTCTTGGGTTAAATTGTGTTAAGATACAAATCCAAAGTCGAACAGTAGATTTTGATGCATTAAAGGAACATTTTAAGGACAGTCTTTACAACTGGGCAGCTTTGCCAAAAATTCATTTTTATTGTTTTGTCTCTCCCCTTATTTTTTTTTTTCAACCATTCCTTTATTGCATTTTGTACTTAATGTAGATTGTGATCTGTGTTTCTTGGAACTTTGGTCTTTTGGGTCTCATCTTGCACAATTCTGGGTATATTTTGGAAAGTTAATTTATTTTTTTGTATAAGATGCCAGGTGTCTGTATTTTTGAGGGCTTGCAGGAGGGATAAAGTACATTAGCAGTGTTAGCACTGGGGAAAGCCTTTTAAAGGCAGACATTTAAAATTCCAGATAGGACAAGAAGACATGACATGTTACCTTTCTTTTGCAGGTGTTTATGAGGGCCCTTTTCTGCTATAACCCCAAGGAGGACAGAGCCATTCCTTGCCAGGAGGCCGGGCTGCCCTTCAAGCGACGCCACGTGCTGGAGGTTGTGAGCCAGGATGATCCCACGTGGTGGCAAGCCAAACGTGTTGGGGACACCAACCTCAGAGCAGGCTTGATCCCCTCAAAACAGTTCCAAGAAAGGTTTGTCAGCAGAGTTTACAGGATTTATTTTTCTTTCACATGTATACAGTGTCACTGTATTGATAAATTGATTTTATGCCTGTGGGGGTGTTCACAGGGGTCCCAGGACGAGGGAAGAGATGAGAATCTTGACTCCATGTTTCTGAAGGCTGATTTATTATTTTATGATCTATATTATATTAAAAGAAAATGATACATTAAAACTACACTAAAAGAATAGAAGAAAGGATTTCATCAGAAGGCTGGAAAGGAAAGAATGGGATGATAATAAAATCTTGTGACTGACCAGAGAGTCCAAAACAGCTGGACTGGGATTGACCATTAATTAAAAACAACCACATGAGACCAATCAAAGATGCCCCTGTTGCATTCCACAGCAGCAGAGAATTATTGTTTACATTTCATTTCTGAGGCCTCTCAGCTTCTCAGGAGAAAAATCCTGTCAAAAGGATTTTTCATAAAATATGTCTGTGACAATGCCAGGTGTTTTGCACAGAAAATGAAAGGCATGGTCATGCCAGGGTAAATACAGCTAGGGGGAAACTGCTAAAAAGCTCCATCTTCTCCAATTATATAATAAAATTCCTAGCTTATTTTGAGTATTTTGCCATTGTCTTAATGCTTTGTAGCGTGAGGACACAATCACTTGCTAAACAAACACATATGAAATGAAATGTGCAGTATCAGTCTCTGCACCATTTTGGCTTATGGTTCTGTGACTGTATTTCTCAGCCTTGTACTTCCACAGATTTGTTGTAATTTTTTTTAATTTATGCACAGATATTATGATCTGATCTTTCTTCTGGCTCCTAAGAGAGTATTTACCTTCTAGAGCTTGAAGTTTCTCTGTTTTCCCAGCAAGATACCTGCACCTTCTAAAGCAAAATATCCCTCAGTTCTTGTCTTTACAGTACAGAAATCCCCTTTTGAGAAGGAATCTGTTTGAATCCACTGGTCTCACTTTGAGATTCTTGCTGCAAATCATTATAAACATCTTCTTTGGATTGTAGGTGTTACAGAGTATCTAACAATTGACCAGGTCTGCTGCTCTTGCTGGCATGCATCATTTCCATAATTGAGATCTTGGCTCCACTACATGAAAGCTCCTTTGAAACATGAAGCAAATTTTGCCTCTACAGCTGTTTCCTTCTTCCTGGGCATCCATATGTGTCATAAAATGCTGCTGCACTGCAGTCCTTGAAATTTTTTCAATGTTTTTTCAATTTTTTTTTTACTTGTAAACAAGTAAAAAAGATGTACAAGTAAAAAGAATATAGAAATTGCTTCAGTGTCTGTTTCCCCTGAGTGCCTGTAGAAATGCCTGAGCAGCATTTTTTGTTTAAATATTACAAAAAAAAAAAAAAAAAAACATTTGGCAGGAAATTGTGGTTTCAGTTGCCAGCAGAGAGGGATTTCTTGAGGGTTGGATTTTTGTGCTGGGTTGTTGGGGTGTTTTTGGTGTTGGGTTTTTGGTGGGAGGTGTTGGGCAAATAGGAATTGTGATCTGGTTTGTGATTTTAACACTTAAGGAAAATTTTACTTGATGCTTTCTTCTTAACATTTTCACACAATGTTTGGTTTGTTTACTAGTAAATAACAGAAAACTTCAAACTGATCTGGAAAAAGGTAGATAATTTCTACTTAGCACAGCTCAATGACTGCTTTGCACTAAGGTTGTCTAGTTTTCTTAATGTTGCAAAAAAAGATGATGTGGGCAAAAGGGAAATAGAAAAAAAAACAGATTTATGAACTATTGATTTCTATGCTCTGATACATGAAAGCATTAAATGTTTTAAAATTTTCTTTTCACTCCCTTACCCATGGAGGGAATGAAAAGAAGACACTCTGAGTAATCTGGGTAACAATCTGAGACTGTCATGCTTTTAAATAAAACCTTTTAAAAAGTTGAATCAGAAACATTTTAACATTTTTTTTTTGAAAAAGCACTAGGTCATTCTTTATTTCCCATGCTATAAATTCTCTATAATTCTGAGTTTACATATCTGAAATAGAATTGTTTTCTATTCAGACGACTGACCTACAGGAGAACAACAGGCACTCTGCAGAATACCAGAGCTCTGAAGAAACCATTATGTGAGTCTGTTCTGTTCTTTCAGAGATGCTTTAATTGATACAAGTTCTCAGTTTTGTCTGTTATTTCAAGAATGATGTGTTTGAGTGTATTTTTCCACTGACAGATATTTTAAATACCATCTGCCATTGGTTGATATGCATGGACACAAGCTGCCATGGGGGGGGATTTGGGTTTAAGCTTTATCCAGTGTTTTTAGTGCTTATTGTTTTCAGAAATCATAGCTGTCCCTCTCTTCCTGCTCTCAAGAACACGAGGCCTTACATACTTAGATGCCTTAAAATTTGCTCACACTTCTTCTATGGTTTGAAACTTGAAAGCTGCAAAAATAACCTAATGCATCTTTCTCAAAATTCATATACGAGTGCATGAAATTACTCTAAACTCAGATGAAAATAAAGTGTGGCTTTAAGGAGGATAAAAATCACTGAAGCTGGAAATATAGATTATATTTCAGGCTTAATGTTACAGAGTGGGTGTTAAGTAGACTTTAGAGTGATTGTTGTTTACAGCTCTGCAGTCTCAGTCACTGAATTATTCACAAAACTCTGCTTGGGAGGAAATTGCTAGGAAGTGCTGGAAAGCAGAGGGAGTTACAATTCTCCCAAAAGGTGTTGCTGTTGCTCCTGGGTATTTTAGCAGTGCTGATGTGGGGGGAAGCCTGTGACTGTGTGCAGCCAGGACTGTGCTAGGACTGCCACCCTTGTGTAGAGAAGGATTCTGGAAATCCTTGGGAGTAACAGAAGTGAATTTCTGCCTTTGCTGCAGGATGAGATAGAAATATTCTGATGCTACAAGGAGGGCAGATGCTCAATCCAGTTGTAAAATAGCATTACTGATTCAAGTGAAGCTTTTCCAAAGTAGTTTCCATTACACTCAAGTGAGGAGGCACATAATGAGCAGTGCTGCTTAAGCTCTGTCTTGGCTGTTTTCAAGACAGATAAGCTGCTAACTGGTTATAGTAACTCCATTTCAGCCCACAATTCTTTAATCAGTTGATAAGGGTATTGTATTGCAGTACTTCTTTTAAGATAGAAAAGCCTGTTAAGCAAATTAAACCAGAACCTTCCTTTCCATTTTCTCTAATTTTGCTCAATTGTTTGTCCATCTTTTAATATCATCCCAACTCTGCCTTTCATGCTAACTGATAGATGATCAGTCTTCTGACAAAGGTAGGTGCTCTCCTAACTCACTTTCTGCCTAAATATAAACAACCAAAGTCGTTTATAAAATAAAAATAATAACAGTTTCTAAAATTCCAAAGGGAACAGTAGATATATTGATCCTAGGACATTTTCTTTGTGAATTATTATTTAAACTAATCTAATTCAGGTTAATGATTTAAGTAATGGTAACTTCCAAGTTTGCTTCTCTGATTCAAGAGAAAAGCTTTGTGTTCTGAAGTGTATTTACATGTTCTGGAGGTTTCTGAGTGAGCTTCAAAGACTTGCAAGTTAAATGCAGTCTTTGTATCTGGTGTGTTTAAAAAATAAAGAAATATTGGAGTTTAACCTTTTGGGGCACCCATGTCAAGCCTAAGTGATTTGTCTTCATTGTTTTCTGTCTTATTTTCCTTGTGAGCAACTCTGTTGGGCTTATGCACTTTATGTGTCATGTACCAGCTGCCTTTCCAAATATCAGGTATTTCCTGTTGAATTCCATCTGCTGTGGGTTTGTTTCACATTGCAGTTGCTTGTTTATATTCACATTCCAAGTATTAAGTATTCCATCAGCTTTGATGAAAGTACAGATAATATTCTGTAATTAGAGTGCAGCAGAAAATAAACAAACAAAGCAGCTCTGACCTTAGCTGTGGACTGATCTTATTGCTATTAGTATTTTTTCTTAATTTGTATTTTTTCTTAATGTTCTCTTCATTTCTTAAACTCCAATGTTTTGGGGGTACACGTGGGCATTGCTTGATCACAATTACTCATTAAAAACCAAAGTCCTCTCTTGACTGGCACCTTTGGTTAAAGGTTTCAGTGCTCTATATTTTTGCTTTATCCCATACACCACCACCTCAAAATGAGTAGAGTTCTGTAAATATTACAAGGTGTCTAAATGTTAACCAGGCATCCCTCTTTCAGGAAGTTGGAGAACTCAGTATTTTTTTTAGGATATCAGAGTATTTTTTTTTATAGCTAAGTATCATGGTTTTATTGTGCCCACTTCAGGGCCTTGGAGGTGGTTGTCATTTGAGGAGGCTGGGGTTTTTAACATGGTATTTTACATGCATATGACCAAAGCATCAAATCTTTATTTTTTTTTTTAATAAAGATAATTTAACTTGGTCAAAATGAAGGGGGTTAGAGTTCATCCTTGTAATTTCTGATGTCCTTTTTTCAAGCCCAGATGATAATGAAATATCAGAAAAGGCAATTTGCTTACATAATCATACTCATTTATGAAGTTTTTAATTTAAAAAAGAGCTCTGTGTTTGTGGAGTCTTCTTTTTTACTTAAGTCTGAGTCTCATATTTTTACCAGCAGCACTAATCAAATGTCATGAATGCTGCAAAGCATAAACTCTGGGAACTGTGAATACCAAGATATAAAATTCTCTAGTTCAGTATCAGAGTCAGGGATTTTTTCAAATATAAACCACTAGTCAATGGAAGTATTTTTTTAGTATTAGCAATGATTATGTTTAAAAAGTACCTGCAAACAATGCAGGATATAAAGTTGCTTTCCTTACCAATGAGCCAGACTTGTATCACACACATTGTCTAAGATATTTCCTTCCTCCCTCTCCTTTCCCCTGTGCCCTACCCCACTTCCTTGCTTGTGAATTTGCAGAGGACTGTGACTGTGAAGGATATTTCAATGGACACTACATAGGTGAGTAACCCAAACCCTTCACCTCTTCCCTGGCACACCCACCCCAAAAAAACCCAGAACCAAAATGAAAACAAAACACCCCCACCCAATAACCCCCCCAAAACCCAACTTCCACATTTAAAAAATCAAGCTGGACTATTGAAATGAATTTCCCATGCATTCAAAATCTAAATTATCTCTGTGAAGAAGCATGATCTGACTTTGGCATAACCAGTACTTGGCAGCTAAAGTTTTAAGAGGGGCATTTTATTATAGGCTGGGTGGTAGGTTTTCTATCCCATATTCAATGGTTTTTCTATCCCATATTCAATGGTTTTTCTATCCCATATTCAGTGGGTTTTCTATCCCATATTCAATGGGTTTTCTATCCCATATTCAATGGGTTTTCTATCCCATATTCAATGGGTTTCCTATCCCATATTCAATGGGTTTCCTATCCCATATTCAATGGGTTTTCTATCCCATATATTAGGGTCTCTATCCCATATGTTAGGGTTTCTTTCCCATATTCAATGGGATATGAGGTTTTCTATCCTATAGGCAATGGGGTATTGGGTTTTCTGTCCCATATTCAATGGGATATTGGGTTTTCTGTCCCATATTCAATGGGATGTTAGGTTTTCTATCCCATATTCAATGGGATGTTAGGATTTCTGTCCCATATATTAGGGTTTCTATCCCATTTGTGAGGTTTTCTATTCCATATGCAATGGGATGTGAGGTTTTTTATCCCAGATGTGAGGTTTTCTGTTCCATATTCAATGGGATGTGAGGTTTCCTATCCTATAGACAATGGAATGTGAGTTTTCTCTCTCATATGCAATGGGATGTGAGGTTTTGTATCCCAGAATGGGCTGTGAGGATTTGCATCCCATATCCAATGAGATGCTAGGTTTCCTGTCCCATATATTAATTAGGGTTTCTATCCCATATGCAATGGCATGTTAGGTTTTCTATCCCATATCCATATTTTCCCCTTCCCTGGAGCCCTTTGCATTCCTTGGAACAGCTGCCTGTAGCATTCTGCTCCTTGATCTCAGCTTTAATATCAACACCTTAATGGTAGCAGCTCTTGTGACAGATTTCTCCTCCAGTCTGAGCATATCTGCACTGATTTGGTTATAAACAAAATGCTGGGAATAACTCACATTTGAAGACAAAAACTTGAGGCTGAAGAGGTTTGAAAATCTGGGGTTTTTTCTTTCTCTTGTGCTTTGTGCCCAGCTGGTTTACGCAGGAGCTTTAGGTTGAGTCGAAAAGAGAAGGAAAACAGTGGCAGTGAAGGCAAGCAGGCTGAGCAGGCAGATGGAGCAGAGTTCCTCACGTATGAAGAAGTCACAAAATACCAGCAACAGCCTGGGGAGCAGCAGAGGCTGGTGGTTTTGATTGGTAAGGTACCCAGTGTGCTGAAAGTTTTTCACATTTTCCCCTCTTCCCTTATCCTGCATTTCCAGGGGCTTTTCTTACATGTTTATTTCAGGGGTTTTGTGGTTCTGGTGAATTTTTTAAAAACTTTTTTCTGGGTTTTGTCAGAACTTGGTCTTTTATTTTAAATTATATTAAAAAACAAAACAAGGAATCACACTCACCAAATCCTTCTAAAAATAATGATGCAGGGCTATTTCTCATTTTTCTGACTCACTTTCCTTTGCTTTTTACTCCAGTGTTTAGGCTGTCAGAACTATTGCTGAGGATGCAGATGTTAGAATTACCTATCAAGATTTTGTGTGCAATTTCAGTTCAGCTTATCAGCCTTGTGCTAAGGCAGTTCCTCAGGATGCCCTAAAATTCAAGGGTATCTCAGAACTGACTGCTGAGATCAGATTTTAGTGCCTGCCAGGTGATTGTCCAGCAGTTCAAAGAATTCAATTTGTTCCTGATGATCTTCAGAGCAGAATATGGCAGAGCAGGTCATGAGTTCTCTCGTGAAGAGCTTTCTTCAGGCACACTCCTCAATCATATTCTTTGTGTGAAACTGATATATTTATTTTCTGCTTTATTTCATTTCACAGCAACCTATCAGACAGTTTTATTTTATTTTATTAGGTTGTTTGGGGGCCAAATTAAGTGAGCTCAAGCAAAAAGTTGTGTCAGAGAACCCCCAGGAGTATGGTGTTGCAGTTCCACGTGAGTAAAATTTGCTGCTTTATGTTTGTCACATCTGGATGCCATACAAGCTGTCTAATGAATGTCCTGCCATCTGCACTAATGATAATTTCTGTTCTGATTATTGATTATATGAATATTTCTGAAGTACTTATTTTTTTTTTTTTCTCGTTGTAATATCCTATGTTTGCCCTTAATAGGTGAATAAATCATTATGTAACTTGGCACATCTGCATTTTGGAATTCTGTCAGCTCAGTGGGTTTTTTAAATTGTGTTTTTCTGAGTGGGCAGATTGCATTTTCTCAATGTCTTTAAAAAAAACTGAATACAGGAAGAAAAAATGGAATGTGACTAGCAAAAAGAGCTGGTGTGATAAAATAGTATCTTAAAAGTCAGCCAAAACATTGTGTGTTTAAAAGAGGGTGATTTTTCTTGAGAACAGCATTACAGCTGCAGTAAAAAAAAAAGGCAGCAATAAATCAAGTCAAAATTTGGGCAAGATTTTAAGTTGTTGATATCTAGGCTGTTCAAACAAGCAAGTCAGTAATAGAGGAATTAGTGATTCTTGCATGGCTTTGTGGCTGGAGTTACACTGAATTTCTCTAACTGGATTATTTTCTAAAAAAAAATGGTATTATCAGACACACAGAAAAAATCAATTCTTATTTTTATTCCCCAGCAAACTCCTTTTTGAATCCAAAAAGTTAACATTGAGGGTGCTGTTTATATGTTATTTAAAACCTTTAAAAAAAGGTTTTCCAGGCAGACTTCAGTAAGTTAGCAAAGGACTCAAGTGACTAATTCCTGCTTGAATTTAAACTACACAAAAAAAAAAATAGCAGACATCACTTTTGTGGTCTGACACAGATTTGTAGAATGATAATCAAAGCTTCTCCTACAGTAATAACAATTACAAAAGGAAATTACACCAAAAGTAAAGGACTCACATGATTATGCAACAATACCTTGGGAAACAGCCATCAATATTCTTACTGTAAATTCAGTATAATTTTATGTATTTCCTGGTTTTATTTTTGAGCTTTCCAAGAAAATGAGAGTCCAGAATTCCAAACAATTCAGTTACACTGTTTCCTGTAGGATACACTCTGCTAAATCTACCAGGTGTAAGAAGGATGCTTCCTAATATTTGGTTGTTAGTTACAGCACCCCTGGGAGCAAAACAACTTCATTTTTGGTCATACAGTATTTGAAATTGAGTTTAATACAAAATGATGTGGTCTGATTTGTATTTTGTTCATTTGAATTTTCCACTCTGTAAGTTTTTTGTTTGAAGTTGGGAAAATGTGACTGGAACTAAGGAGAGAAAACATTTGCAAAGGCTGATGTGTCTCCTATGTCTTGCTTCCCTTCTCTTCTAGATACAACAAGGTCAAGGAAAAGTCATGAGAGAGAGGGAGTAGAGTACAATTTTGTTTCTAAGCAATCATTTGAGACAGATGTGCAGCAAAACAAGTGAGTTAATTTTAAAATACTGGTATAATTGACTATTTAAAAATATTGCTTGCTCACTTTTACATCCCAAGAATACCAAAATCAGGTGACAAGTTGGACAAGCTGTATTAAAAGGATTCAGCTTTTAAGTAAAAAACTCTTTTCACAGTCTGGACTGTTAGAGTAAACTCCAACATTTAGCTGGAAGCAATTTAGGAATAACATCAGTAGGAGGATCCTGAGTTAGAATTTAAATAATCTGCAGAATGATTGGTCAGAATGGAACCTAGTGAAAGTAAAAGGTTCACTTGGTTGGGCTGCTCACTGTCTGTTTAATGCAATGGATAAGTTTTAGTAAGTCTCCTTGAAAGTGTGTGCTAGATTGAACCTGTGGTTATACCTGACATTGTGAGCCTGAACATGTTTTTTCCAAGTTCAGATCTTTACTAGGCTCCCAAAAGATGGGAGAATTGCAGTCCATTGCCTTGCCAGCTTTGTTCTGTTTTCTGTGAAAAATATCCATTCTTCTTCCCTTTTTGTCAGTAGTGCTGATTAACTGTCAGTGATTTATGAGGAATTGCTACAAAGCAAGCAAGGAAAAAAAAAAAGTAAAAAAAATAAAATCCCTCCCCACCCACCCACCCAGAGAACCCCCAGTTCTCTGCCTCTTTCCTCCCTCTTGGACTGTTTTGACTTCAGGAAACAGCTATCAAATGTTCTAAGTTAAATATTGTTAATATTTTCTGTAAATGGTTTCTAAAAGTGTTTTGACTTTTTAGATTTGTGGAACACGGAGAGTACAAAGAAAATTTGTATGGCACAAGTCTGGAGGCAATCCGGTCTGTGATGGCCAAAAAGAAGGTTTGTTTGGTGGATGTGGTCCCTGAAGTAAGTCCTGCAGCTTCTTTTAAAGAATGCAAATGTCATTTCCTGCTGCCTGAGCAGAATGGGACTCTTGGGAATGCAGTGCAGTGGTTACAGTTCCTACAGTCCAGCTGGGACATGCCTTGCAAATAAGACTGGATACTTTAGAGCAATAGAACCGTGAAAGATGCACTGCAGTAGGAGCCAGGAGGGGTCATTTGAGAGGATTGGCTTTAAGGCATTTACAGCATGGTCTGATAGGCCAAAAACCACTTAGAATTTATTGAAATTAGGAAATACTGGCTTCTGATTGTGATGGTGTGAATTAGAACATCTGTATTGTCTCACCCTTCACATGAGACTGAAAATGGAATAAAAGCTTTTAAAACACCTCTCAGTTACCCATCTCTGGGTCAGAAAAGGGATTAATCTGACAAGAAAAGAGGCAGCACAGCCCCATTGCTCTGTCCTGTGGGAGCCCAGTGGAGCCCAGCCCTGCTCCCAGCCCTGCAATGCCCTCACCACTCTCAGGGTCCTGTCCCTGCAGCTCTCCAAAGCCCTCGTGGCTGGCAGCACAGTGCAGCTGCTCCCTCTCGGCCCAGTAGGTGCACAGGTAGCTGGACTCCTCTCTGCTCTCTGCAGTGGCCACCCCCACCACAGCAGATGTGTGCTGCCCAGCTGAGTTCAGAGTGAGCTTCCCAGGGGAGTAATCTGTGATGAGGCACATTTCCAGGCCCTGGGCATCTTTGGAGGTCAGCCTGTAGACTGAGGGAGATGGAGTCACTTCTGCAAAGGGGAGAAAAGAAGATTGAGGTCAGATTACACATCCATAGTTCCTACAGTCTTACACAGAGCCACTTGGAAATGCAGGATTCTCCATTATTCCAGGGAGAAGCTGCCTGATCACTGGGATTTTCTGCCAGGACACCTTTAGAGAACACCTACAGCAGATGATGCAGAAGCTGCTTCTGTTGTGTGGGAGACACAGAGAGGCCAGGCAGAATCCCTGGAGCATCTGAAAAAGCTGATGGGCATCCACACCTGAATGTCCATGCCCAACCCAGCCACTCCTCCTGGGAACACTCACTGGACTGTCACCATGGCCTGGTGACAGCCTAAATCATGGCCTGAAATCTGGGACTGCCTCCCCTCCCCTGCTCCCAGCTGGTTTTTTGGAACTAGTGGCTCTGTTTGTTAGGGAGAGGGAGGCAGGAGCTGCTAAAGAGCTTGATGATCAATCCCTGTGTAAAATGCAGATGTGTGTTTATATCCCTGTATAAAATTCAGATGAGCCAGGGGAGATCACTGCCATGGGGTACAGGGAAGTGAAAGAGCAGAGGAGGAATTTGTCAAGCTGCTCCCTCTCTCCCTCATCACCAGTACTGTGCTTTCTGAAGTGATAAATATCTACCTCACTCCAAATTAGGGTGTTTTTCTCCTTTTCAATCAGTGCCATGCTTTGATCTTGAACACATAAAACAATAAAGTCTGTTTTTCACAGGAAGCTTCAGCAGTTTTGCAAAATATCAGTTTCCTGTTCTTACTCAGAGGGGTGGCTGCCTGTTCAGTTCCTGTAAGCTCCTTGGTTTGTTTGCCCATGAAGGTTTGAGATAATTTTGGTAAAAAACATCTACTTTAACCCCAGCCCTGTGACCTGTTGTTCTGGCTTGATGAGCTGCTGCCTGTGCTGCAGATGCTCTTTATTTATCACCTCTATTTATCACCCCTATTTGCAGGAAAGTGAGAAGTAAATAATGATGCTCTGAGCTTTCCACGCTGCCCAATTTCAGCTTTACTGAAGGATGTCTCCCAGGTGGAAGAGCAGGGTGTGAAAATGACAGAGGCTCTCAGGAGGCTCATGAGCAGCCATTGAAGCCTTTTTGTTTTGAGATTGTCACACAGCTGGGTTAATCCATCCCAGTCACCTGTCAGAGAGTGGATTAGACAGGCAGAATTGCTCCTTCTGACCCCCAAAATATTTTGTTAACATTGCTGAAAGGAGCAGCAGAGTTCATCACAGATGTTCTCCTGAGGTTTAGATGGTGCCCAGGCAGAGGTGGGCTACAGTGCCCTTGACAGCTGCCATTCCCCAGATCTTGGTGTGTGTCAACACACTTGATAATTAGTAAAAAAATCAGGGTAAATGTACCTGGCAAAACCAGAAGTCTCGTCCCAGATCCAAATGTGAATTTGTAATTACTCCCAGAGCTACACAACAGCACAGGTCTCTACAAAATCCAGAGCAGCTCTGGATGGAGCCTTCAGCAATTAAATACTCCACCAAAAAATCTCTGTGAACACACAGATCCATTTGCCTGGGACTTTCCCACCTGTTGACTTTCTTTTCATGGGGTATTTTGCATTTTGCACTTCCAAACACACTCTCCTTAATATTCCCCTCAATCATATTTGTGCCATTGTTTCCAGAAAGCCACCTGCACCACAACTTCTATTCTCCATCTTATTCCTCATTTATTTATTCTGCCAGTCAGATTCCTCTCTCAAAAATTATCTACAAAAAATTCTTTATGAAATTTTGTTTATTAATTTAAATTTATTTATTTAACTGCACAGCTCCCCTAGGGACTGATGGTGCAGTGAAACCTCCATCACCCCATCCTCTTGGATTTGCCATCTGAATTAGTCAGGAGTGATTCCAATAAAGTTGCCATTTAGGTTTTGAGCAGAAAGCTCTTTTTGGTGTGAAATTTCTTTGAGCAATTTCACTGCTCATTCTGCCACTGAACCCTGAGGTTTCAGGATGTGTTAGGAACATTCCTCCAGTGGGACCAGAGCAAGATCTGGAGCAGCTGCACACAGATATGGGAAAGAATGGTAAATCTATGGTAAATTTACCATAATCTGGAGACACCTACATGAACTCAGAGCTCTGATTTAAAGCTCCTTTAGCTTGCTGATGGCTCCATAAAAACTTGAGATCCCCATTTCTCTCAGATGTTTTTGAAGAGGGTCGGGGGGGATAATTTAAAATAAAATTATTTTCCTCAGAGGTTTCCAGAAGGAATTATTTCCCTATGTTGTTTTTTAACTTTAAGAATAAAATAATGTTAAAATTATCTTAAGAATCACAACTATTTTAAGAACTGGAAACATTACTTTTCAGGTGAAAACTCACTCAATTTAGATATTAAACAATCCTAAATATATTTTAAAGGCATTTGGAAAATTTGATACATTTACAACAAATATCACTATCTTGGCAGGTGTCACTTTCTTTCCCTTTTACACAGGGTTTCAAACCAGAGAAGAGGTGTAGGATTTGGGGGGAATTTTTTTTTCCATACATTTGTGGCAGCAACAGTCAAAGCACACATCTCTATCCATCCTTTTTTCCTCAGAAAAAATAGTTTGAGGTAAGGGTCACCTTTCCATCCTTCCACCAAAGCCATTCAGTAATTACCTTGGCTTCTTGCCCTATTTCCCCTCTATCCAAATATTGCTCCCACCCTCAGGTTTAAGGCTGGTCCTGCTGCTCCCCACCAGTTCCACTCACTCCTGCTGTGCTCCAAGCTTCACCTGGATGTTGCAGGACAAGGTAAATCAACACAAGCCGGCCGTGGCACCAGCTTGGTGTCACCCTGAGCTCCCTGAATGCCTCGTGTTTCTATCATTATATTCTCTTTATATTCTGTTTACAAACAGAATCCCACCCCCACAATTACAGCTCAAGGATCCCCACAGCACTGACCCAATATGTGCATTTTTTGTGTCCACACACAATTATGAGTCTGGTTATCTCCAACTATTTCTGTCCACATACAAGAAAAGTCCTTTTTACCTCCTACAGCTTTATGGAACCAGTTTCACCCCTCTGCATTTTGCTGGTCTGTGCTGGCTCTCACCATTTCACTTCTCCTCTGCTGGAGGAGATTGATGAAGGAGCCCAAATCCTGTTGAATTTCCAAGACAAATCCTCTTGCATAGGTAAAACCTCTGCCATGTTCGTTCTCAGGAACAGAGAGGGGAGAACATCCTTGCAGCCATGGAAACCACTTGCTCATAATGCCAACTAAAAATTCATTGTCCTGTTGCTAAAATATTGTGGGCTGGCAAAATAGGCAAAGTAACTTGGGAGCTGAAAGAAGAACTTCTACCTGAATTCTACCTGAGTTCAGACATACCTGGAGAAACCACCAGCTTGGTTCCAGCTCCGAAGGTAAGCTTGCCATAATTCCCAGCATTACACTGTGACACAGCCCTTTGCAAAATGGTGCCCTGGCATGGCTGTGTGCTGGGTGAAGGCTGGGGAACACGGCGAGGTTTTGTTGGAAGCAGCTCACAGAATCACAGAAGGAATTAGGTTGGAAAGACCTTTGGGATCATCAAGTCCAACCTATGACCTGACACCTCCTCATGAATTAAACCCTGGCACTGGGGGCCTGTCCAGGCTCTGTTAAACCCTCCAGGGGTGGTGACTGCTCCTCCCTGGGCAGACAATTCCAGTGCCCAGTCACTCTTTCAGGGAAGAATTTTTTGCTGATGCCCAACCTGCACTTCTCCTGGAGCAGCTTAAGGCTGTGTCCTCTGTTTCTGTCAGTGGTCACCTGGGAGCAGAGCCCGATCCCCCCTGGCTGCACCCTCCTTGCAGGGAGCTGTGGACAGTGATGAGGTCTCCCCTGAGCCTCCTTCTCTCCAGGATGAACAAACTCAAGTCCCTCAGCTGCTCCTCACAGGGCCTGTGCTCCAGACCCCTCCTCAGCCTTGCTGCCCTTCCCTGGACACGCTCCAGCCCCTCCATGTCCTTCCTAAATTGGGAGCCCAGAACTGGACACAGCACTCGAGGTGCTGCTCAAGCAGTGCCCAGCACAGGGGAGGAATCCCTGCCCTGCTCCTGCTGGCCACACCATTCCTGAGCCAGGCCAGGAGCCATTGGCCTTCTTGGCCACCTGGGCACACTGCTGGCTCCTGTCCAGCTGCTGCCCATCAGTGCCCACAGGTCTCTTTCTGCCTGTCACTCTGTCCCCAGCCTGTAGCCCTGCAGGGATTGTTGTGGCCAAAGTGCAGGACCCAGCACTTGGACTTGTTAAACCTCATATCCCTGCATTTATCCCATCTATCCAGCATGTCCAGGTCCCTCTGCAGAGCCCTCCCTCCCTTCAGCAGATCCACACTCACACTGGTGTCATCCTGTCCCCACGAATCCCCAGAATCCCTCCCCCTTTCTCCTCCCATGGCCTCTTTTCCACATTAATTTTCTCAGGGGAAAGCTCTGCTTGCTTTCCACCCTCCCAGGCTGTCTCACCACTCAGGAGCTGTGGGGTGGGTGGGGACAGCTGTGACAGTGGGTGGTGGGGACAGCTGTGACAGTGGGTGATGGGGACAGCTGTGACACTGGGTGGTGGAGCTTGGAAGGGTGCTCAGCACCCAGGGGGCAAGGAGTCATTTCAGAGCTTCTTTCTCTCTACTTCTGGCTGTTCACAGGCTGTGACCCTGGGTATTATGGGGATGGCTGCAAGAAGAAGTGCAGCTGCTCTCCAGGAGTGCCCTGTGACCCTGTCACTGGGGAGTGTCACAAGGAGTGTCCCCCAGGCTACCACGGCGAGCACTGTGACCAAGGTAAGGCAGGGCTGTGCAGGGCAGCTCTGTGTGTGCTGGAAACTCACCAGTCCTCAGCATTTTGCTTCACAAAACGACACCAAACCATTTCCAGAATCCCCTGAGAGCCCCAGCCCACTGCAGATGATCTGATGGGTGGCCAGCAGACACTTCAGGGGACACAGGAGCTGCCATCCGCAGGTCTCTGTGAGATGCTGCTGCCTCTTTAAAGTGGGAGAGAGAGAATTCCTGGTAGAAAATGAGCCTGATTCACAAAAGGAGAACAAGGTCTCTCTTCACCCTGCCACTGGACATCTCTGTGTGGGTAGATTGGGAGGTGATTGGGATCTAATTATCTTTCCCTGGCCTTGATGTCTTTTCCCTTCCAGGCAATCCCTGCCCAGCACAACATTATCACATTTATCCCATCTATCTTATTATCCCATCTATCCAGCATGTTCTCTATTTTTATTCTCTTTTATTTTTTTCTCTATTCTCTATTTTTCATTGAAAACTTTGTTTTATCTGCTAGTGCAAAGGAGTATTTTACATTTAATTTACATGAGGATTCAAACTTCTGCCTCTGTATGAGCCTCCTAGAGCAGTTTTGTGCTCTTCCATGCAGGGCCAGTTGATGGGATGGTGACTGAGCTGCCCAGCTCTGTGTATGTCTAACTGTCTCCAACACTCAGGCTCTGAGGTGCAGTTTCAAGATTCTGGGGGTGATTTGTGTGCCAGAGAGCTTCACTGTGGTCAGACAAAGGTGCTTTGAGAGAACCAAAAGGCAGTGAGTCATTGGCACGAGGTGATGATTACAAAATATGAACACAGTGTTTGGAAAAGAATAAGTTCTGCCAACCACAGAGCTGAGTGGCGACTGAAAAGTCAACCCACTCCTGCTCTTGTGGGGCTGGGGCCTCCTGAACCCACTTCAGCTGGTTAGGACTTGCAGAAAATGCAAAAAGTTGGACACTTGGAGACAGACTGCAGCAGCAGAAGGTGCTGCATGGAGAGGTTGGAAGTGGCCAGCATCTGGATTTGGATTGGAGCATCCCAGGGGTTTCTGCACTAACTGATGTTCAGCCAAGCACTGCTTCACCCCAGCCCAGAAGCTGCAACCATCAGCCTCATTATCTGCCAGCAAAGGGTCGTGGTGCAGAGCCCCATCTCTGACAGAACAAGAGCTGCAGAAAGCAGCAAAAACCCCAATGCAATTGCTCCCATAGTGCTGGAAGGAGAGGCAGGAGCAGCTCCTGCAGGGCTGTGCTCCCTGGCAGGGTCTGAGAGCCCTGAGCCCCCCGTGGGGGGATGCTGTGGCCCCTGGAGCCCCTGGAGCCTTGTCAGGCTGGGTGCTCCCGCTCAGGATATTTTTAAAAAGGGTAAGAAAGGAGCTGAAGGCTGTAGGGGGGAGTCACAGGAAATAACACAAATATTTGTATAGAAATAGTAGGCTCTTGGCTGTTGTTCGGATCTGGAAATTATTAAAGGGTGAAGACAAACATCTGCCATCAATTAGCAGAGAGGAGGAATAACAAAAACTCCACTGTGTCACTGGAAACGGAGGCGCTGCGTTTCCTCCGCGGTTTGTCAGTGCCCCTGTGCTCCCCTCTGCTGAAGCTTTTCAGAACATTGGCTTTGCTGAGCCTGGAGCTCTCATGGGGGACCCAGAGAGGATTTAGGGATCTTTGCTCTGGGGCCCTCAGTTTGCATGTCACCAGCTCGTTGCTGAATTGTGGCACGGGATGCAAAAATCAAAGTGAGCTGGGATCAGCAGAACCACGCTGGCATCCAGAGCAGAGGGAAGGAAAAGCACTTATTCCTCTTGTGCATGAGGATGTTCCTTCTTTCCTGCTCTCCATCTGTGTCCTGCTGCAAACCTGGCTGCTTCTTAAAATCCTGGTGCTCAGATCCTGATGGCATTCAGCCAGGGAGGTAAAAACCCTCAGAGCCCCTTGGAAAAGCCAAGGGTTGGTTTGGTGTGGGGCTGTGACGCTGGTGTTCTGCACCCCAGCCCAGAGACAGCAGGGTGGCTTGTCCAAAGACTGCAGATCAGTTTGGCCTCAGTTTTTGGGGATGTGAGTGGTCACTCTTGCACAAAGAAATAAAGGACACACAACAGGCAGACAGACCAGGGCAGCGCTGGAGGTGACCAGAGTGGCTCACAGAGGGGTCACACCCAGGCTCACAGAATCACTAATGTTGGAAAAGACCTCCAAGATCACCAAGTCCAACCTTTGAGCAAACACCACCGTGCCCACTAAACCATGAGCACAGGTGGGAACCTCTCACAGCTGTGGGAACCCCCCACAGACCCAGAGGCTCCTTCAGCCTGCAGGGCCAGGCCAGTAAAATGCTCTTGGATATCTTGAGGGGGATTTTCTGACCCTGCTGTTCTCCCACAGAGTGCCCTGAGGGGACATTTGGTCCAGGCTGTCAGCATCCCTGTGCCTGTGGAGAAGCATCCTGTGACAGGAGCACGGGGCAGTGCCACTGTCCACCTGGCTGGACAGGACACGACTGTGCCCAAGGTGAGCACGGGCAGCTCATGGATTTCAGTGTGGAGGGAGGGATTTAGGTGTAGACCTATTGCTTTTCTTTTACTAAAACTCATTTTGAAAACACCCACTGCAGTTAGAATCATCTTAGTGGAAAATTAGAGAAAATTGCAGCTTTTGATGGTGAGTCTTAAACAGCATGATGGAAAAGATGAAGATGTTTTTTGTTGTTGCAGTTCTCAGTGTAGAAGAGGAACCTTTCTTTATTGATGCATGTTTTTAATTGCCTTCACCAGATTACTCTTGAACTGCTGGAAAACTAGAGAGTCTGAAATTGAAAGGTTTTGCATGATTCTGCAGTATTGCAGCAGCTGGAAGGTATTAGTCACATAGAGATGTCCTGCTCCTAAGAGTTTGGCTGAGCAATGAAACTACGTGTGCACAGTGCTTACCATACATTTCAAGCTGCCTTTTTTTCAGGCCCTGGAGCAGCTCAGGACCAGTTGGAGAAGGATTCTTGCCCTGGTTTTAGCAGTTTAGCCTTTTGCTCCTTCTTTGCAACTCCCAGCGGGTCGTGGAGCAGTGACTGATGTGCTGTCCATGGTGTGACGGCAGCTGTGGAGCCCCTGTGCCAGCAGCACCATTTCCCACTGAGGAGCTCTTGGAGCTCCCTGCAAGTGGCTGCAAATCCAAAATTGGCATGGAAATCCTGGAGTGAGCTCAGAATAGCACTTAGAGAGTGCCTGTGGAGCAGGCAGGGCCACGGTGTGCTCGCTGGTAGCCACGTGCTGCAAACAAAACCCACGTCTCGCATGAGCACAGTACTGCCGGCCAGAGGGAGCCCAGCAGGGCTCACATTTCCCTCTGCCCCCTCAGCTCTGATCCCCGTGCTGTGTCTTCTCTGTCTGCTCACTCTCCAGCTTGCCCTGAGGGTCTCTGGGGGCCGGGCTGCCAGGAGATCTGCCCTGACTGTGCCAACAATGCCAGCTGTGACCGTGCCACCGGAGCCTGTCTGTGCCCACCTGGCTACACCGGGCAGCGCTGCCAGGATGGTGAGTGAGGCTGGGATGGGCAGGATGGGGAGTGCAGGATGGTGAGTGCAGGATGGGGAGTGCAGGATGGTGAGTGCAGGATGGGGAGTGCAGGCTGGGATGGGCAGGGCAGCCACCTGCAGTCCCTCCCTGTTTCCCTTGACAGTGTGTCCGCCCGGCTGGTTCGGCCCCGCCTGCCAGCTGAGCTGCAGCTGTGGCAACGAGGGACATTGCCATCCGGTGACGGGGACATGCAGCTGCCCGCCCGGCTGGACGGGGCACCACTGCCAGCGAGGTACAGCACCCGTGCTCTGACACCCTGACCCGTGCCAAGCTGTGCTGCCATCGCTCCATTCTCGTCTTCATGCAGGAAATCCCTGGCAGATTTCCTGCCTCTGCCAGGGAAATCTCTCAGAAATCCTTTTGGCTTCTTTGCTGTGTCTGTCTGGTGCTGGCAGTGCCACTGGCCTCTCTGCAGACGTGTTTGTCCCTGTGCCCAAGGGATGTTGTGCCAGCTGGTGAAGGCAGCGCTGTGCCCATGCCATGCTCTCAGGTGCTCACCAGTGATGGGCTCCTGCTGTGTTTTTCCAGCCTGTGACCTGGGGCGCTGGGGCCCTGACTGTGCCCACGCCTGCAACTGCAGCAACAGCGACGGCAGCTGCAGCGCCGAGAGCGGGCAGTGCCTGTGCGAGGCCGGCTACACGGGCACCCACTGTGAGCAGAGTGAGTGCTGCCCTGCCCTGCCTGCCCTGCCACCCACCAGGGCCTGCAGGGCTTCCAGGGGAGGGCGTTGCTCCAGCCCAGTCCCCTTCCCTGGCTGTGATGCTGATCCAGTCCCCAGGGTGAGGTGGGGACATACCTGTAAGGGGCACAACCCACTGGTTGTGGGTTCAGCTGTCAGATATTTTTATTCCATTCAGAATCCAAGCTCCTGCCTTAGCATACTTTTTCTGGGACCCAGGAAGGGACAGACTCCTCAGTCTCATTTCTTTCAGAGTGCCCAGAAGGGTGGTTTGGGCAGAGCTGTCGGCACCAGTGCCAGTGTGACAATGGAGCCACCTGTGACCACGTCAGTGGGGCCTGTACCTGCAGCCCAGGCTGGCGAGGAACCTTCTGTGAGCACGGTGAGTACCTGACCCTGGGCACCAGGCCTCCATCCCAGAGGCTTTGTGCTCCCTGTCTGACTTTGTCATCCTGTTACAGCAAAGAGAATTCCTCGGGATGGCCATGGGGGGAACAACGAGACTGCAAGCTGCTTCCTCTGGTTTTATTTCTGGAGGGAAAAGGTTTAGGGGGAAAAAAAGACTATGAAAATGTAAATAATAGGCGACCCAGTGGTTGCACAGCTGCTGTGGTCACCTGAGTGTGTACATGTTGCACACAGGGTCTTGGAGCAGCCTCTTGGAGGATCCCTGGATGCAGGGATCCAGCTCCCCCAGCAGCCTCTCCGTGGTCAGGAACCTCAAGCCATCACTCTCCTGATCCACCACTGCCCTCTCCTGTACCTGGAATGTCCACAGTGGACTTGCATCCAGTATCTGCTGCCCTCAGCAGCATGTCCCACTGGTGCAGCCTCACACTGGCCACAAAGGCCACCAAGGGGCAGGCACCTTTTCCCACTGGGAGGGCTCCAGCTCTGCATTCTGTGTGGATTTCTCCTTTGTTTTCCACAGCCTGCCCTGAAGGATTTTATGGACTGGAGTGTCGGCAAGCCTGTGACTGCCTGAATGGTGCCCACTGTGACCCTGTGACAGGACAGTGCCAGTGTCCCCCGGGTTGGACTGGTGCCCGCTGTGCCCAGGGTAGGTGTCTGTGCCCAGGGCAGGTATCTGTGGGAGGTGCCCACCCTGCCCTCCATGGCACTCTGGAGCCAGGGCTGTCTCTGCTGCCAGGTCATGGGAACTGGAGTTCTGAGTTGTTCATTCCCCATTTGTGATTTTCTCTGTGTGGAATTTAATTTGGGTTCAGACTGGGGAGTTCTGCCTGAGCATTTGTGGTTGGATGCAATGAAGGCTTGGGCATCCAGCAAAACTGCTTCCAAGTAGATGAAGGATGTAACACTAATGGTAGCAGTGTCTGCTTGGATGTCACATTATTTCCCTGTAACCCCACTAAACCCCCTCCCAGAGCAGCCAACCAGCCCTGACACATCCCCTCCCAGCCCTTGGGAGGGTTGGCAGGAGCCTGGCTGCTGTAATTCCCACCCAGTGCCCACCACTCCTGCCTGCTCTGCTCCCCTGCAGCCTGCCCGGAGAACAGCTACGGCCAGAACTGCAGCCACACCTGCCACTGCTTCAACAACGCCACCTGCAGCCACATCAGCGGCCGCTGCCTCTGCCCCGAGGGGTGGACGGGACCCTCGTGCCAGCAAGGTGACCCTTCCCACATCCTGCTTCCCCAGCAAGGTGACCCTTCCCACATC
>JAYDZK010000112.1:2879792-2899866 GCA_034509185.1 Euphonia xanthogaster | reverse complement strand
CATCAATTCCATTCAGACACAGGATTCTGGCTGGGCAGTGTCAGCTTCTGCCTCTGAATCCTGACGGCGTCTCCAGGACTGAGCAAGGCGGGAAGAAGTTCATTTCTTCTGATAATGGAGCAATAAATTCTCTTTCTTTGAAAGATTTAGGTGTCCTGTGGCTGCTATCTCACTGCGAGTCCTTTCTTTAGGAAAAAAGTATCTTCCATAGCATAGTTTCTATTTTAACATTTTTTATAACCTAAAACTATATTTAACACACTGCTTAAGATAATTAATACAGCATGACTTTCTGACATAACCCATCTAATATTCATTTGAATAATTGCGGAAAGCCGATCATAAAATACTCATTTTTCACACTGCTGATTCTCCTTCCCCTTTTTGGTCCATCTCTCTGCACTTTTCCCTGTGAAATTGGGAGGATTTTTTGTTTCTTTTTTAAAATACACTGGATCCTTGTTCACATTTTAGGTTTGTACCTCCTAAGGAAGTACAAGTCAAGATCATAGATTGTCACTAACTTACTCTAAGCCAAACCAAATGTTATTTGTACTGCCAGGACGTGCACATCTCGAGATGGGACTGGAATCATTCAGTAGCCAGTCTGACAACCACCATCCCCTTCATACTTGTGGCATTTAGAAAACAGTACTAGTAGTTTTTTCCTGGAGAAAAGGAAGTCATAGCTTGCATGCTGATTTATGCAGTAAATAATTTAAAAATAGCAGTCTGTTGCCACATTCAACCATGATTTCAGGGTGGGAGTTCCTGTTGATGCTGGACACTCAGATATATGCTGATCTATATAATGTTAATTAAACCATCTTCTCACCCTACTAAGCATAGGAGCTCACCACTGAATTAACACTTTTTGGTTTGGCCTTGCTCTGTAGGATTTTTGTGTTGAAAGCAGAATTCTCCAGACACTGAAACTTCTCCCCTGGCACAGATGATGTCCTGCCAGATGGAAAATCTGTCAGCATTTGTTTGGGTAATGAAGTCTTACAAATATTTGGATCATTGCCATAGTTGCTTGGCACAGACAGCAGAAAATGTAGAAGCTTCAGTCATGCATAAATCTTCATCTGCTTTCACTGGAATTTAAGGGGGGTGCAGTCATCAGGAAGAAGGAAATTCTCAAGATGTTCATGGCCTTGAACATCAAATTTGTGAGTGAATGGACTCAGAGATTCATATAGATGTAAACTGCCTAATTTGGGTGTTTATTTTTTTTGGATTACCTAAGTGTCCAGCCAAAAGCCCTGGATGTGTTGACATCTCATAGAAACTTGTCCAGAATGAAACTTGTCCAGAATGATACTGCACAAGTGTTTATCTGCAGCTCAGCTTAATATTAAGTCCTCTTGTATTTGAAATTTATGAGTTGAGCTGTAGGGAGTTTTCATTTTAAAAATATTTGTTTCCATATCCAGTTAGACACATACTGAAAGCTGCTTTTAAAAACCATCTGTCCTGGCTACCTCTTTTCACACAGTGTGCAGGAACTGAGTTATCCTTCAGCTAAAGCTGTCTCTCACATTCTGCTGATGTGGACCAGTGGGGCTTAGATTTTACTTGGGGATCACACAGAGTGATAAAACATGTGGGTTTTTTTTTCCTTCCCAGGAAAGTGAAGCAAATATTGCAACTGTCATGTGGAAATAATTAGACTCAGAATGAAAAGTAGTGGGATTATGGCCAAAAGGAATTCATGCTCTCCTGATATTCATTTATGCTTAGCTCCTCTTTCTGTAGATTGCATTCCAGGGCACAAGCAGAGGTTGGTGCATGGTCACTTGTGTTGCTGAGCAGGGTTGTTTGCCATTTTACATCCTGGAGCTTTTATCAAAGCTCCTGGCATTATTACTGGATCTAATTAATTATCATCATCAAGCCTGAAAGGCATGATCATTATCATCCAGCTCAATTATTCACTGATAGGGTAGGTCACTTTTAGCCACCTAAAGCTCATGGTTTTGCTACAATTCTTGGGAAGACTGAGGAGTTGGAAAGGGCTTAGCTTTCACTAAATGCATTCACTACATACTAACTGTAGTTTATGCCATCATACTCATTCCTGAGTTGTGTTTGAGCAAACCTCATGTGTTCCATTTCCAGTCCTGCCCTCTGGGTACTTCCAAGCATTCTTTCCAGAAATGAGAACAGGTTGAGCCCCCATTTTGTGCAGTCTTGGAGCCTCTGTGCTCTAGAAAGTATTAGGACTTCCAACAGGATATTTCTGTCAAATAATAACTAGAAAGTAAGAGAATATCCACTGAATGCTTTCTTAAGCACTATAGCATCTTAAACATCACTCATCTGGGTTCTTTCACATCCAGATACTGATTTCAGCTGAGACACTGAAAAGTACACATGTGATGAAAAGCCTGGATGATATCTCTGTGTTGGTGGCCTCTGCATAGCCTTGACAGATCTTTTCATGACTTCAGAGGTGTTGAATAGCACAGGGCATAGGACTACACCTCTTAGATGAGTCTTTGGAAGATGTAACTAACATTTACTCAGTTAATTTCTTCCTGTGGCCTCTTAAGAAGTCAGTGCTGTTTCACAGTGTTTAAAATTGCCCCCTAAAATGTCAGTAGCAAGTACTTGCTAAAGTAGCAAGTAGTGCTTATCAAGTTCTGCAATGCTGGTACCTGACAGTAGAGGCTTTTTATAACTGTTTTTAAAATTCTTTTATGTCAATAAAGGTTAATCTTAGAATTTAATGTGTTATCATCTGCAGCATCTTCCTGCGTTGGGCAGAACTTTATGTTCAGAAAGACAGAATTTTATGCCTGGTTTTTAAATTATTTTATGTGGGTAACTGTTCATCTTAGAAGTTAATGTGTTGTCCTCTCCAGTATTTTCCTACTTTGGTCAGAGTTTTATGTTCAGAAAGTTAGAATTTTATGCCATAGTAGGATCTAACTGATGCAGATTCACTTTCATGTGTGCATTCCTCAGTGTCAGCCAAGAAATCAGCATTCTCTCATGCACAGGTACTGCCCATGGCTCTGAATCCTTTTGTGAATTTATAACCTGCAGCTAATTCACTTTTGGCTACAGCATATTAACAGAAAAATCCAAGGGTTTGGTTCTCAGTACCTAAATACTGAGGTGATTCACCAAATTCTGATCATTTTCTTGACACTTTTTGTCTTGCAGCTTCATAGCCAAGAACATAACGAGGCTGCAGCATCTGGGGATCACCCACGTTCTGAATGCAGCAGAGGGGAAATCATTCATGCATGTGAACACGAATGCAGAGTTCTATGAAGGCTCAGGCATCAGATACCATGGCATCAAAGCTAATGACACCCAGGAATTTAACCTCAGTCGCTACTTTGAGGAGGCAGCTGATTTTATTGACAAAGCCCTTTCCCAGAAGGATGGTAAGGCAAACTGGAATACCTTCCTACCATGTTTTCTGTGCACTGCATATGTTTCTTAGTCATTTGCTGCTTAAAATGCTTCTTTGCTCTTATTATCCACAGAACAATCAAGTGAAAAATTCAGATAAAGGCCCTAAGTCAGGCACAAGAAGGCACAGCTTAGTCTTGTGCTTACACATGCAGGTCTCCAGTACATGGCAGAGGGAATTCTGCAGGGGTGACTTTGAAATGGGGAACAGCTGCTGCATCTTATTATAGTTTCTTTCTGGGAAGAGATGTTTTTAATTTTCCGTAGCTGTTTTTACTTTTTCTCTTCTTTTCTAATAAGATATTCTTAAAAAATAAGTTAAGTGTCTAAAAGTGCTTTAAGGACATTAGAAATTACAATTTAAAGGCAGAAGTGATACAAGTAATACAAGCACTAAAGAGTAGTCACATAACCTGTTACATGGGGTGTTTTCCAAATGCACAGTAGGAATCCAGACTGCCACCTTACAGATTTTATTACATTATTTTATGCATTGATTGCTTCTATTTCCTAGGATTGCAGGAAAGTTGAAGGGTATGTTTGCAGTGTTGTTTATTGCCACATTTCTTTGTGGTGTGCTTCCTCAGAGCAGAAATCCTAGGACACAGTGCAGTGGGACAGATGGTGTTTGTGTTGTCTGGCTATTTTAACATTCCAGTTATTTCTGCACATCCCTAATTTCCTTCTGGCTTCGTGACTGAGCATTGAATAGGAGGAAAGAGAACTCCCACAATTCTAGAAGTTCTTTCTCTGAAATGGGCAAAGGGGTTCTGGAGCTGTCCTGTGGGTTTTGACAGATGGAAATAAATTCTACATCCAGTTGGGTGGAGTATGAAAAATCCTAAAACTTCAATGCAACTCTTGCTGTTAGCACTGTGACTCACAGGCTGCAAGAGCAGAGAAGGGTTTGCTGTGCCATGGCTGTGCCTGCTCAGTTTAATCTCAGTAGTTTCAGGGTCAGTAAATTCAGTCAGTCTGGGTTTGCAGCAGTTCATTTGCTGATTCTTTCAGTCTTAGCAGTTGTTTACCACGGCCACCACTGATTTTTCTAAGGTGGTAAGCAAAGAGGAACCTTGGAGCTGGGTGATGTTGGAGTCAGTTTTAAGATTACCTGGCTACTGCAAATTGTTAGTTTTGTTAGACACAGAAGTGCAGAGTGAGGATAGTGAAGAGAAGAGGAATTTAATAGTGTTCTCCTTCAATTTCATTCTAGTGTGCAGAGCCTGAAGGTCTGGTATCCTGCAGCTCTGGAAGGCAGCCCTTCAGCCTCTGCCTTTCACAGAGAGAGGCTGGAAACCTTTTTGCTGCTGACCACTTGCTGAAAAGACAATTCTCTTCCATGTATATAATCAAGGATCTCTAAATTTGCTAATTTATGACTATAGGCTCTCAAGAAATGGTGAGAATTAATTGTTTTAGCTCTTTTGCCATGATTTGCCTTTTTGAGAAGCTCTTGCTGTTCAAGGCAAATGTGGTAACAGGATTTCTGTTGGTGTGATCCATGTGATAAGGGCGTGTGTGTATGGTTCAGCTGTTTTCTTGACTCAAAAAACAATTTACTCTGGAGAGTAGACTGGGGCCACGTGTCCCACTGCATTTGGGAAGCAGAAAATTTCTGTGTCTGGAAGAGCAGGTCAAAGAGGAAGAAGCTGAGAAACAATGAAATCAGGTTAGATCTCTCAAAGGGAGAAGCGGCCTGCTCTTTTATTTTTGGATACCTCACTGTGGGATTTGCCCACGTGGTGGGTTAACCTTGGCTGGACACCAGGTGCCCACCAAGCTGTGCCAGCACATCCCTGCCTCAGCTGGACAGGGGAGAAAAATAAAACAAAACTCTCATGGGTCAGGATAAGGGCAGGGAGATCACCCAGCAACGACCATCAGAGGCAAAGAGACTCAACTTCAGGAAGTTCATTTCACTTAATACCAATCAACCAGAGTAGGGGAATCAGTAACAAAACCAAACCTTGAAAGACCTTTTCTCTGCCCTCCTTTCTTTCCATGTTCAGCTTCGTTCCCTGTTTCTCTGCCTCCTCATGCCAGATGAGGAGCATCTTCATACAGCAGAACCAATCTATCCCTTAACTGTTATCTCTAGCCCATCATAACTGCTGTAATGACCACATTCATGTTCCTGTTCTCCAGTCACTCACAGTCAGCACATTACAGTTTAAGCCAGAAGTTGTTTTTCAGTTTTCTTGCAGTAGAAAATTCTGAGCCCTTTTTTCTACTTGCCACATTGTCAGGCTTGTCTGCCTGTGCTTTCTGCTTGGTAAAAACATCTTCTTGTTTGGGGTGGGTTTATCCTTTGCTCTAAAGCATAAAAACCCCTTCTCACTCACACACCCTTTGCCTCCTTGGTTATCCAGCAAGACTGGCTCAGCAATTCTTTTCTTCTCTATCCAAACTTGCTTCCATCTCTATTCCTTCTTCAGATCCCACATTCCAAAATCTTTCTGCCAAGCACACCCGCAGCTGTGAGGCTTTCTTGTCCAACTCCCATCCTTCCCAGCACCCATCCCCTATGCCATGTGCCGTTGCCTTGCAGCCTGACCCTGAGCTGTGCCTGTCTCCCTGCAGGCCGGGTGCTGGTGCACTGCCGGGAGGGCTACAGCCGCTCGCCCACGCTGGTCATCGCGTACCTGATGCTGCGGCGGGGCATGGGCGTGCGCGACGCGCTCTGCGCCGTGCGCCGCCAGCGCCACATCGGCCCCAACGACGGCTTCCTCCGGCAGCTGTGCCAGCTCCACCAGCGCCTGCTGCAGGAGGGCAAGCTCCCAGCCTAGAGAACTGCACCCCCGGCGGGGTTTGGTTTCAGTCTCTCTGGGTTAGGCGCTTTAGAGACGCGGATTTCACCCGCCCCGGCTGGAATTCCTGCTTGCCTAGTGAAAATATCTGCCTGGAACTCGGTGATGCTTTCGAGATGGGACAAAATGGAGCTGTTTGGAGCTGTTGCCACCAAGAGATGCTTGTAGAGGGATAACTCAGCTGTCTTCACACACTTTTCAGAGCCCCTGCAGACTCCACAGCATATGTGGTTTGCATTGACATCGAATGTGGTTTGCTTAAGCTTTGTGATTAGTCTCACCATGTCAGCGTTCACAAACACATAATCACAGGATGATTCTATGCAGGTGCTTTCATTGAAGAGCTCTGGGTGTCAGGGGCACAGACCCAAGTCTGACTCCACCATGGGTTCAGGATGAACACATCTTTATACCCTTATTATATAACTACATATTAATTATTAAACTGATATTATTCTATTGTATACATTGATTTCATCCAAGCATGGATTTTTGTAATTTGACAAGCCCTTGGGGACACTGGACTGGGACTGTCCCAGTGTCCCCAGTGCCACTCCCAATCCAAAAATCCAATACATTGATTTCATCCAAGCATGGATTTTTGTAATTTGACAAGCCCTTGGGGACACTCGACTGGGACTGTCCCAGTGTCCCCAGTGCCACTCCTAATCCAAAAATCCAATACATTGATTTCATCCAAGCATGGATTTTTGTAATTTCCAAAACCCCCCAAACATAGCTTCTCCTGATTCTTGTTACGATTAAACAATAATTCTGTCCACTTGCCAAACAATCATCCCATTTAACAATCATATCATCTATCATATAACAATCAGATCTTTTATCATGGTCATTAAATGATTACACAGGCACAGTTTTGCATGATCCATTAAAGCCTAACATTTTCCCAGGCCCAACCTTTCTTTCCAACCCCCCTGAATATCCCCTGATTTTAGGAACATTTTATCCCTATACCATCAACCAGAGCACCAGCTCCCAAAAGCCCCAACACATCCCTTCACTCACTCTGAATAGGAGCACTGTAATTTCTAAAGCTTCTTTTTCATGCACACAGGTGCCTCAAGTTTGAGTGTAGGAGCTTCAAGGAATGGGAAGCATATGTACAAATGCACAGATGCACTCACTTGGAAAATAAAGTGCATGCAGTGTTTTGTGTGGATTTATGCAATGCACAGTGTGAGAGTAAAGCCATTCAGAGCCCATGCTTGATGCACACTGTGTTTCCAAGAATAATTTTTTATCTCCTCTGTTACAATGGACATGAAATAGTCTGTTATTAAATGCTCTTTTATTTTTATTTCAAAATCATACTAGGAAAAAATGTCAAGAGCAAATGCTGAGGGAAGAACTTGAACAAGGAAGAAATAGTATTTAGAAGTGTTTGTGTGGATGTATAATTTAAGTATCCTAATATAATGCCTCTCAAAGCTTGTATGGAATTGCAGTGTCTTTATCTCTTCTTTACTGTCACTGTTCAGTAGCAGAATGGAAAGACCTCACATGCAGATTCCTTCCAGCACAGGTGTGCTTACAAAGCAGTTTGCACAAGAACACTCTTGATTTCTTGGATTGCTTGCATGGTATCATGAAATAAAAATGAGCATTGTCATGTACCACACTGTATAGGAAATATTTACATTCTATTCTAATAAATGATGGCTTGATTCTGTTTACTCCAGGTGAAATGAGTGTTGGGAGGGGGAGCCTGTGTGCAATGTGCCTGCCTTGGTGTGAAAATGTGTACCTGTGATTACAGCACTGTACTCCTGCCACAGATCTCCCACTGGGAACTGGAATTGTTGGTTAAACCATCAGAAACCAGGGTGACTGTTCCATTCTCACCCGTGCTTCAATGTAGTTCTAGAATGAAAAATCTTAACTCTGTTTTAAACAGAAACACTCTGTTAGTAACAAACGTGATCCCAGGTGAAGTTTTGTCTGCTCAGTTCAGTAATCAGAATCACAAAGGCTGTGCAGGCATTGTTTCACTGCTGCTTTTGTGCTTTGAGGTGTGGCAGTGGCAGTGGAGCTCTGTACAGCAAGGTGAAGCTCTTGAAGTTCAGCTCCAGAGCAGATCATTCTGCCTGAGCTCCAGTCTTCCTGGTTTTCCTGCCACAGGATGGAGCTGTGTCCTTCAGGTGCCAGTGGAGGGACACTCTGCATGGTGCTCCCTGGCACAGCTCCAGTCAGTGTTCAGTGCTTGCTTTGAGTCAGGATGGCTCAGTGGTAATGAGCAGTAATCAATTCCATGACCTAATTACACACCTGTTTGCTTACTCCCATTGATCCATTTAATCAGGAGTAGATTAATTGCTTCATCAAAATTCCTAGTTACTAATGTCATGTTGTGTGAAGCAGGAGTACTGGCTTTAGAAATAGCAATCCTGGCCTTACCTTTTCTACAATGCTGACTTTTTTTATAAATTACCCTTTTAAAATTTTTACTGTAAACATAGATTTTTTTTCTTGTCTCACACCATGTATTCTTAACACCAATTTGCACTATAAGGAAGAAAAAGGGAAATTCACATTGGATGCACTTTATCTTTCACCTGTTACTTGGAAGTCAAATTTCCAGTCCATTAAAGAGCTGAGGAACCATTAGGCATTAGACCTTTGGTGACCTTTAATAAACCAGAATGTTTTAATAAAATTGAGTCTGTTTACCTTATGGTGATGTTTCTGTAGTTGTCAGTACCAAGAAATACTAAAAACCAAAACAGGGGAATGTGTTCTTATAGTCAAGATAATTTTTACTTCATGGGACACTGGTCACTCTTCTGGAAGCTCTGGCCCATTTGTCTCAGTATAACAAAACTGATTTAGCAAATGTTTTGTAATATGAGGGTGGAGAGGCATAAGGGAGACAAATTGGTTTTAAAAGTGAGATGGTGTATCATATTTAAAATTACTGATAGGCAGCTCAGCAACAAAACCATTCCTGCTTTTAGAGCAGGCTAAAAATAGTTAAAATGTCAGGCCACTGCTCCATTAATGGATCAGAGCCTTCCTCTGAGCCTTGCTCTCCAAGTACAGTCATGCTGCAAATTCCTTTGCCCATTTTAGCTGCCCAGGAAGGTCTTGTATGTCTAACCCACAGTTACATGCTGTATACCAAATTTCTCTTCCTGATTGTAGAAGGAAAGATTGCATAAAGCATGGGAGTGAGAGCTTTCTTTCCTTATAATATGAAATTCAGAGTGTATTGGAAGAAACAGAGCTTTTTATTCCTCTGAAATTGCTGAGCAGCTGCCCTTTGCTGGGAGATCTTCCTTACAAGAGTGCTAATTCAGCAAGGTACATTTGACAAGAACTGTTTGTTGCAAACAGCAACACTCTGCTTTTGGAGTTTATACTTCCTGGCCACAGCTCAAACAGTGTAATCAGGATTGACATTAATATGTTCACCCTGAATACAGTGTGGTGATTTTTGTGTACAGTGCTGTGGAGAAGGGATGGTGTCTCTATCAAATATTTAAAGTATTTCTCATGGAACAAAGGTCTCTGCCATGCCAAGTCTAGCCCAATGAAAGAAAATGCAATAGCTTGGGGTTTTTTGTATTTAAGAGTCAGTGAAGTTAGAGAGGGGGCAAAGAGAAGGTGAGAAGCTACTCACATTTTACAACAAGGAACAAAGATGAAAGTCCAGGTGGACAAAACAATGATTCATGTAAAACTAGATTCACCTACTTACACTGAACTAAATCTTTCTTAGCTGATGAATAAGTACAGGAAAGAAGTCTGTAACTAAAGATTGAAAGCAAAAAACCCCCATGTTGTAGTTCTTCCTTCAGCCTTTGGTCCTGCAGTGTGGGTGGGTGCTGTGCCTGGCACACAGCTCTGCAGCACAGGCACTGCAGGAGCACTGCATGGGAGAATGCTGCCCTGCTGCAAAGGGAACATCCCACAGAGTAACTTCAAACTCAGAGTTAATGGCATCTGGGTGCAGCACTGGCATTCAGAGGATTGTATTGTAATTCCATTTCTGGGTGCTATTAAAGTCAGACACCCTTTTCTTCTATAGAAATTGGGATTGGTGATGTGAGAACCCATCTTCATAAAAGGCCTTGGAGATGAAAAGCACTGTGGACAGTAGTAGCAATCATGTTTCTGAGCTGAAAAACAAATTTGTGTCAAATACATCTTCCTCTTCCTCAGCAAAGAAAACAAGCAATGTTTGTTTTAATCATTTAAAGACTTTCACTGAGCTGCCTTCTGTTGTCCAGAACTAATGAAATCTCTGATGCCAGAAGCAGAACTTTTCACCTTTTTATTTTTTATATTAGTTCTGCTAGTTTATTATGATGTTTTTAGCACAGAGACTACCTAGTGGAATCTTAGTTTAGCACAGAAGTTTCTTCTAAAATTACTTTCTGGGCTTCACCAAAGAGTAAAACTAGAAACAGAACAAGCCTGAGAGGTGTCTTTTAAGGATTTGCAGGTGAGAATTACTGTCCTATTAATTTCTTCTGCAAATAAATCCTGGAAATAACGAGGTGTTGGTTGTGGGTTTTAATTGTAGTTCCTGTAGGCTGGTGTTGCTGGCTGGCTGACTCACCAGATGGAGCTGTAGGCTTGTTCTTCCTCCCTGGAGAGCCATCCCTGACTCCTGAACTGTGCTGCTGTGTGAATCCAGGGAATTCTTATCACTGAAAAGGACAAGCCACCAGAATGACTGAGCAGTGTCTGGTGGAGAATAATGAGAATCCATTTATTTTGGCTTCTTGCAGGAGATGACACCACAGCATTCAGGCTGTTGTATTCACTCTGTGACATTGCAGAATTCTTCTGAAGCAGCTGAAAGTCGATTGGGAAAGGCTGCAGCATGGAAAAAAAACAACAAACAACTGTTTGAGAAGCAAAGTTCATGTCAAAACAGAATTCTGATCACGTCAAAATTCAGAATTCTGATCACATCAAAATTCAGAATTCTGATCACATCAAAATTCAGATTTCTGATCACATCAAAATTCAGATTTCTGATCACATCAAAATTCAGAATTCTGATCATGTCAAAAGCAGAATTCCTGGGCAGTGTGTGAGGTTTGAGCCATTGTCCAGAGAGAAGCTGCACCTGCACAGCTTTGGGCTGGGATGCTGAGCACAACCCCCCTGGCCCAGGTGTGGGCAGGGGGAGCACCTGGAGCTGGAATGGCTGGGGCAGTTTCAGGAATGGCTGGGGCAGTTTCAGGAGCAGCTGGGGCCGTTTCAGGAATGGCTGGGGCAGTTTCAGGAGCTGCTTTAGCTGGGGCTGCCTGCATTGCAGGGTGCAGTGCCAGCCTTTCAGGAGAGCTGCTGGAGTTCAGGGAGCAGCAGCAGGGGATTCAGGCTGAGCAGGATTTGCCATTTAGCTGCTGCTGGCTCTGGTTCCTCCTTAGAACAGAGCGCTGCCTTGGCCTCAGCTGGGCTGAACTTTGTTCCCATTTTGGGCTTGTCTGGGCACAGGGGTGACCTTGCAGAGCTGGTTCTGTTGCTGCTGAGCCTTTCCTGCTGGGCAGGGGCTGGGGGCTCCTGGTTTCTCCAGGCTGGCATTGAAGGCACTCAGAGGATAATTCACGTTTGGACTCAGGTGTTCATTGTTTGTGATCAATGAAACAGCCTCACAGCCCTGAGCTCTGCAGTCTCTCATTAGAAGGCACAAAATGGGCAACTCTCTCTTGGTACAAGGTCTGGTAAGACTAAACTATCCAAATAAGAAATGACACCTGGATTATTTTTCATTTTAACCCAATAACTGAGCCCTCAAAGCCTGCAATGGGGCCTTCCCTGTCCAGTGACCCAAACCCATGAAGGAAGAAGAAGGTGAAGAAGAACAACCAATCTCCACCCTAAAAGCTCCATCTTGCTTCATATTTATTTCCAATTAAGAAATGACAGATTATTTTCCCTTTTAACCCAATAACTGAGCCCTCAAAGGCTGCAATGGGGACTTTCCTGTCCAGTCACAAAATGCCACCCAAACCCATGGAGAAGCAGGAAGAAGAAGGTGAAGAAGAAGAACCAATCTCCACCCTAAAACCTCCATCTTGCTCGAGGGAAGATATTACCTCAATATTTATTTCTATATTCTAAATATTTTTAGAATATATTTATTTCTAATATAATAGAATTTATTATATTTATTTAGAATAGAATAAATTTATTGTTATAAATAAGTACAGTTTATTACTTATTATTATAAATAAGTACAGTTTATTACTTATAATTAATTACCATTTATTTCTAACATAATCAAATTTATTACATTTACTTATAATAATTGTGTTATTATAAATAATTATAGTATTTATTTCTATATATTAGAAATAAATATTTCTTTCTATAAATATAGAAATGTTTATAGAAAATTTATTTCTATATTCTAAATATTTAGAATATTCTATATATCTATATAGATAGGTAACTTTTATAGATAACTTTTAAACTTTTATTTTATTTTTAGTTTCATGGGAAGGGTGAGACCATACAGATGTTATCATCCACACCATCACAATCAGAAGTTAATTATTTCTGAATTGCAGTACACTACAATAATTTCTTGGCTGATCAGCCTGAGCTACCCTGTGCTGGAAATGCTTTAATCATCTACAATTACTTTTTGTGGGTCTTACTATGATGCATTTTTGATAGTTCTATTTTTAAAAGCATTTACTCTATTTTCTAAGGCTATCTTTTGAAACTTGTTTCTAGTTCAATCTCTCTCTCAGCAATACCTGCCTTATTCTCTGGTATTTCTAAATCAGCATTTTTATTTTAAAGTTTGCATACCAACAGATGTATACTGAGGGAGCTTTTTGTTCATTTTCTACAAATCCATTTCCCTGCGTGGGTTTGGCTCTGGCTGGGGGCAAACCACAGCAGTGGCTGAGGATGGAATTGCTCAGCTCTGAGTATGATATATAATACTCAGATATTATTATTATATATAATATTCAGGTATTATTATATGTAATATTCAGATATTATTATTATATGTAATATTCAGATATTATTATATATAATATTCAGATATTATATATAACATTAAGATATTATTATTGTTATTATTATTATATATAATATTCAGATATTATTATTATATATAATATTCAGATACATTCAGCTCCAGTATCAGTCCCACCCTGAGTGAGGGTCCATTCTGAGAACACTCTCTCCCTGATAACTCTCTTTGTTTTTTCCTGTGCTTCATTAAAACTACAAAAATAATTTATTTTATTTTTTTGGGGGGGGGAGGGAGGGGAGCAGCACAGAGCTCTGCTGCAGGACGGGCTGTGAGCAGGCAAGCAGCTCCAGGGTGTGGAAGAATGTTTTTGCAGCTAAGGAATGGGAATGGCTGAGATTTGGGGTTGTTGCTGGCATCTCTCAGGCTGCCCTCCTTCTTATGGACAAGAGGTTTTAAGCCACAAACTCAATATAACTTCTGGTTTTTTCATTCAGAAATTGTTTTCTATTATTTCTCCATGTGGGTTTTACAGATAAATATAATCATTAAAAACAAGAGTTAATACAGATGGTTTAAGTGCTTGGGAGAAGCTACATCCAGAAGATTTTTATGTTTCATGTGACAGCTGATCACTCTAAATGAGATTGTCTGTAGTGGGCCTGCAGTGACAACAACAGCTTCTGGAAATATTACATGAAAAATTACCAGAAACAGAACTTTGGTGGATATATCCAATTTTGAGGGCATTTAAACTGGGGAATAAAGAGGCAGCAAGGACTCAGTGCTTGCCAGCACTCAGCTCTGCTCTGCTTTTCTGCTGAACTCCCTGCTGCCACCAGCTCTGATGTCACTTTGGACAAGGCTCTCTTGGAGAGTACCCACACATGGTGCTATTCCTGTCTGACAAAAATAATTCCCAAATCCTTCTTTAGTCCCTGCTCCTTCAGGACTTGGAGTCCTTCACGACTGGTTCAGTTTAGCTCTGAGCCAAAAATAGATTTACTACATGTAAGTAAGCAAAATGATGCTCAGAAGAACATGAAACAAAATGTAGAGCTCCTTGTTATGGAAAAGAGAGGAAAAAAGCTCCTTGTTATGGAAAGGAGAGGAAAAAAAAAAACCTAAGAATTTCCCTGCAGAGACTGAAAAGCAGAATTACTGAGTTTCTAGATTTACTCACTTTATACAGTGAGCAAAGGGAAGAGGGGATTTGCTGAATAACACCAGCAAAATGTAAAAAGTCTGAAAAACCTTTGGAAAAGACAAAGTTTCAAATATGGATGGAGGCAGAACCAGGTTTTAATTACACCATTGTCAGAGAAAAACTGCAGAAAGGCTTGCCAGGTTGCAATCCATTGTAGTCTTGTCTATCACCTTTTGTTGCCAGGCTCAAAAATGAGGTAGATAAGAGAAGTTTTTGCATAACAGTTGTAAAATATTGTCACTAAGCCACCCCCACAGCCCCATTTTATTTCACACTGACAAAAGCTGAGATGAATGAGTTGCCTGGCCCTTCCCACTTTGTATGGTCATTGGCTGGCTCGGTTCTAAAAGGGATTTTAAAAAGGGGAATAATGTGCCTTTGCCCAGGATCTGAGGCTGTCAGGGTGCTGAGAAGCTGATCTGTGAGCATGCAGATCCCTTGGGCTGTGTGTGCTGTCTGTGTCCTGACACAAATCACGCTGCACTCTGTGCAAGGCTGGCAGGTGTTTAAAAATGATGCTACAGAAATCATCCCTGAGATCACTGAAAATCCAGGAGCACCAGCAGAGCCGACTTTCAGCAACAACAACACCATGAACCAGGCAAAACACGGAGGGAGGCACATACAACAAACCCCAGACCTCAATGGTAAGCAAAATATCATTGTTTCTGTTTGGGTCATAGCAGACACTTTGTAAAAGAATACTTGTTACCCTCTGTGGTTCTTTATTAACCCTTTAGGTGTGGCCCAGCTGCTTTAAGGGACAGGGATTTACACCTGCTGTTGAAGAAGTATGAATATAAACATTAGGAAGAATCTATTGGAGTTTATTGAAGCAAATATCAGCTCTCTGCTGGATATTGCTGCTCTGCAACTCCAGAACATCAGACCTGGAGTAGATATTACTTAACACTTCTCTGTGTTTTGTGAGGAAATAGCACAAGTTCTCTTTCCCTCTTTAATATTAGGCTGGGGGAATGGGTTGACAGTGGAGACAATAAGAGAAATTTGTCACATTTAGGAACATGCACACCAGCTGTGCCTAAGATCACAGCAAAAGTGGCACGCTGAGGTTGTGTTCAGCTCAATGGGGGAAGTGTGCTGCTCACTGACAGATCTTCAGCCAGGTCCCAGCAGCCAAAAATGCTCCAGGATCCATTGGCACTTGACCAAGTGCCTAACTTTAGCAGTGATGCAAGACACCAGCCTTTTGAGGAGAGACAGAAGGTGGAGAGCTAACCCCAAACAGAGAAAGGCAGCTTTAAAAAAGTTTTCCAGTGGAAAACAGGGCAAGCTTGGTCCTCCAGACCCACAGCACAGAGCACAGAGCAGCACAGGCACAGATCCAACAGAATTTCCACTGTTGCAGACCTTAGCCAGCCTCCTTTTTCTAGGGACAACTGGAAGGCAATTGGGAATTTCTGCTGCAGCTGTCTTTGAGGCATTTAAAACCAGAGGGTTAACAATATTTTTTTTAAAGTTTTTAAAGCAATGCTTTTGAGAGTTGTGGCCTTAAAAGTTTCTCATATTCCTAAGGGGGGGAGCACTGAGTTCCCCCCAGGCAGCCCCAGCAGCCCCAGGGCAGAGCAGGTTGGTTTTCTTGTCTCATCTCAGCACCTGCATTTTTCAGCCTCTCACTCCTCTGCCATCAGCTGGGAACCTGCCCCAGTGCCTTGGGCACACTGCTCCAGGGGGAGAGCACATGAACCTAAGGAATCAAAGACTGCAGGAGGGTGGGCAGGTGTTTCACACACACGAGGGCCTTGCATCCTTATTTTAACATCAGGAATCAAAATGATGATCCAAGGTGACCAGACCTTTCTGGAACAGATGCACCAGACCATGGGGGATTCTGCACACTCACAGGACAGTGAAATAAAACACCCAAGTGCCTGGATATTCACCTGCCTGTGCACTAGGGAGGTACAATGCACCTTATTCCACACCTTTTTAATTTACAGACATGGTTTTCTTAGCTGCTTAGGGAACTTGGGAGTGTTAGACTGAAGAGCATGGGGGTTCAGTTGCCAGTATTTTTGTCCCAGCTGGCAAGGATTGCTGAATTTCATTAATGCAGTCCTTCAACATTTTAAAAAATGAACCCTTGCTAGCTGTACTTTGACAAATATAAATCTGAGCACTGAAAATCCTGTTTCTGTACTTCACAGGAAAACCAACAATTAAAATCTCTGTACAAATACTGTTGTGCCACTGATGTTTCAGGGTCAGAATTCTTTCTTGCTGAACTAAACCTCGTACACAGTGAGGAGAATGGGCCTGACAGACACAGCCTTCTCTGAGCTGGCCTTTGAAGGCTTCCACAAACCACAAACACTGCTCCTGAGCTAAATCTGTCTTTTTTTGTCCTTTTGATTGAGAGAAGAACATTAATGTAGATGAATAACTAATGTAAATTACTAACTTCTAGATGAAGTTATTTGATCAACACTTAAAAATCAAATTTTGTGTCTTCCCAACAAGGCAATTAACTGAGGATGTCATTTGGGAAAAGTTATGTTCCTACAACTGGGAAATTTCTAAATACTTAATGCTAAGAAATCTTGTATTTTCTAATGCATCATTTGCCTACAGTTATCCATTGAGAAAAAGGAGAGGAAAAAATCTGTGAGGTTCCTAATAGCCAGAAGATGCCTCAAGCTGTGTGGGACATGTGGAATTCCCACAGAGAACAGGAAATTTGGAAAAGCTGCTGCCTGAATAATGGGAACTCCTTAGTGCTCTTGTTACCTGGGATTTCTCTAAGCTGGAACACATCATGCAAGCTCAAAATCACTTAAGAAACACTTTTGTTGTTGTTGGAAAAAAATTTAAATCTGGAGTAAATAGAGTTAAAGTCAATAGAGTTGAACAAGAGCAGTGGAGGTAAATGGAGCCAGGAGAATATTGCCAAAAATTCCCAGCTGCTCCATTTCCCCCCTGACATGACATGTACCTGGTGGATTTCATTCACCAATTTGCACAAGGTTATTCAAGGGTTTTACAGCTAGAGTAGCTGGATAGTCAGGAGCTGCATGGCTGAGATCTTTCCCCTGCAGATCTGCTGTTCCAGTCGAGCTCAGAGAGGGATCTGCTGCAGGAGCTGTTGTGGTTTGACACTGGCCCAACACCAGGCACCCACAAAAGCCACTCACTCACCCTGCCCTGCCACAGCTGGGCAGAGCAGAGAAAAATCAACAACAAAAAAAGAACCTGACAGGTTACAGCATTGATAAGAGTGAGAGAAACTGAGCTGGAGGTTTGGAGGCTTGAGGTAAGGACCCTGAGAAAAACACTCCAAGGGCAAAACAGGCTTGGCTTAGAGGTATGGAATGACTTCATTACTAACAGAATCAGATGGGGATAATGAGAAGTAAAATAAATCTGAAAAACACCTTTATTCCCCAAATTGTTCCTCCTTGCCACTGACAGCTCAGGCAGGCAGGGCATGGGGGGCTTTGGTGGGTGCAAAACAGGCTTGGCTTAGAGGTACAAAATCACTTTATTACTACCAAAATCAGAGGAGGATAATGAGAAGTCAAATAAACCCTTAAAAAACATCTTTATTACCCCAAAGTGCTCCTTCCCACTGACAGCTCAGGCAGCTGGGGCATGGGGGGGTTAGGGACAGGGTTTGGGTTTGGGTTTGGGTGCTCTCTCAAGGCTGGCAGGGAAAGAGCCCAGAATGAAGGAAAGAGCAGGAATCAAGGAAAGAACAGGGATGGAGGATTACAGGAATGAAAGAACAGGAGTGAAGGAAAGAGCAGGATTTAAGGAAAACAGGAATAAAGGATTACAGGAATGAAAGAACAGGATTTAAGGAAAGAGGAGGACTGAAGGGAAGAGCAAGAATGCAGGAATGAAGGATTACAGGAAGGGAAGAGCAGGAATGAAAGAACAGGACTGAAGGGAGGAGCAGGATGGAAGGATTACAGGACTGAAGGAAGGCAGGAGCAGCACTGAAGGATTACAGGAAGGGAAGAGCAGGACTGAAAGAAGGCAGGAGCATGAATGAGGGATTACAGGAATGGAGGAGTAGGACTGAAGGCAGGAGCAGGAATGAAGGGAAGAGCAGGACTCAAAGAACAGGACTGCAGGCAGGAGCAGCACTGAAGGGTTACGGGACTGAAGGAAGGCAGGAGCAGGAATGAAGGATTACAGGAAGGGAAGAGCGGCACGGGAGGCAGGAGCGGCACGGGAGGCAGGAGCGGCACGGGAGGCAGGAGCGGCACGGGAGGCAGGGAAGGCCGGGCAGTAACGCGCTCCCTGTTCGCAGATGCCGCCTTCAGCTGCCGGGAGGTTCGCACCACGCGCTTCCTGACGGACGGGCCGTGCCGCAGCCTGAAGCCGGTGAAGGAGCTGCTGTGCTCGGGCCAGTGCGAGCCCTCGCACCTGCTGCCCAACGCCATCGGGCGCGGCAAGCGCTGGCGGCAGAGCGCGCTGGAGCTGCGCTGCATCCCCGCGCACAGCCGCACCCAGCGCGTCCTCATGGCCTGTCCCCAGGACGAGACCCGGACTTACAAATTCCGAGCGGCCACGTCCTGCAAGTGCAAGCGCTACACCCGCTACCACAACCAGTCCGAGCTCAAGGACTTCGGCAAGGACAGCGCCCGGCCCCAGAAGAACAAGAAGCCGCATCTGGCCGGAGCCAGGAGCGGCAAATCCAACCAGCACGAGCTGGAAAATGCCTATTAGGAAGGAGGAGGCTCTGGGTTGTTGAGTTTGGGAGGTGCCCAGGACGAGGTGAGAGATGAGAATCTGACTCCATGTTCTCAGAAGGCTGATTTATTATTCTATGGTATTATATTGCATTAAAAGAATCCTGTACTAAAATTAAGAGAAAGGATGCAGCCAGAAGGCTGAACAAGAATGACAATGAAAAACTCGTGAGGGACTCCTGAGAGTCCGACACAGCTGCTGGTGATTGGTCATTAAGCAAAAACAATTCACATGACACCAAACATGCACCTGCTGGTAAACAATTCCAAAGCAGCAAAACAGGGAGAAGCAAATGAGATAATATTGGTTTCTTTTTTTCTCTGAGGCTTCTCATCTTCCCAGGAGAAGAAATCCTGGCGAAGGGATTTTTCAGAAAATGTGCCAGTGGCACTGGGTGACACGGACCAGCAGCTCCAGCTGTTTGCTGAGCCATCAGAAGGCACTCAGGGGTCCCAGCATGATGTTCTGGCTGCAGACGGTTCCAATTCCTTCTGCTAAGCTGGGTCAAAGGCTCACACAGGCAAAAATGGGTCAGATTGTAGCACTTGTGGTGTGAGAAAGAATGAGATAAAGGCAGCTGGAGGCACCTGTCACTACAGGACACGAAGTAACACCATGTGGGCACACAGCTCTCTCAAGGCAAAATGAGCATTTTTAATGTTTGACTCCAACATTTACAGATTTCCCAAAGTGACAGTGGGTTGGAGGGTGACAGTGCCACCTCTCCAAAGACACTGGGCAAACCAAAATCAGTCCATCGAATTTCTCCTCCTCCATAAAAGAATGCAGAACAATGAGTTATTTACAGAAAGTGGGTGAGGAAGTTCATTAGAAGAATGTAAACATCAGAAGGCTTAGAAAAATTTAAATTTAAGTTTTTCAGGAGGGAAGGACCCTGCCATGTGCATGCTGCACAAATAAATTAAAGTTTTCTCCCCCAGTCTCACGGGTTTGCTG
>JAYDZK010000112.1:2859723-2870453 GCA_034509185.1 Euphonia xanthogaster | reverse complement strand
CTTTAGGTCCTGTAAAACAGAAACACATGCAAGCCTTGTGGGCAAGCAACCAGTAGTGCTGGGGAGAATGAAATTCTTGGGTTCACCAGAACACATTTAGCATTTGATTTTAAATGAAAACCCATTAGATTATTAGATTATTGAGTTCACCAGAACACATTTACCACTGGATTTTAAATGTAAAACCATTCGATTTATTGAGTTCACCAGAACACATTTAGCACTAGATTTTAAATGTAAAACCACTAGATTATTAGATTATTGAGTTCACCAGAACACATTTAGTACTGGATTTTAAATGTAAACCCATTACATTTATTGAGTTCACCAGAAGACATCTAGCACTAGATTTTAAAAGTAAAACTATTATTAGATTCTTGAGTTCACCAAAAAACATTTAGCACTGGATTTTAAACGTAAAACCATTAGATTGTTAGATCCTTGAGTTCACCAGAACACATCTAGCACTAGATTTTAAATGTAAATCCATTAGATTTATTGAGTTCACCAGAACACATTTAGCACTGGATTTTAAATGTAAACCTATTCGATTCATTGAGTTCACCCAAAAACATTTAGCATTAGATTTTAAATGTAAAACCATTAGATGTATTGAGCTCACCAGGAAGCATTTAGCACTCGATTTTAAATGTACTAAAGGAAGATTCTTCCATGAGCAAAGAAATGCAGAAACACCCCAGTCAGATAATGGTGTCAAAATAAGCTTTTTCACTGACTTTAAATGTCATCAGAGCAATATCTGATTTTCATATCACACAGCTAAATACCCATTAGTTCATGTCAGTAAATTGCTGATCTTTCTTTGGGATCACATGCAGCACATAGGAGCACTCTGGGTACTGTAGGAGATTTTGTTCCCAACAGTCAGGCCTAAAAAGCTTTCTCTCTGTGAATGCTTTGATTTTTAACAGCAATTTGCAGGAAAAACCAATTCCAGCTGAAATGAGAGAGGCAGTGTGATAGACACACCCCGAAACACAAGGAATGTTTGGTAAATAAAAATAAAAAGTTCATTAGATGTACTCATCACAGGGTGGAAAACGTAGAGTTTAAGGGTTTAGAATACAGTAATAAATATAGAGCAAGATGGGGGTTTTAGGGTGGAGGCTGCTCCTTCTTCTTCTTCTTCTTCACCTTCTTCACCTTCTTCACCTTCTTCACCTTCTTCACCTCTTCTTCTTCTTCACCTTCTTCTTCTTCTTCTTCTTCTTCACCTTCTTCTTCTTCACCTTCTTCTCCATGGGTTTGGGTGGTTTTGTGTAATTGGATAAAAAATCCACATTGTGGGCCATGGCTGGTTGGTTATTGGGTTAAAAATAAAAATAATTCAGGTGTCCTTTCTTAATTTTACAGTTTATCCTTAAAAGGCCTTGTAGGGAGAGATGGGGCTCCATTTTTAGTTTGTTGGAGTGAAGTGCTGCAGAACTCAGGGTTTGTGAGGCTGTAACAGAGATAAGAACCAATAAACATCTGAGTCCCAGCAACGAATACCCTCTCACACATTTAATCCTGATCTTGGCAGAGAAAAGAAGCAAAAGAAGCAAAAGAAAAGAAGCAAAAGAAGCAAAAGGATCCATCAGGCAGTGTGACCCTCTCGGGTGTCCCAGCTCTGTCCCTTGGGCTGCAGAGCTCTGCTGCACTGGGGAATGTGTTTCTTTCAAACTCTACACCAAAATTTCCTGAAGAGAATTTCCTGCTCAAACAGTAGCACACAGAGAAGTGCAAACAAGGAAATCCTGCAGCAGAGCTTGTGAGAGGCTCAGGTCTGAAATGTCCCAGGGACAAAAAGCAGCAGGCATGAGATGGAGCAAAGGACAGAGACCCTCCATGGCAGAGCAAGGCTCAGCTCCCAGAGAGCTGAGCTGTGAGTGCATTTTAATCAGGACATGTGGTAATTCTGGCCCCTTCTGGCTGCACTAAATTGCCCTGTTTGGCTGGAGCCAAGCTGAAATAGCACCTTGGGCATGCAGCAGGAAATGACCTCAGAATATAGGAAGCCTCAGCCTCCAGGTGATAAGTAAGGGCCCAACAAATTAATCTCATCATCTGCATTCATCTTTGGATGCTGCTCTGTGCCAGGCCACAGTGTGTGGGCTGCAGCCTATTTTTTTTCATTTGTCTAAGTTAAATTGGTAGTTGGAGTTACTATGATACAAATGTTCTATTCTGTGCTGTCTGCATGGCAGATTGTTCTTTCTGAAATAGGAAGAATTAGCACATCATGTTTTACAGACCTGTGGACAAATGGTCATCAGCCTTCTTTTGGCAAAATATCTTGACTTATACATTATCTAAGTCTGCTGAAGGGAATTCATGGGCATTCTCTATTTTCCTTTAATGGCAAGTATTTTTATTAATAATTGTAAATTGTTTATTATGCCATTGAGAATCCACTCACTTCTGCAGGCCAGCTCTGAATTGCATTCCTCACTGTATTATTAAGGCCTTTCTCTTAAATATGATTCAAAAATCATATCTAAGTGAAATGGAAAAAAAGAGTTGCCTTGGACTCATGATTGGAACTTAGGTATGCTACTAAAAAAAAAAAAAAAGAAAAAATAACCCATAACTTTATTTACTTTACAGAGAACAATCCACCCTCCATTTCAAAGAAATCCATTTCTTTTTCCAAAATTTTGCTGTCCTCAGAATATTTCAGCAGCAGAAAGAACAGACTCATTACAACTCTCCTTTTTTCCCTGACACAAATCAGAAAAGTGACTATTGCAGACATAAGGAGGACAGGCAAACCTTTCTCTTGCCTGCATTCCATCTTTCTTCTGTTCATTTTAGGGACAGCAAATGGAGGATTTGGGTGTTTTCTCCAAACCTATTATTACTTCTGAAAACAAAATGCTCTAAGGTATAGGAAGACCAATTTGTGTGAAGAGTTTAAAACTCCTCAATAAATTTATGAATACCTGTCACTGCAATATCAGTTCTTAATGATTAATTTCTAATCTTTGGCAAATGATAAAATAACAATAACCAGAGGAGAATATATGTAATAGAATTCATTTTCCAGCTCCTTTTTTTCACTCTGCAAACAGTAGCTGACAATGTATTTAATAACTCCTCCCTGAATGGTGGTTACACATGACAGATGTACCAAAAGTTAATTTTCTGTTTGTCTCTACTTTCTAGAAAAGGGGAAATTCTTCTTCTTGGATGAAATCTAAGGCATGCACAGAGGGGAGTACAAGTGGGTACAAACACGTGAAGAAGGTGAAGAAGGTGAAGAAGAAGAAGAAGAAGGTAAAGAAGGTGAAGAAGGTGAAGAAGAAGGTGAAGAAGAAGGTGAAGAAGGTGAAGAAGGTGAAGAAGAAGAAGGTGAAGAAGGTGAAGAAGGTGAAGAAGAAGAAGGTGAAGAAGGTGAAGAAGAAGAAGGTGAAGAAGAAGGTGAAGAAGAAGAAGAAGAAGGTGAAGAAGAACCACCAACCTAAAGAAATTAATAAAATAATAAAATAATAAAACTAGAGGTCCCAAGAGCTTTTATGAGTTACACCAGTGATGAAAACTGTATTTTGCTCTTGGGTTTCTACCATGCAAAATAAGCAAAAATCCATTTGACACTAAATTTAATATTATTTTCCTGTCTGCTGAAAATCATCTGCAACTACTAGAGAGCATCAAGGAAGAAGCACATCTGAGACAGTCACAGGTACAGTTGTCTTGGGGAGGCATGGAACCCACTGGCACTAATGCACAGCCATCTGCTGGGTTTGCTCAGCCTGGCCTCTCCCACCTACTCCTGCAGGTTTAATTCCTTTGCTGCTCTTTATTCTTCAAAACACTGTCATGTTTTTATAGTCTGGATTGACATTGTTTTTATTCCAACTTTAATGACTCCATCCATTGCCAAAGAGCTTGAAGGAAGTGACACATCAGTATTCATTCATGGAGTGTTTGCATAACAATTGTTTCATTTTTTCTACCCTTTTATTTGCTAATTGATTTTCACTCCACAAACCATTGAACCAAATGCCTCCCAAATCAGAACACCCTGCTGGAATAACCCAGGAGGCTTCCAGGCAAAACTCTGTGGCAGATGACACAGAAAGGGAAAAAAAAGGGATTTTTTTTGGTGACAGAGGGTATTGCATAGAGGCAGTTTGAGGGAGGATTCTTTCTGAAATATTCCTCAATATCTTACCCCAGCAGTGAAAGCCAGAGGGTCTGTATGGCTCTGCTTTGGACAAGCACAGAATTACCTGGCTCCCCAGCTGAGCTGGAGTCCTCAGCTGTGCCAGCTGCCTCAGAAGAAACAGCAGCAGAGAGCAAATCCCAGCAAAGACACCCTGAAGAATTCACTCTGTTGGGAAGCCAGGAGATGGGAAAATCTACATTCACCCATCAAAATTCATGCAAAAGCCCAAGCTCCCAAGGCCTGGGACTGACTCCTGTGGGGAGAGAGAATTCTTGCTCCTGCAAACTCACATCTAAAGTTGGCCAAGGTATGAGAACTTGAAAATCAATCTTTTTTTTCTTTGCTTCTGTGGTTAAAAGAAGTTTAACACTTTAAACTAGGAAATTTCTTCATGTTCTAAAGGAAATTCAGCATGGTCATGCATGTTTGGATGGCTAAACACATTGAAGCATAAAATGTTCACTATTTCTGCCCACTCAAAGATAAGTACTCACTTAAAAGCTAAAAAAACAATTAAAGTGGCCCTGAAAATCTCTACAAACTAGGATTTAATCCACAATTGCATGCTGGTGATACACAAACCCAACTGATTTATAGATGGCCTTGCAATGTTAGTGTGATAATGAAGGGGGGTGGTTATTCCATCAATGAAAGTCCAAAGCTCTATGGCACAGAGAATTCTGCACTTTGGCTACGAGGCCAGAGACAAATGCATTTTTGCAAGGAAAGGGGAGAGAAAAGGAGACAGAGGCTGATTTATTCATTAGCCTGTACAACGACTTTGAAATTGTTACTGAAACAACAACTGCAGCTATAGGGACTAGAATTCAAATATTAGGAAAAGCAATTTGCTTTCCAGTTCTCTGGGCAAGGGAAGAATTCAGGTTTGGCTTGTGCCTGCTATCCTTTGGGTGACACTTGTTGCTGAAATCCCCTGCACCAGCCTTGGATTGGTCTGGCTTGGTCACCTCCAGTTACCCACTGGGGTCACTGTGACATCTCAGAGAGCACCAGACTGTTCTAAAGGAAATTCAGTATATTCATGCATGTTTGGATGGCTAAACAAATTGAAGCATAAAATGTTCACTATTTCTGCCCAAAGATACTCACTTAAAAGTTAAAAAAACAATTGAAGTAGCCCTGAAATCTCTACAAACTAGGATTTAATCCATGATTTAATCCAATTCCCAAAGTTCCAGGAGCATGCTGGTAGAACATTCAATTCTCTGCATTGTTCCTCCTGCTGGCTCTCTCCTGGGAGGGCACCAGGAGAGCCAGGGGCTGGGGACACACCCTCAGGGCTCTTCTCTGGAGTGACAGCCCAGCCAGTTTGGCTTCAGCAACAATTCCTCTCTTCAAACCCTAATTGCTGGGCTGGCACAGCACTCCGAGTGGTTTTTCTAATTGTTTGTATTTATTTGCAAAGTCTCTACTGCACAGTGATAAATATAATTCCACTCATGGCTAATTCCATGCTTTTGTGGGGGTAGAAGGGAGAGTAATTTCATGGTAAACCATAATTACTAGCACAAGAAGTACCTTAATTGCCAATCCAATCGGAGGGAGTAGCTGAGGCTCCAATCAGCCTAATTAGAATTCTGCTTGTTCATAATAAATAAGTGGTAATTTCTAATTGGACCTGGCCTACAGCATTCTAAAAGTGTGGATTTAATGTCAGTTTGTGTTTAATTTTGGCCATTTCCTACTTGCACTGGGCTGGCAGTCCAGCACAGAACTGAGCAGAGCATCTGAGGCCTTTAAATCTTCTCCTGCTGTTGGTTTCTAGTGGCAGAACACACAACTTAACAATGCAATTTATCACTGATATTGAGGGCTGAGCTCCTGAATATCCAATTCCAGCTGTAGGTGTAACACACAGACACCTGTGTGGTAGAAAGAGTGAAAAATCCTTTCAGCTTTCCCTGTTCCTCACCTTTTCTGATGAAACCACACTCATTTAGAGGTTCAAAACATCTTATGTGTGATTTGGGTCGTTCATGGCTAGAAACCAGGCTTTCTGATTGCTGCCAAATAAAAGGAAATATTATTTCAATATACTGATAGCATGGCTGTTGGAGTAAGCCTTCTTCTGACCCAGAGATGGGGCAGCTGAGAGGTGTTTTAAAAGCTTTTATTCCATTTTCAGTCTCACGAGAAGGGTGAGACAATACAGATGTTCTAATTCACATTATCACAATCAGAAGCCAATTATTTCTTAATCACAAAACACTAAAAGTGTTCCTGGGCCTGTCAGCTTCAGCCACACCATGCTGTGAATCCCTTAAAGCCAATCATCTCAAATCACCCCTCCTGGCTCCTACTGCAGTGCATCTTTCACAGTTCTGTTTCTCCTTCTATCAAACTTGAAAAATTCTCTACAAATTCATTTCCCACACTTGGCTCCAGTTGTTTATCAAATCTGTATTTAATCCCAAGCATAAATCCCATTGTGCCTGAGAGAGCCAAGTTGGTGTTTGTTATTTCTTATTTGTGAAACTGTTTTATAACTATGAGTTTTGTAGCTTTTCATGAGCAAGGCACAAAATGGTTAGCTATCTTTTGTTACAAGGTCTTTTAAGATGAAACTCTCTAATTAAGAAAGGACACTTTGATTATTTTCCTTTTTAACTCAATAATTGATCTCTTGAAGCTTGTAATGTGGACTTTTTTGTCTAATAACAAAACATCATTTAAACTTGTGAAGAAGGTGAAAAATAAGGAATAGAAGAAGATAGAGAAGAACAACTTGTCTCTACCTTAAAACTTCTATCTTGTTGTATATTTATTCCTATATTTTAAAACCTCAAACTTGAAGTTTTCAACTCTGTGATATTACACACTTCTAACTAACTACACGCTCATAATCTCAGTGCCCTTAATTAATTTTGGAAGCTTGTCCTACAGCTTTAGGTTAACTGCAGTGTTCTCTTGTGGGTCTGTGCCTTTAAGCACAGAAAATTTAAAATTCTCAGCATCCAGGGTTCCAACAGGATATCTCCCACTCTTCTTCCCACATTTTACTGAGATATTCTTACAACACTATCAAGCAGAAACAAAGCCTCATAAGAGTATTTCTTCCATGGTTTCCCTTATTTTTTTTCCATGAACTCACTGGTTGGTAATGGAAATATTATGTTAATCCCACAGACACGTTCTGGCTTGTGGTTGCTACATGTGTGCAGCAGATTTGAGAATTAGAACGTTACAGTAATGAAAATTCAAACATTTTTCATTTCCAGTGAACCTCACCAGTCTCCTGATCTTTACCACTCATGGGGAGCTGAAGATTTATTAATTCCAGCACCATAAGTGCAGCAGCTTTTTATCTTAAAGATTCCCTAAAAACCATGGCTAAGGAGCAACTGTGAGAATCAGAAGAGAAATATTTTGGCATCAACCTGGTCTGGCAGGGCTCTGTCTAATGAGTCAGAGTCATGGTAATTGCAATTCTTGGTGCAATGAAATGGGAACCACATTATATTGCATTTAAAGATGTACCAATAGAGGGAGATACTCCACCACAACAATTCATTCCTTCACAATTCCTTCTCTTTTCCTTCCTGGAAGAGAGAATTTCAACTGAACAGAACACACAACCTGAGTGGCCAAGAGACAAATACCCAAATACCCAAATACCCAAATATCCAAATACCCAAATATCCAAATAGCCAAATACCCAAATATCCAAATATCCAAATAGCCAAATACCCAAATACCCAAATATCCAAATAGCCAAATACCCAACTATCCAAATATCCAAATACCCAAATACCCAAATATCCAAATACCCAAATACCCAAATATCCAAATACCCAAATACCCAAATATCCAAATATCCAAATATCCAAATACCCAAACCTCCAAATACCCAAATACCCAAATACCCAAATACCCAAACATCCAAATACCCAAATATCCAAATATCCAAATACCCAATACCCAAATACCCAAATATCCCACCCAAACCCCACATGTCAGGGTGTTTCAATCTCTCAGTGGCCCCACATCCTCCTGCCTGCAGCAGTTACACTCAAACTTTGGAATCAGCAGCTCTTCTTTACCCCTTTTATTTTTATTTACCCTTCTATTTTTAGCTTTTTTTCCATTTTTTTCTTTTTTTCTTTCTTCTTTTTTTTTTTTTTCCCAATTTTGAGTCCTTCAGAAATAAATAGAATTCCTTGGGGTTTCTTTAGATCAGCTTCTGTTCTCATAGCTTCTGGGCAAATACTTCCTTATTTGCTGGAGGGCTTAAGGCCCTGGGAACCCAGCAAGGGGCAAGTGGAGGAGCTGCTCCCACTCTTTCTTACCAAGCTAAAAATCACTTTTTCTATCAATCAAACCCTACATGAGGCCTCCTTCAACTTACAGGCTCCTCACCTTTGTGTTATGATCCTGCCAGTCACTGTCATGGCAACCACAGAGACCATTCCAAAAAATAAAATAGCCAACAGAAAAAAAATTATTTGGCTTTTTTTTTTTTTTTTAGCATGCCTGGAACTAAAAGGAATAGGACATGAAGATGTGAAAATCAATTTTTTTCTCCATCAACCATAGCTGTTGCACCCTGAGTCAAGTTTGCCTCACTGTCTTTGAGCAGCAAAGAACAGGAGTGAGTCATTTATATATACAGGGGTAAATTATATATATATATATATACAGGACTGTAAAATAAATAAATGAATAAATATAAATATAAATATAAATATAAATGTAAATATAAATATAAATGTAAATGTAAATGTAAACATATATAAATATATAAACAGGAATGATAACATAGATATCTTAACAGGAGTATAAAATACATATATCAACAGGAGTAATGATATATATTCACAGGACTATTATATATATATGTGTTAACAGGAGTAATAATATATATATCTTAACAGGACTATAATATATAAAATTAAAAGGAGTACTAATATATCTATATTAACAGGAGTATAAAATAGATATCTTGATATTAACAGGAGTAATAATAGATATATTACCTGGAGTACAATATATAGATATATTTTTATATATATAATATATGTATATAAAAACTGGAGTATAAAATATATATGTTAACAGGAGTAATAATACTTTTTATATTTTATATATTTATTATTTATATATTTATAATTTTATGTATTTATATTTATATATTTTTATATTTTTATATTTGTATTTATATTTATAGTATAAGTTATAAGCATAAAATGAAAACAAATAGGAAAGAACCACAAAATAAGGACGACAGCCATGGAGAGGGGAACATGAATTCAGCAAATCTGGGGACAGCCTTGTCCCTGCACCCAAAGGCCACACAGGGCTCAGGGATTCTGAATGTGCCCCCACTCCTGAGCTTGCCCTTGTTCTACTGCAAAAAAAGAGTCTCCAAAATTCTCTTTTTATAAAGGCTGAGTTTGAATAAAACCCAGGATTTATTAAAATCCTGATTCATAAATGTATAAATATATATATTTTAAATTTATAATTTTTATAAGTGTATAAATTTAGATATAAAAATTTAAATTTATACATTTATATATACATTTTGTTTATATATATATATGTATATAGATGTTTTATATATATGTTTTAAATGTATACATTTCTAAAATTTAATTTTTCTATTTTATACATTTTATACCTTTATAAAACTCCTTTTTATAAGCCCTGTCTGGAGCCATGATTTGTCTCCTCCCTTGCCCTCAGTGCAGGGTGGGCTGTCGTCCCTGGTGGGCTTTTGTTGGCTCTACACTTCAGCTCTGGCCTTCCCTCCAGGAATTGCTCCAGCTGGGAATTTATTCATGAATATCTTTATTATTTATTCCTTTATTTATTTATTTATCCCTGTGCTCAGGTGTGGGCTTCTTTCACACCCAGGGGGTCCTGGCTGGTTTTGATTTCTGGAAACATCCTCAGTTCTCAGCTGCCCACGAGGGTTGGGAAGCAAATCCTGTGGAACAGAAGATGGAAAATCCATGGAAATTCACCAAGAAGTGAACAGGTGATGAAGTGCTGGGGGTTTTTTAAATTATTTTTTATGTAAACCAAAAGAACAATGGAGGTCCTTGATAAAGTATCTTTCTACTTTTACCCTATTTTTATTTATTTGTTTGTTTGTTTATTTATTTATTTCTAAGTAGAAGGAGGGGAGGGGAAGGCACAATTTTAGTTAAACCTCAGCCACAAGGTAGAGTTTTTTTCTTCACCCAGAATTGCAGGAAGACATCTCCACCTCGTGGTGTGAAAACAAAGTATCCTTCAAAAAATTCGGAATTACTATTTAATGCAAAGGCAGCAGGCTAAAACAACTCCTGTGAATTGTTTTCCAAAGCAAACTGTGCTGCTGAGCAGCACACTCACCCAAAAATTAGGGACCCACAAAATAAAAAGGTTTTATTGGCTACATATAAAGCAAGGAGTTTATATATGAATATTATATATATATATATGTGTGTGTGTGTGTATATAATCATATATTATAATTATAATAAATATATATATTGTTATTTATTTATTATTTATATATTGTATAATTATAATAAATTATATATCATCATTATGCTAT